>OY776279.1:81035338-81441381 GCA_963675445.1 Linnaemya vulpina | reverse complement strand
AGTACGTTTATAATGGCAACAGTTAAAATATTTTCTTTGCATTTTGAAATTCCTGGCATATTTGCCTCAATTACGTTGGCTTGCAAAATTAAATATTCACTGTGTATGTAAATGTAAATCAAATATGAACGTTGTGTTTGTGTAAATTAAAATCAAGTGAAATTTTCAGCTAAAAAACAAACGTTTTGCTTATTTTTTAACTGGCTCTTCATTAACTAAAACAACAAAAGCCTAATTTGATCAAGGGCCCGATTTTCCAGTAATTTCAAGCAAATTAAATTAAGTTTTGCCTAAAAGCACACTCTAGTTTTTCACATTAATTGAACTAAAAGTAGAAACGATCATGGTGCAATTCGATAGAATCCAAAATACAGTTTTAATTTAATTAGAATGCGTTCTCCTTTCCTGCTTGTGTCAGGCTTTCGCAAGTCGAATTATGAGTAGGTTTTTGAGACCATAAACTTTTAATGAGCTCCTCTTAACTGCCACTGAATTATCCTTGTTCTCAATGTAGCTGATGTCTTTAGATTAATTTTATTTAATAAATCTTACAAACAACTTTTTTGCTTTAATAGTTTTCATTTTAGAATCGTAGAAAACGATTCATACAAACTGAACACTTTATTTTCTTCAAACTACTTGATCCCTTAGGGATATGCTACAAATTTTCCAATTTGCTGAAAATGAAAAACTTATTGCAGCAATTTTCATAAAAAGATGTTAATAAATTAGGGTTTAATTTATTATTTGGCCATAAATGCTCTTTGGATTTAAATAAGTTGTCACTTTATTTCTAAATCACACAAATTCCCCGAAATTTGATCTGAAGTTTTTCTTTTTTTTTTTCTTTCGTGGTAAATTTAAATTGTTTATTGTGTTGAGAATAAATTTTGTGTGTTGCCATTTGAAAATTTTCCCAGAAATATTATTTTAGCATGTGTTAATTTCTACTTTGTTGTGTTCTACATTGTTCGTTCATGTTGTTCAGATTAGTCCTTGGGGTCCTGTCAAATTTATGTTTAGAATTTATTTCTGTCCTTTTTGAGATTTTCGCAAAGCCAATTTTTTGGTTTGTTTTGTTAGCATTGTTTTACAAACATATTTGTATTAAGCCCACGTGTATTATTTAAAATGAAATTTCCATTTTATTTGATACATCTGCCGGCAACTGTTTGTACAAGAGTACACATGCCCAAATGGCAGTTTTGTTTTTCATATAATTTTAAATTAAAAGATTTGTGGTTTTGGAGTGTTTTTCTTTTTTCATATATATATTTTTTTAATTATAATTTGTTTATTGTTTTGTTGTTAGAATATATTTTCCAGAGTTTTTTAAGCACTACAACTATACGCCTGAAAGCAAGCAACAAATTTATGATTTTACTATAAGCCCTAAGGTATACTATGGTTTTTGTACTATTGTTTAACATATTTGTTGAAAAAATTTAAAAAAAGCATGAAGCTTAATCGAGATTTGGTTGAAGATACTAAATCCGAACAAATGTTTATGTGGTGCGCCGCAGATCTGCCAGTGATTTTGGATTAACAACAACAATATGTTGCAGGCAAATATATTATCTCAAACCATAATAAATAGATCATTTTGAGAATCCAATTTTCGTTTCAGAGTACAGAGAACTTGACAAGCACTAAAAATTAATTTCCTTTATATTGGAAAAACGGTCGATCAATTAATAAACCAGCTGGTTTAACGTAAAGTCGAATTTCGAAAGTCTACTTCAAAGAAAAAAATATTTCGTTTTCAAATCAAAAACAAATTAGTTGAAAAATGCTCTGGACATTTGAAATTTTTTAATATATTTTAAGGCGTCAATGAAGGCTTTCGTTGCTTCCAGAATTGCTGGTGGTAAATCACTTGAACAAGGACAAGTGAACAGGACGACTTTTGTAAATTAATTTGTCACCAAAATGAACTTGGGAAGATTTTATGGCTTTTTAGGAATTAAACGATTGGTGTTGACTTGCCAAATATTGCAGAACAGAAAAGGCAACATAATTTTTTAAACTTAGTTCATGTAGCTAAAAAGCATCCGTTATTATTATTATTATTATTATTATTATTATTATTATTATTTATTTTATTTAATAATTTTTTTGCAACAAAATTGAAGCGACAATTTGCTTTTTTTTAATGAATTTAAACGTGTTTGCTTTTCTAGAAAATAATGCAACATTTTTTGCACTTTCTGATAAAAAAAATGCCAACTGTAGGTCATATAAAAAAGGGCATGCAACATTAAATATTTACTGTGTATGTAAATGTAAATCAAATATGAACGTTGTGTTTGTGTAAATAAAAATCAAGTGAAATTTTCAGCTAAAAAACAAACGTTTTGCTTATTTTTTAACTGGCTCTTCATTAACTAAAACAACAAAAGTCTAATTTGATCAAGGGCCCGATTTTCCAGTACTTTCAAGCGAATTAAATTACGTTTTGCCTAAAAGCACACTATAGTTTTGCACATTAATTGAACTAAAAGTAGAAACGTTCATGGTGCAATTCGACAGAATCCAAATTAAAATTTGCTTTTTTTTAATGAATTTAAAAGTGTTTTCTTTTCTAGAAAATAATGCAAAAAAGTGCAAAAAATACACTTTTTGATTAAAACAAATGCCCACTGCAGGTCATATATAAAAAGGGCATTATTATAAGAAATTAATCTGTCATCTTTTGCAAAAGTGAATTTTATGTTTATTAATTTATTTTGTGTTAAAATATGTAACATATTTTTATGTTACTTTTTGTTTAAAACTTGTTCTTTTTGGATTCCCAATATTTCACCATGAAATTTGAAGTCTAAATTATATTTTTAATTCAACTAGACGATTTTTCTTTTACATCAAAGACTTTGTGGAAGCATGTGAAACCCCTGCAAAAAACTCTAATAAAAATTTCAAATCGTCCCCCAAAGAAATCACGTAAATTTGGCTTCTCTAACTTGATTAAACGTCAAAAAGTCTTTGGAAAAGCCTTGTCAAATGAAATGCTGGCAAAAGTGGTCCCTCAGGACTTGCAAACTCGCAACGTATTTGCTTTCACCTTAACAAATCATAAATGCTCATGACTTTCATACAATTTAGCTTTTTTGTTCTTTTGAGAATTTAAAATTTCCACATTTTGATTTAAAATTAAAAATTCATTGGGACACATAAAACGATTAACCATAAAGTGGAATAAATTCTGCTAAATACGCATCGAGGATTTGTCACAGAGAACTACAGGAACAAATCAAAATGAAATTTTATTGAAGACATAAAAGAGCTTCATTTCCCCTTCCCCGCTCCGCAAATAAGCTGAGACATCAGCTAAGCAGGGGGATGTGTATGTGTATGTGTGTGTGTTTATATATATGAGCATGGTTGTGCCTGCTTGTGCTTGATTGCTTATATCTGCTTGAATATGAGTATTTATGTCAATTATTTTTATTATGGAGCTTTTATATTTATTTATCCTTCTGCTTCTTTTTGCTACTCAAGTTTGTTTTCAGGCTTTTTCTTCTTCTATTAAGGCCATATGGCACATTTAATATTGGTCCAGAACGAAAACCAATCAATACTGATGGAAAATAAACTAACAACCGAAAAAGAACAAACATTAGAAATACTAAAACTATTATAAAAAAAAAAACTTGCCATTCATTGTTTTTATGAAACTTCTTTTGTTTTCCTTTCACTTAAGTCATATTATTTTTATTTTGCCAACAACAACACACATTCTCATATAATAAATATGTACGAGTATTAAAGCGGCAACCGAAAGCTTAATGACATGAAACCAATGCCCCAGTTAGACAAGATAAATATTTTTATTTTTATTTCTCATTTTCGTGCTTAAAATATATAGACAATGAATAACATTATTTATTTCTGGCCAGGCTTTCAGTCTGCTGGTTTATTTCTTGACTACTTTTTTAATAAAATTTATTTTTTTAACACATTTTTATAAGCAAAAATTCGTGTTGCAAAAATTTATTAGAACTCTTTAAAGGACTCTTAAACTGTTGCCAGAGTCTATTTACATCTTTTGCAATATCTTTATATCTCTAATCATTTTTACAAAATCTTTAGCAGCAGTACAATTCGTATTGCAAACTGCCAGTTGTGATCTTCAAAGAGAAAATAAAATGTTTTTGAAAATTAACCCACATCGATGTCATACATCAACCCTATTTAGCCCGTTAACTGCTCGACTCCCAGCTGCGCTCAAAAGCTTTAAATCTGCTGCCTTTACAAGGGGTTTTTATTCTCGTATTCATTCCATTCATACAAACTTAATTCATAAATCCTGCTTTAGTTAAATAGCATTTCTTTTTTTCTTCCAACATAAAATTAATAAATAAATAGCAAATTGCATTATCAGTTACACAAGCGCTTTCATAATATAATTCATTGGAAATGCCATTATTTTATTAATTTTATGAAATAAAAATAAGAGGTCCCATGCCCACAGCGAGAGAGAGAGAGAGAAACTAAAATATACACATGCCACCACTAATGCCACACCATGTGTGGTAGCTCCAGGCAACAATTGGTGGTTGTCATTGAGGATGTGACGACAATTGCTTAAAGTTGATTAAAATTGCAAGAGCTTTTTTCGAAACACGTTATTGCAAAACAAACAAAAAAAAAAAAGGCAACTCAAAAGGGCTGCTTAACATGGAAACAATTTTTTCTTTAATTTGTTTCTTTCACAAAACATTTTGCAAAAAGCAGCTGGAAGAGAAAAAACTAATTTGGAACACATGCGGCTCTAAATTAGTTTCGAAACACTTAATATTAAAAGCAGGAAACTGCAAATACTTAGCAAACTGCAAATTAAAAATATATATATATATATAAAATCAAGTTTCCTCACTACAACTCACACACAAAACTTTTCAAAAGCTTAAAGCCCGGCTGCCTTCATTATCTTTTCTTTAAAGATATTAAAAACTTCAAATGAAACATTTTCAAACTGAAATCTAAATTAAACAAAAGATTTACACTTGCATTTCAATAACTTTACAGACAGTTTTCATTTCAAAAAACAAACAAAAAAAAAAACCAAAGGACAAAAAGACACAAAACCTTTTTTGTCATGTTATATTTTTAATGAATACTATTTAATAGCTTCTATTCAGACTGGCAAATGTTTTTTAACAAAACAACTCACACAGCCAAACTCAAACACAGTCTCATGCACACACACACACACACACACATGCATTTAAATATTCGTTCATTCATAGTTGTACATATTGGCGGAAATGAGTTCTGAAAAGTTGAAAAGCGTACCGGATGTGAGCAGTAAAACAAGTTGTCAGTTGTACAATTTTATTTTAATATTTTTTTATTTTTATTTTACTTTTGCTTTTTGTATGCTCGTTTTGTGATGTTATGGAAAGTTTAAGCTGAAAGTTAAATAGAAAAAAAAGTTGTACATTAAATGAAAATTAATATATCAACTCGTGCATGCTTCTGGCACCAACACACACACACACACACACACACACACAAAACTCTTACTGGCAGCACATAATCAAAATGACAGCATTTAGCTTTGAAGATATATCATTTAGTAGAAAAGAGATATATAAAAACTTATCAATGCTAAATACGAGCGTAGAGCCATTGAAATTTTCAGAAAAGAGCCAGACAGCGACATTAAAAAAATGGAACTGGAAAGAGACAAGGCCAAAGGCAAAAGGATTAGCAGGCAAGATGTTTGTGAAGCAGCTAAAACTAGAAAGAGAAAAATTCTGAACAAAAGGAAATGAAGAAGGACTTGATAAAAGCGTGTTCCACAATTATCGTATCCTTTTTCATAATAAAATCAGCACAAACACAAACTTTTATCACATTCAACTGAGCCACCTTAATGAGTCTCAATATTGCAAAATACACATGAGTTCTGATGATAAAAGTTTAGCGGCTTTTGAAAACAGCTGGTCTGCTCAGCTGTGTAAGTTGGTTATATAAAACAGATGTTGAACTTCACTGGTGCTTTGGAATGTTAAACGTGTCCTTCGGAATTAAAAACACTTGTCCAACAATTAGTTTATCAAAATTAAATTTATTTTTTAATAAATTGATATTTTTAAAAAGATTATATTGTTATAATTGAAACATTCTCCTACAATTTAATTTATATCAATTGTTTATTCTAAAAAATCCAATTTTATATGCATAAAGAGGGCAAAATATTTTCTGCAGGAAACTCTGATCCTGAATAGCCACTGTAACTTTTATTTTAAATAACTGCATAGAGATGTTATGCAGTACAATAATTTTTATAATTTGTTTTTGGTCAAAATATATAGAATCTGTAGGATTTTAAAAGCACAATAAGGCTGCAAAATTTATGGAATCGCACACATGAAAATAATCAGAAATTAGACTTGGAAAAAGGCAAATAGATTTGCCCTATAAAACAAATAAAAATAATATTGAATAAAATATATGAAATTACAAAAACACTTTCACTTATCTTGTGTTGATGGACAAATTAAGACTTAATTTTTCATTACAAACTTTTCATTTACAATATTATTTTTATTCACAAAATGCCAGCACTAAAAAATATGCAAATTCCTATTAAAACACTATAAAACACTTTGCAAACAAAGAACATTTTGTTGTAATTGCTCCTGCTATTTGTGTTAATGTTGTTGTTGTTGTTGCTGTAGTTGTTTAAATTGAATTTTCCAAACAAATTGCCACTTTGTGTTGGCATTAACAATTCTTAGAATAACTTGTACTCTCAGTTAACAGCAACAATAAAACAGCAAGAAAAATAAAACCAAATTGAATTGAAATCCAGCAAGAAAAAAGCAGAAGAAAAAGAAAAAACAAACTCCAAGTTAACAACAAAAATGAAACATAAAGCAATTACAACTATTCTCCTGATAGACAAAACATTCAAACGTTTTCTGCATGCACTCGTATTATTTTCTATTAAAGAATTGTACGTAAATATTTTCGAAACATGCAGACGTTTTATTCACTTCATTCATCTCTGCTTTCATTCAGTCAAAGTTGTATTGCCACTGTTACGTTGGCTGTTGCAAAATGTTGCAGTTGCTGCTGCTGCTGTTGCATAGTAGCAGTAATAGCAGCATTTAAGATTCCGCTGGCTTTATTGCAAACGCTTAGTGTAGTGTGAAAGTGTAGTGGCGTGGATCCTGGTTGTTTATTTATTTCTTTTCTTTTCCATTTTGCATAGTTTTGTTGCTGCTTCCATTTCCATTTATTTATTTACGTGTAACTTTTGCTTAACAATGAAAATTATTCAATTTCCTATGATTGTATTGTGTCACTATTAAAATACGTACTGCACCAGGGAACTGAAGACTGGGAAGAAAATTTATGCAGCTCCATTAAGCGAAAAAGAAATGCCGTAAATTAAAAATGAAAAAAGAAATTGCTTCTAATAAAATTATTGTTATTAGAATATTAAAAAATAAACAAATAGTGGAACGGATGATGAATTTATACGAAAGAAGAAATATTTCATAAAATATCCTGTTTATCAGTAAAAATAAAGCAGCCACTACCAGAGATCGTTATATAGATCGCGATAACTATGGGAAGTAGAAAAGAAATGGCATAAAAAATTTGGCAGCTACAAGTCCTCGAACGTCAGGCTCTTAAATTACTTGTGACAAACATTCAGTTTCGCCTTGATCCTCACAAGGACTTGTCAGAAATATTATGCAAGTCTAAAACTGTTAAAAATCGTTTTGCATTAAAAACTAAAAGAAAACAATTTATATTTAATAGAATATTATAAATTATCCCCTCTTTTAGCTGTAATTACAGCCAATAACAGCAAACCGTCTGCGATTGCAAGTCTTAAAGCAGACAAATTACATTTTATAAACAAAATATTTCAAATTAAAACTTGCTTTTATATCTTAAGCCTTTCCATTCAATTTATTAAATTTGTGCAATTCATTTCTCGAGCACTACAAACTTTGCAAAATGTTTCAATGTTTTCCCCTTCCTTTTTATAATTATAAATTTTTAATTGTTTCCATTTGAGTTTAAAATGGTATAAAACTCATTTTCATTTCAATTAAAACAAATTCTATTTGCAAAAACAAACATAAATCCGTTCATGGACGTTAAAATGCTGACTCCCCCACACACCCCTTCATACAACCGACTGTTCCAGCTCCTGCTCTTTTTGTCTTTAGCTCTCCCCTCCCATCACTTGCTAATCGAAAATTTCGTACAAATGATTGATTTTAATTGTTTATTTTACGCCTTCGCTCCAGCCGAGCAGACGTACGTTTGCAATTTGGTTTTGTTTTACTGGGTGCTAAACAACCATTAATAATTTAAAATAATCAACAGCCTTGGAATTCATGTTCGTACAACAGAAATTCCAATAAACATTAAAAAGCGGTGTGACCATGATAATCAAATAACCAGCACATTAACGACTGCTGATTTAGACACCGACCAAAAAGGACGACCTGACTGGCCAACCAATCACTGCTAACATTGACCCCTTAAAAGCCAACGCAGACAGTGCAAACACGTTGGTTATTTGCAACGATAAATAATGAAAAAAAATTGTATTTTTAAAACATGAAATAAAATCATAAAATAATGCAAAAAGCCCCAAACAACTCAAACCAACAACAAATTAAACGGAAACACTTGCAAAAAGGGTATTTGAATGTACTAGAAGTTTGTTGTTCAATCCAGGCGATTTCCAAAATGTCTTCTTCTATGTCTAATACACACACACACAAACACACAGTCATATACACATCGTTATACACACAAACCGTTTTAACAGACAGTTTGTCTTCTTTTGGCAGTCAGCGTCCCTTAAGTGTTGGTTACACAATGATTTGAAACTTGCAACAAGATTTCAAACACAACCCTCGTTCGTTAATTGATTTCTCCTGAAGCTACAGCGTCTCACATAAAATGGCCGCCTTGTTATTGGATTTTAAGTTGGTTTTTAAATTTCATTAGTTTGTGTCACAGAAGGGGCAGAATGTTGCTGCTGGATTTGATACTCGTAGTTAAACAAGCGAGTGTGGGATTTTAAGTTGTCGAGCAGTATTTTTGGAAAAGTTTTGTAGTTAAAAAAAAGTCGATTATTGTGATTTTTATATCTAAATTAAATTAAATTATTCAGCCTTGAGATATGCCATAAAAACTGTAATTAGAAAAGGGATAAGACATCATATAGGTAAAAACATAACGCAAATTGCAAAAAAAAATATTTAGAGAAACAAAAAAGGAAGCCAAATTCGAAGGCAGTCATACCCAGACAGAGACTCCATATTTTTATTGCAAATTTTGCGCAAGACTTGTATCTTCCACTCCACATTTCTCAGAGAAAAGGAGTGTATATCACGACAGTTTAGAATAATATAAAAATATATTAATGCATTAAAAAATTTGAATAGTGAGAAGCACGCTTTTAGGCTGTCAGTGACTCATCTGCCAGCTATTTTATCAACTTTTGTAATATTAAGACTCCATACATATTTTTGTGGTACACTTTTAACAATCTTAAAATCAATCAATATTTACAAATTATATATTTTTAAAAAGGTATTTCGATGGACGTATGCACAATATAATTTGCTTTTGTTTGACACAATATATAACACATTCATTTTCAATAAGTTTGTTCAGCAGAAAAACTTAGTATTTTTATTAAATTTCTGTTTTGTACTTGCCCACATACTTGTACAGACATACACACAAAGCAAGTCTAAAGCTATAATACTTTTATTGTGTCGTAAAATTTTTATATCGTGGAAGAAGTGTCGTTACGTTAAAAAAATGGTGTATGAGATATAAAACCTCTGAAACTTTCGCATGAAAAAATGCTAACCAGAAATTTTCTTTTCATAAAAACATATTTTTAGGTGGTTTAGTAAATAATATTCAGAGCCCGCTTTTAGGCTCATATTTAAAATAGCATAACAAAATAATCTATTAATTAATTTAACGTGTAACATTTTCCTTTTATTTCCAGGTTTTCCCACAGTAGTGGCGCGCAACTCCACCCCAGTGGCCTATCCCGGTTCTCCTCTACATTTATCCGTGGAATTTTGTGCCAATCCAGCAGCTCATGCAGCCCGATGGCTGCACGGTGATCGTGTCTATACACCAGGCAATCAATACGGCAGCACGGTGTTGGCCTACGGTGTAACGGTAAGACCTCTTTCTGTGCCCCCCCCAACAAAGAATTGTAATTTAAAATAAAATAAAAATCCTTTTTGCAGGACTTGCCCACCCCCTTTTGCAAAGAAGCCCGCCTTACTTATGTCAGCATGCATGAGCGCGTGCCAAGAACATTTTATTTTATAGTCTCCTCGCCGAGCGGTGTGTCCGAAACTATAATCAAAGTTAATTTCACTATGCGTTATCGTTCCATATCGAATGCCATCGATGAGGAGGAGGAGGAACTAAGTGAGCCCGAGGAAATACATTTTCCGGTTTTTGGCTCCGCCAACTTGAATATATTTAGCAGTTGGCTTTTAGTCTTAATCTGTTTTAGTTGTAAATTTTAAGGAAATGCTTTACATGTACAATACATTTGAGTTTCAGTTAGTTTGCAAACGATGTAAACGCTAACAAAAATATGTGCGAGCAAGAAGAGCACGCGCACATTTTAGACTTAAAAAAGTTATAAGAAATTTACATTAAAAAAAAATAAAAACAATAACTGTGTCTATTATTAAACTATCGTATAAATTAATGACTTAAAACAAAAGAAATCCCCCAAAAGATAATTGTACAACCCGCATGCTATTGCAGGACTTGCTGACTTGCTTGGAAGCATTTTTGCAACTCTTGCGTTAGATTGCGAGTTGGGCAAACCTCTCAAGTTTTAGCTTATTTTTCTGGCCTGCAAGAAGGCTGCCGATTTGTATTTTGTTTAAAAATAATATGAAACATTATTAAATAGTGTGTGATTTGTATATTCTTGCCAAAAAAAAAGAACATGTTGAATAAAATAATTACTTTAAGCCCGCCAAATATATTTTAAATAAATTTTGAGAAAAAAAAGAAAATACATTTTAGTTCCTGTTTTTGCTAAGAATATTTAAGATTGTAAAAATAATTTAGTTGAATTTTTGTGCTTCAAACAAGTTTTCAAAAACATATTTCGGTTTATTTGAAACGTTGGATTATGTTTAAGACTTTTACTTTTAGACATGAGTAAAATAATCAAAAAAGGACTGATTTTTTTTTAACAAAAAAACAAAACAAATTTTTTTTGTAAAAACGAAATCCCCCAAAATATATTTAACGAAATCCTTATTTAACATGGAAAAATACGAAATCATATTATTTAAAAAAAAAAAAAGTTAAAAACGACAGTAAACAAGTTTAAAATCGTTTGTATACACATAAACAAATTCCTTCCATTTCATTAAATAATTATGAAAATATTATTAAATAATTATCATTATAAATTATGCGTATAATTTAACATACGAAATTAAGTTTTAATCGTTGACGATATTATTGCCAAGCCAAAACAAACATGCAAAATATTAAAATTTAAATAATTGTAAAGAAATTAAGTCTAATATACCCGGCTGATTGGTAAAATCTCTTAAGTCTGGTTTGATTATTAAAAAGAAAAGCCATGAAACTGTTTATTTTATTCAAAATTATTTTCTTCTTCACAACTCTTCAACTTGCAAATAAATCATAGTAGAAGTAGCATGTTGCATTAATGCCGTAGTATAAACATGTTGCTATGCATCGTAGCAAACATGTTGCTACACAAAGAAAGAAACATGTGTGAACAATAAGCGGCTTCATAAATACGTGCGTAGTTCAAAACTCTTTTTACTATCGGGCCCACTTTAACGAAGAAAAATATGTTGCTTATAAAACGTGAATAAAATATTTAAAATTATTTTTTGTTTTTTCTTTTTAATGAAAACCATAAGAATGAAATTTTCTCTGTGTATTGTGGACCAGCCAAATAATTGTTATTAACTCCAAGACTTTTATTTGAAAAAATTTCTTATAGTCCATTTTCCTTAAGAATAGAAATATTAACATCTCAACTCTCTCTTTTTTGCGCGATTTCCGAACAAATTTAAAAGGTTCTAATCAAATCAAAACAGACAAAATATTATAAGAACGCATGTTGTTAATATTTATTTGCAGCAACAAAGTCATGGCGATTTTTAATGAAAAGAGATGTTGCCATTTAATTGACAAAAACTCCTGCAATAAATGCTCTGCTTAAATATTTCTGAAGAGAAAGAACCCTAAGGTTTTAGTCGATAGGAAAAAACAAAAACTTTAATATTTATATCTTCTGAATAAGGACATATTTGAAAACAATAACAATACAATTTTACTTACTCAATTCACAGGCATTAATGTATCGCTTAAAGTTGTATTGGAGAACACCATTTCGAACAGAATGTATCAAAACAAAAACAAGTTGTTGGTAGTAAATTTTTGCTGTGAAAAAATTCTTTTTGAAACTTAATTTTCAAATACAACTTAAAATTATATCTTAAGACTTGTGCATAAAGCAATTATATATTTTTAAATATTTTCCTTATCATTTTATAATTTATTAACACCACAACTGCCGCCCCCACAAATAAAGTCCCCCTAAAACTATGCTCAATATATTTAAGAAGAAAAAAAAAACCAAACCAAACCACATGTAGAATCCAGCTCCTTTAGCCATTAAAATATATAGATGTTATTTGATAAATAAAACGAAGAGAAAAACGAAACAAAACAAAATAAAATAAAAATCAAATAAACTCCAATTAGAATTTAGTTGTAAAATCCAACAGCAGTAAATAAATAAATTGTATTTACACAAGAAAAAAATTACTTTAATAAATATTAACAAACCAAGACGGGCTAAATTAGGAAAACTGCAAGGCCAAAAACTATTGTAAACTATTTCATTTTACCACATACATATTTAGCAATTAAATATGGATTAAGAACAATTTGTATAAAACACTTAAAATATCAAGCTTTTGTATTTAAAATCATTTCATAATATAAAAGACAACCACAAAACAACTAAAACAAAAGAGTAAAAATTATTAATAACAAAAACAAAACGCCAATTTTAAGTTAATAAATATATAAGTTAATAGAAATCAATACGAATTCAAAATTCAGTTAAATAAAAAACAAACAGAAAATATTATTAACAAAACTCATTATTTATTAAATGAAAAAAATATTAGTTCTTAAAAATATATATATATATATATATATATATATATATATATATATAAAATAACTATAATAAAATGTTAATTTTAAGCAAAATTAATCCAGAAAGAGAAACACGTCGTCATGTTAACTAAAAACTAACAAAAATATTATTTACAAAAAACAAAAATTATATAAAACATGAACCAACATGTCGCAACAAATGTAAATGTATATTGAAAACAAAGACATAAAAAATATTGGTTTGATTATTAAAAAATAACATATAAAATGTTTAATAGTTTTTAAAAAATCATTTAAAGCAAATTGGTTAAAATAGTCCAGCATGTTAAAGCGCCCTTAAATAGGCAATACTTTTGTAAGATTTACAAAGAAAATGATTATATTTTATTTAGTTCTTTCTTCAGCTGATTTTTGCAAGTTCTCATTGTTTCTTCATTTAATATAGAGTTTCAGTTCAGTTTCTAATATTTAATTTTTTTAAGTTCGATCGAGAATAATTTGGCAGCAGAATTCTCTGTCCTTTTATCACTATTTCCTTGCCAAGTGATGCTTTAATTCTCACTTGTTTCTTTGAGTGAAATTTTTTTCATAAAGTTGCAGCAATTAAGTTCAGATATTATAAACGAACTTGAGTTCCATTAAAAATTCTTAGATTTTAAAGTGAATTTCTCACCCACACTTTGAACATTAACCTTTTGTTTGCCCATCCCTTTCCTTTAGAAAAAAAAACAAAACCATCTCCAGTATAAAAACCAATTCTTATTTTGAAAATATTTTAAATGAATAAACAAAAAAATAAAAAACAACAAAAGCAAACAAAATTCAATGGCATTATGAGAAAACAAACAGAAAAATATTTAACAAATATTTGATTAAATAAAACTGCAACCAAATACAACAGCAACAACAAATAGCCAATTTAGTATATAAAAAAATTATATAAAATAAAAGAAACGCAGAAATGATACAAAAAGAACAGATATAAAATAAAAAATTATATAAATAAAATTTGTGAAAAAACAACAAAAATAATATCAAAATCTAAATGTGTTTTATTGCCAACGAAGACGGATTAATTTGTTACCAATTAAATAAAAAAATAACAACAACAATAAAGTCAATTGAGCGCTACATATTTAATGAGTGTAGATTTTAGAGGGAATTTATTACTGAGTTTATAAATTTCTATTAATAAAGAGGGAAGGAAACTCTATGAAACGTTTGAGGGTATCAGCAGGAGCTGAAAGAAATTGAAGTTTGCGAAGGTTCTGGAAATTAATTTCAGCCTGCTGGACTTTGTAACATTTTGGCTCATTTGAACAGAGCATCAGGCCTAAATGTCTGTATTAAAAATTATATTTGCAATATTTTTTCCTTAGTTTTCTGAAACTACATTTTGCAAAATATTAAATATATTATAAACTAAAAGAGAATATCCTTATATGCGTGGTATTCAAGCAAATGCGTGTATTGAACGTTACCCTGCTTTCTCAAGTATTCGCTGTTATAATTAATGAACTTTCTCCTTTCAATTATTGTCCTACTTTCGCTACTTCTGTCCATGTCGCTCTTCTATAATTAAACTTTAAATAAAATAAAAATTTTTCTAAAGAAATTCTTAGTGATGTTTTTTTCCAGCTTCAGATTTTACCTCTAACTTTTCGGGTGTTCACATTGTGCTGAAGTTAAATTGAATATTTCGTTTAAGTAACGTTCAATACATTTTTCATATAAATTTGATATGTTTTTCAAAACACTCAGCAGAAATGGAGTTTACAAAAACTTTCTGCGGCAAACTTTATCAAAATACTCCTTAAATAAACACAAATTATATCAAAAAAGTCTAAGAAATCATGGATAACGTTCAATACATAATCGATTGATGAGTCTTTTCATAACATAAATATTGAAAAATATGACCAAATAAACTTTTTATAATTCAAATAAGTAATAATAAATTAAATAATAAACATTTTAATACTATTTTTTCTACAACCATTTTAACGGAAGAAATCCCTTGACCATCAATTATTTTTCTTAATAAAATTAATAGAAAATGTATTTAAAAACTGCTACGACTGTTGCCTAAGACAACAAATTATAAATTGCCAACTTATTTGTAACGAAGCATGACTCAAAAGCACCGTGGAAAAATATGCATTCAAATCTTTACGTTCACGATATCTCACCAAAGAATTAACCGATCGTGAACCGGTTTGCAATGATCGATGTGGTTTTGGAAGGTAAAAAAACTGGTCCCAAATTACCTCATTCGATATCGATCAATTCAAAAAAATTAGAATACAAATTGCCATCGATATCAGGAGCCGTAATTTGCCCCTGATTAGTTTGTGAAACACTTTGAAAATTTTGTTAATAATTTTTTTAAAGATATTTTAAAATCAACTTGTTCGAATCGGCTCAAATTCAATGGAAATTTAAGTTTAGGAACGGTCCTCAGAACGCCACGATTTGATTTAGACGTTCAAAAGTTATAAGTGGGTTCAACACACACATACATACAGACAATGTGACGGTCTCTAAGAATTATGGTGTTTTCTTTTCTGTAAAAAAGGTAACATTTTCTTACATCTTTTCTAAAAAAAATGGAAGTTTGTAGAAGCTTCAAAACAGTAATAATTTTTCATTTCAAACAAATTTCATTTTCTATTAAAAAGTGCAACAAATTCAGCATTTTTTTAGAAAAGAACATCAGCCAGAGAAGCTTGTTAGAACCTAAAAACGTGAAGATGGAATGAGAACTCTATATTTTTAAACAGGATAAAACCAACAACTTCACGGTTTTTAAAAATATTTATTTTTCTTAGTAAAACTAAATAAGCGTTAACGGAATAGTTTATAATAACTGATTTTATTTTATTATTGTTCATTTCTATAGAAAATTTGCCAAATAAAACGTTAATAAATTTAAAATATTTATCATAAATTAGGCAGCAACAATATTGCCCCGTATCACGCTGATAACAATGCAACACTTTATTACACGGCTCTTAAGACTTTAAGCATTTTGTGTAATTTAATTTAAAAAATAAACGGATTTGATAGACTTTGCACACATTTCGAAGAAACACTTCATACCAACCATAAAAACAAACGAGTAACTTTTTTCTTCTTCGAAAGCAATTGAAACATCTTAAAACACAATCAAACTCTTGTGTGCAACATTTTTATTTTGAATTTGCAATAAATACTTTGAAGACTCTATTACTGAAGCCTCAACTACCTGCAAGTAGTACGGCAACAAAAGCAACAAAAACAACAAAAGAGAAGAAGGAAATGTTTTTAAAAGTATACATGACAACAGATTGAAGAGATTTCAAAAACACTAACAACATGAAAAGACACAAAGTTTTAGTTTAAATCATTCTTAATGTTTGCATTTAAACTTAAACTTATTTATCAAAAGAGGAAATTTCTACAATAGCAAATGAATGGAGTAGGAGTGCATACAGATGAATAAATAAACATTTCAGCAAGCGCGCACACACACACACACACACAAACAGACACAGAGACAAATGTGAGGGTGTAGGTGCTCTGCTTTTACATTTAAGTATATTTAAATGCCTTTTGGTATTGACTGCCGGAGTATGAAAAGAAATAAAATAAAATAAAACTACTTGTGTCTTACAAATATCAATTTCCGTAAAATGCAATTCAATTTTCAGATTTTCTACACAAACACACACCCACACTTGCAATTTGACAAACACACTAACTGGCAAACAAATATTGACAATTTTCATTCATTTACTTAGACTGTCGCTTAGACAGACAGTCACTGCAAAATCGTTTCTATTTTTTTGTTTTTCTTCTGCTACTTCTTCTCTTTCTTCCACCTCCCCTGTCGCTTTTAATAAAAATAAGCGAATAACTGAAATGACGATGACATTATAAACATCTTGTTACTCATTTCGATAACAAACGTCGTCGCTAAAGTTAAACTTGCAAGAGGATAAAAATCTTCTTATTATTTCTCTTGAAATTTTATTTTTTGATTTTATTTTGTGTTCAACAAAAAAAAAATGCGATTCAATAACAGAGAAACAGTTGCGGATTTTCAATATGTTTTCCTTTTTGCGTGCGTTTCACGTACTCGTAGGAACTGCAGCGTACAGAGAGTAGAAGTGTGTGTTGCAGAAGAATAGAGTCAACTATTTGCTTTTCAATGAAGTAATTTCGCTTTGAGCTGAATTTTATATAAACGAAAAGGAAGAAAAGAAAAACGATTCCAGCGAAATTCATATACTTTTAGCAATTTCCTTAATCCTTTAGGGATTGACGAGGCAAACACGATGAAGATTTACACAAAATTTTCTTAAGGGTATTCACGGTGTTAATAGGTCTGCCAGTTAGATATAGGTTATAAAATTAACAATTAAAAGTAACAGAAGAAGAGACTCATGGAAACCTGCAATCAAATGCGATCAGTGTTTGTTTTACAATTAATTTTTCTTCTTTTAGTTTTGTTTACAAATTAAATTTTGCAAATTCGATTAAAAATCATGTCATAATCCATGACCTACTTGTGTCAATTAAATTTATTATTTAAAAATTTATCTGTTATTAAATACAATCCAACGCCTTCTAGAAATTGTATTTGTTTTTCATAAGAATTTTAAAAGCATTGAAAAGGGTTGCATGTTTAATAACCTAAAACGAATAATAATAATAATAATAATAATAATAATAATAATAATAATAATAATAATAATAATAATAATAATAATAATATTCTAGGCAATTAAAAACCATCACTCAATGGGTTAATTTGCGTGGCCATATTACTTTCCTGCACTACTCTTCTTCTTAATGATTTTTCTCTAAAGTTAGTTTAAAGGTTTCTTTCATGTTTATTTGCCGCTCTATATTTTTGCACCGCATTTTAACTTTATTTTTGCAAAAGAAGAAATTAAAATTAAATAAACAACTAAAGATATTAACAGGGGGAAAAAATTGCTCCTTTCACAGGATTTTATAGAAACTTCTAGTTTTTTTTTTTTTTTGTTGGTATTCTTCGTATCAAAGCAAGTGTTCCTTTAAGAATATAAGTAATTTTTTTCATTGAAACTTGATTGATATAAGAAGTTTGATTGAAACAATTTTGTTTTTCTAAAGTAAATCAAACGAATAAAAAAGAAAGAAATGAAACTGGTTGGAGAAGATCAAAATAAGCAGAGGACTTTGATGAAATTAAACAAGCGTTTGACAAACAACATTTTTAATTTTCATTATTACTTTCGTAGCCAGAAAATAGCAGCAGGAAATGGAGAGAAAAAAGTAGTCCTGAAGGAAATCCTTAAATTTTATACAAAAAATTTTTAAAACAAATAAAATTTTCCAGAGATCAGACAAGTTAAAGAAACATTTTCAAGCAGCACCCAGCGAATGTAGTTCGTGGTCAAAGTGATTGAAGTTTTCTCAGCGGCCAAAATAAAAAGCATTGTCGAGGGAATATTTTTTTAATTTACTAGAACGGCAAAACATTCAAATAGAAAAAAACACACACACACATTTGCCTAGAATTACCCCAACATATAGAAAAGCTGCAATTGAAAACTCTTTATTTTCTCTACTGGGTAGCGCACTGCACCTGCCAGACCTTCAGCTTAGTAAATCTCTTCAAATGTGCCTGTATCACCGCAGGCATCCTAACATTGTCACTGGCGACTGTGTTTTCTAATTTCCATTAATTGTTTTCCAAAAGGCCACGCTTAAAATTCCTTTGATCGGTTTCTAACTTGTGCCGTTCGGCCTCTATTTTTAAGTTTTAATTTTTTTGCATTAAAATTTATTCCGGTTTTCTTTGCCAGCATGTCTTTGATTTTATTTTCAATGACCGTATTGCAACTGTTTAGCGTTCAATGGCTTCAAAGTAATATTTTGTAACGTGTGGTTATTTATTTCTGTGTGTTAGTGTGTGTGTGTGTGTGCGCTGTTACCTGTTTATTGATATCACTTTGCTAAAGTTTAACGACATCGTAGGACGACGCGCTTTAGTTTTGGCCTCAACTCTATGAAATGGAAAATGTTTTTGATCGACTAAAATTATATCCAGTTATAAAAATTTATTAATATTTTAACAAGTGCAGCATAAGGTGAGTATGTGTTGGTGTGTGTAAGTGTGTGTGCATTAACTACATTCGCGTTTGTCTTTGATTACACTTTTAATGCATTTCGATATGTGGCGTTAATGACTTGAAGTAAAACAAATTGGCAGCAAACAGTATCCCAAAAGTGGTTTAAACATTGAGGAACCTGCTGCTCAAAACTGGCAAAAGGCAGTACACAGAGAAAAAGTAAATAGACTTTTACAGACAATATTTTTCATTATCTTTTTTCTCAATAAGTATTTGATTTTAAATAAGATTTCATTCATTTAATCACTTAAAATAATGTTTTAGATTGGATTAAAACAAGAAGAAGAAAATAATGGTCGATCGCTAAGGATTCTGTTAACAAACCTAAATAATTGTGACACAAAATACGGCCGCTAATCGGATAAACTACTCAGCCATCGTTATACTTTTGAAGTCACTTCTACTTATATTTTATTGAAACCAAAAAATTTTCAGAATCAGCCCATAGTGCAGGAATTATTATGCGATAACAATTATTTTTAGCTGAATTTCGAAAGCCAGTTTTGATATGAGACCAAAAAAGATATAAATAAACAGATAATTTTTCTAGCAGGTGGAAAATGTTTACAAATACGAGGTCTGTTATAAGAATAAGGGGAGTTTTAGCTATTTTTCTGAAATGTATTTATTGACAAATTTCTGTTTTGTTGCCACCAGATTTAATAATATTACGCGAGCGTTCTCGAGGCAGTTTTGCCATCCAAATTTTGATATGTCCCGGCTGTATCTCTTCAGTTGCCGCATATCGCAATATTTTCGTGGGTCTCTTAAATTCTCAGGGATCCACATGTGGTGGCGCGAAATTGGGGTGCTATTTTCATGGGGCAGTTTTTTTATTTTTTCTATATTTAGCGATTTCAAAAAGAAAGCTGACACGCTGCTCATGCCCACATTCCGAAAAATTAGCGTGGAATGAGTCAAGCGATATGACGACATTTCAGCAACTTCTGCAAGAGTGATTCGACAATTCTCTATAACATTTTTCTTGGTTTTCAACATTCAAGATCATTCAACGATCAAGACAATACGCTCGTCCTTAAATTCACATCTTTTTGAATTTATTTGAAAAAAGTTTACAATTTCACTCTCTCCTGCAATTTCAAAGACAAAAACTTCCTCGGAAAGGATTTACTTCAAGATTGGTTGCCCAGTTGAAGAGAAGGGATTCAGGGCTCGTGGTCTTTCTGTCTGTTCTTCGCTGTAATTAACTGATGTAACTTGACGAATAGAATTTATGATTCCCCTACAATGGCCGGAGACGTGTTTGGACTGCAGATGTCAATCGGCATTAATTTTTAAGAGTCTTGGATTTCAATACATTGGAAAATCTCAGAGTTTTTAGCTCCGGGAACCTTTTGATATCCCTCGAGTTTAAAAAATTTTGGGGTCTTATAACGCGAATTCAACACAAACGCCGAGCCAACATAATAACTCAAATGAATTTGAAGTTCAAGTTTTTTTTTGTCTTTTGTAAAATATTTCCTACAATTTTCTTTCAGTGAGATATTAAAAAGTTATGATTGGCATTTGATAATCAATATTTCGCATATTATTTTGCTCCATATGTGACTTGTACGAATTTTGTATATAATCGCATAGATAAATGCTTAACTGGCTGCCTAACTTTTTCTCTGTCTGTCTGTCTGTCTGTCTGATTGCCTTAACTATCACTGTGCATGCAAGTAAATACTCTCAAGTTTATTGTATTTAACTTTGGCAACATGGTTTTGCGAAAAACAACAAACATCAATAAATAAAGAAAACTTGATATTGACAAAATTCAATAAAGTAAAACTATAAAATTGTTAACATCAAAACAAACCAACAACATTCATATTCATGCTCCTTGTAGGCAACAATATGAAATGCCTTAAACTTGTGCGAACACAAAAATTGCAAACCGAAATAAAAATCACTCGAGGAAAATCAAAAAAAAAATAAAAACAAAAACCAGCGATAAATCGAGAAGAAAAACTGAAATAGCTGACAATCATTGACACATGTCTCATAGCCATGGCGCTCGTTCGCATCATCGAGTTGGTTGGAGCAGATGGAGGAAAGATTATGTCGAATTGCAGTACATTTTTACAATATTGAACTGCAAAACGGCACAAAAATTCAATAAACAACCGCCGAAAATAGGAGAAAGGCTGCTTGTCAATTTGAGCAGATTTTTTTTTTCTATTTTCGTTTCGTTTCGTTTTATTTTGTTGGCTTCTAATAAAATCAAAATTGTAACTGAAATTGAAATTGAATTGAGCTGAAATTTGTTATGAAGCAAAACAAGAAATTCAAAGAGGAGTTGTTAAGGGGAGTTTCATTAACGCTATCGTTTTTTTATTTCTTTATTTTTATTATTTTTTCATTCAAAATCAAAAGCTTAATTTAATTTCAACACTGTCCTGGCTGTTTGCTGTCGTAATTATTGATTATTGCCGAGCCTTCGATTCATTTGAATTTATTTGTTATTGACTTTTCTGTGATTCTGTTTGTGTTTCTGTGCTCCATCATTTTATTTAAATCAACTTTAATGATGAAATCAGATTTTTTTTGAAATTTATTTTCCTTTTCATATTTTTGCTAGTTGTTGTTGCTTTTGCGTAATTTCTGTGATTTTTAATTGAGTTAATTACAGACAAATTAAACATTTTATAAGTGTTATGTTTTTATTGTTCAGTTATGCATGCACAACCATGCACGCACGCACACACACACACACACCCACACATTTTCAGAAACTTAAATATGCACGTTTAAATTTATGCAGATGAGAGCTTGCAAATGTATGTGTCCAAATACAAATTCATTTGCATGTGTATGAGTTATTGTGATTGTGTAGATGGAAATTGAGAATAATATTCATTGAAATAATATTGAATTTACTGTGATATGATGCATTGTCCTTGTTATAATATTTACCAGAAACATGCTGCATACACACAGGCGACATTAATTGAATTATGTTCGAAATGCAGGGCCACTATCAGTTTTATATTGAGTCCTCCTCTCATATGGAAATCGAATCATATTCACTTCATGATATTTACATTTTTGAATTGCTTGGGGTCATTATTACAACTTCACATTTGAACAAACATTTGCCAAAAATAACGTAACCACTAAATATTACTAAAGAAAAACAATTTGATTCCGACAAGTGTTGGGCTAAACAATTTCCAATAATGTTTTCTATGGCAGTGAATATAATTTATTGTTCCCTTTAAGAAAAATGTATTTGAATGAATATATATTTTCATAGTTTTTAGTGGTTACGCTTTTTCGATCAAATATTCGCCAAATGTGACCACAATTTTGCTTAAGAGTTATGAAGACTTTCTCGACCGTATTATATTGCAAATAAATTAAAATTTTACTAAAAGGTAAAGTGAATGATAAGTTCCAGACAGGTTCAGAAGACCCGGTATTTGAAGTTCCAATAGTGGCCTGTAGAAGTTTAAAAATTGTTTTCTATTCGGATGATTTATTTTCGTAATTCTGCCAACAACACATGAGACCTTCGCTACTATATCTGTTGTGCCGAAAAACTTTGTTTAGTAAATATTGTCGTAATCAAAAAGTTAAAAAATTTGGCCAACAGCAATTATTATGAGATGATGTTGCGGCCTTTGAAAACAATATGATTTGAAGCCTTGCCTATAAAATTTTTTTTAACTGCTTTTCTTTTTTACAAAATTAATAAATGATTTGGGTCAACAACTTTGCATACCCCATATTTATACAACCTTTCTTATTCATAAAAAAATACCAGTATTTGATATCTATTTTAATAAAATTTTGTATGAGCAATTTTTAAATTTATGAATTTCATAATATATTGATTTCAAACTCAATTTTATGAATATGGGCAACGTAATTACAATTTAAAATTACATTTCAGACCTCTTGAAAGAGGTCTGAATTATTTTATTTTTCCATGAAAAAAGTTGTGGCCCAAAAAATTTTGTGAAACTATTATTTCCAGATATAAGCCTATTTACTAACTCTCTCGTTGGTACTATTTAACGAACTATAGATACATTTTTAAAGCGATATATTAAGTCTATGCAGCCATTCTGGAAGCGAAAGAACCTATTGAAGCCATGCAGCCAGATTTATTTGAAAAATTATTTTTTTAAATCGCACTGATTTAATGAATCAGTCCTTAACTAACCATGCAAAGAAATCCTTCTTAAAAAATAATGGCCATGTATACTAGTGTACTAGATAATAATATAAGATAATATGAATTCAACAAAATGTCTGTCAATTTAAATTCTCATAAAATAGCAACAACCGATAGTAATAAATTCGGAACCGTTTCCGGTTGGAATAAACAGCAATTACGAATATGCGGACTATGATTTGTATTATAAATAATTTTCTAAATATTTCCTGGGCTCCCAATCAGTGAGCAGCCATTATTTTCTAAAGGATCTCGTGTGTAAGCAACTGTTCATTAAGGACTTCTTTATGCTTCGGACGCTTCTACATTTTACGGCACAATATTTATTTTATTTTTTACTTCCTTCTATCAACATTTATTGAACATGCAAATAATTGTACAAAACATTTATTTATTATTTGATTTTTTTATTAATTTTTTTTTTTTTTCTTTTGCTTTTGAAAAGTATTGGCAGTTAATTGCAAGATATTCATTATTTAAATGAATATGCTGGTGCATTGAAATGTTTACTTTTTTCTCTGGCGACTGCCATAAACATCAGGTTGTTAAGAAGAAAAAATAAAAACAGCAATTTCATTAAAACTTTTGTTTTATTGTTTGTGTTATTTTATGATAAAATGGGGGGGTGGAAAGAAGAGGAAACTAAATGCAGCAGCTATTAAAAGTTTTGTTTTATGAGGAGACAGATAAATTATTAAGTTTTTCTGTTTAGAAAAGTGCAATAGAAAAGCTCGCTAAAGGCAACAGAGATTATTTATTGAATAATAATTTTCCCATTTAGAGACACGTATCTTGGGTGTAAATTATTGTTTAATTTTTTTTTTTAAATAAAGGATATTGTCCAATCACAATGAAATTATTATGAACACTTGACAACAGTTTTCCTGAGAAGTTGCTAACTAAAACTTGTTTCTTAAAAACATTTTCAGGTTTTTTTAAAGTGTTATAAAACTAAATATTTTTTTAAATCTGTTACCATTTTTAATATATAAGGCCTGGAGGCTAATTACAGCACTCGATAAGGGTTGAAGTTTGTCTCGAAATTGTATTGAAATTTCCATGGACATCAACTGCGGACTTTCTTAATATTTTCAATAGAGTTAAAAATTAATAGTTAAATAATTTACATATTCCAATATCTGAGAGGAAATAAGTTTTTGTTTAATATCGTTTAAACAAACTTATTAATATAACAAATAAAATTGCATTTATATTGACGTTTCCCCCCAGGATTTATTTCTTTATAAATAAACTCCACTTTTAAGGGTTAATTAAAAAGTCTATATACATTTTTTAATGCAAATTTTAATTTGCCTTTTTTTGTAATTTTTTAATGCATGAATGCCTTTAATATTGAAACTATTTGAGCTGTGAAATATAAGAATATTTATTAATGACTATCAGCGTTTGAGTTTTTGCCACGACCAACTTAATTATTAAATCATTTTATAATAATTATTTTTTGGGGTTATAAATAAAACTGTTAATTAAATTAATTGTTAAATGTACGACTCAATGACTACGATTGCCTTTATTGGATATTAATGGAGAAAAACGAGAAGATAAGCGCACACAGACATTTTTGTAATAAATATTAATAATTATAAAATGAAAGGACTTTGTGTTTAAGGTCAATTCGTTTTAAATGTTTCAAAGCTCTTAAATCACACGGTATTCATGTTTGGAAAATATTATGAAGATGTTTGATTATGAAATTTAATTTTATGCAACAAAACAAATGCATTTTATTAAATTATATAACTCTAATAAATGTCACATGAGTTAACCACTTGATTTATTCTGGCTTTTAAGCAAAATATTGATTATAAATAATAAGTTTGTTAGAGTTGGTTTATAATATTTCTGGTCTTTTAATTTATGGTTTTTACAAAAGCTTTAAAACACTCGCTTAGTTTTGTTTTACTCTTTTCTTTTTTTTTGCTATTAATAAATAATTAACATAAAACTATTTGTTTTAAATAATTTAACAGATGTCTGTATAATTAATACCAGAAACAACCACAATTCCAATTTAAACAAACAGATAAAAATGGAGAAAAAGACAACTGCTTTTTTGTTTTCTCTTCATCATTTTGTTGTCGTTGTTGTTTAATATTTTTAACAAATAGTTTATTAATTAAAAATGGAAAAAATTATATATATTTTTATACAACTGAAATAAATTTTGCCAGAAATATTATATAATGATGCATAAAGAGTAACAAAAGGAGTAAAAAAATAAACAATAACCAACTTTAAAATTAAATTAACAACAAAATGAAAAGTTGAGGCAAAATATATATATTGCAAATAATGAAACATTGGAAACTAAATTCATTAACAGTGTTTAGTATAATTAAAGGTACAGTTTGTAATTAGAAATTTAATCGAATGCGCCAAAGGGGCCATAGTGAAAAACGTCATCACACCCTGCAATGGTTGGTATTTATTAAATACAATTCGATTGCTAAAACAAACTATAACCCATTCTGCCTTATTGTTATTGTCTTGAGGCAGATTCGCTTGATTGTGTTGCATCAAAGTGCAATTGCTGTTGCTGCTGCTGCATGCTGCAAGACTACAAAGAAAGAAGCAAAGATAATTGGAGCTAAACTATAATGGAAAAAATAGAAGGAAAAAAAAATACTAAATGATGGATGGGTGTAGACCAGCTATAAACACTTCCTTTTAATTTCACCCATAAAACAACAACAACAACATCGGAAAACAACAACAGCAAATATATATAACAAAAATAAATGAAATTGTTTGCTAAATAAAATCGGGTGTCCGTCGGAATTGTATTATTTTGAAAACTTTTTTTCCACTCTATTTGGTTATTATTTCAGTTTTGCTTCCTTTTTCTTTTGTTGTTTAGTTTGGCATATTTTTTTATTTCTTTTTTTTCGTTTCTTCTGCTGCAGCAAATTGGCAAGTGGTCATAAAATGAATTTGGTTTATGAGGAAGGAAGTGCAACGCAGTCTATTTGCTTGCATTTTAAGCCAGTAGCACAAATATGTCAAGATCTCTGCTTGCATGTGTGTGTTTAAAATGAAAATTATAATTACCAGAGATCCAGCCAAAGTAACGAAGACTTGAATGAAAGCATGGAAAATTTATTTCCAAGATAATTAAGACAAAATAAAGGTGAAGTGATGCAAAGTAACAAGTTTGTCTTATTCAGAAATATTTATTTTGCAAAATGCTTTTAAAGACTTGGGAAATAATAATTAGGAAAAGAAAGCACAGTATGGGAATTTGGAAAATTGCCTTTTCGTAGAAGTCCAGCTGGATGATATTTATTTAGACATCAAAAAACTACGGGAAGAGAAGTTCTTAATAATAATTAGAATTTAAGAGAAAGCCTTCAAGAAAAAAATTATTTGCAAATTTGAAATGTCTCAACTTAACCCTGATTAATAATTAATTTAATAGAGTCATCCATAATAATCAGTGTTGATTAAAAAGAAAACCCCAAGTTTTCAGAGAATTATTTCAATATTTTTTATTATAAAACAAAATAACAGCCAAATGCTTGCCACGGCTTCAGTGGCATATTTCTATTCAATAGAACATTGACTTTCAATAGCGGAAATGTGCAGAATTAAATCATCCTTTTGAGGTGCTCTTGACACAGTTTTTCTTTTGAATATCCCTAAAGAAAGAAGTCCAACGGCGGTGAAGTAACAGATCTCGACGTGAGGCAACACCTCCATTCCATTTTTTGCTCCAAACAGCCGTTGTTTCTTTTTTTTTCATGAGCCAAAAGGACTCATCCTGCAACAACATATCCTTAATATCTGGACACAAGAAGTCCGTTAGTACTTCACGACAGCGAACACCATTCACGGTAACTGTTTCGAAGAAGATAATTCCATCAGATCGCAGACCACATCAAACAGTCACTCTTTGTAAAAACATCGGCTTTACAACTACCACTAGTGAATTCTTATCTTCCTAAAAATGGCAATTCTGCTGTTAATGAATCCACTATGTTGACAAAGAAAATCGCGAAGTGCGCGAAATGCATTTTTATTTGAAAAATCATTTTCGTAAGAGGTTTCAACAATCTTATCGTGCTGAAATAAATAGATCAGCGCTCGCAGTCTCATTAAAATCTCCCAAATCAAAATTAGTTTCCTGCCCACAGTGCCGGCACACGCTATTATGCAAATAAATAAACAACAATTGTTTAATAAATACGTTTCTTAACTGTTATTATTTATTTACAAGTAAATTTTTTTAAGCCAAAAGGGCTTTCTCTACTTAAATGTTGCAGCACACTCTGTCTGCTCTCTTAAAACGCCGTCTTAAGACAACGAGAAAAAAAAACTTAAAGAAAAGAAAAATATGTTAAAAAGATTTCTTAATGGATTGTTATTGACTTTGTTACCATAAAAAAACGAAGAAATAACAACAACAATAAAATCAACACACAAAGTGAGAGAAGAAAAAATGACAAACAATAAACCTGTTTAAGAATTTCCCAGCTGCTTTATCATTGAGTTACCACAGCGCCGGAGCACATTGTTGGCTGCCACATAATAATGCCCATTATGCATGCGGCATGCTGCATGCATTTGCTTGCGTTAAGGTCATGTGCAAAGTCAGTAGTCAGCAAAAAAAAACCCCTACTGCCTGCCTCATACTAACTTGAGCATTTTTTCTTGTCATTCTCTTGTTCGTTCGTTCATTCGCTTTAATCGTGTTATTTTCAATGAATTTCAAATAGCCAACAGCTCACAAGATTCAAACTTGTTTCTGCAGCCACTAGACATGCGCGCTAACACTGCAAGTTGCAGATAAAAGTTGAAGCAAAAAAAAAAGAGGAATTGCGCAAGAGTTTTAACAAAGTCATAACAGCTTTTGCGGCATCGCAGTCCAAAGGTAAACTGATGCAGTGGAGAAAAAAAGCCTTTCGGAAGCTGTTGCGAGTTGCTTTAGTTTTAAAGGATTTGCTGTTAATGCTGAAATACTTTTTTTACGCTCTTTTAAAGCATTTATTAATATTTTTCTTCTTTTTTTTAAACTTAAACCAGACATCTTCAACGTGTTTTTTTTTTTCAAACAAATTTTGCTAGTCGCTGGTACTAAAGCGCGCTGGCGATGATCGTGTTGGTATGAAAATGTTCAAGTCGTTTCAATTTCACTTTCATTCGCTCACAGCAGCAGCCAACAAACGGTCGCGTATTCAGTTTCATAGCGCGTTAATAAAATAGTAACCACAATAACGAAACCGCTTAAAGTCTGGAAAAATATTTGTTATACAGGATTTGTGTCTGCTTTTCATGATCCTTCTTAATCTGTGAATTAAGCAAAACATAACGTTCAATGCCGGTCCACAAAGTGGACGTTAATACGGGATATTAATTAAGAGACTGACAATAATAATTATATCCGTTAAAAAGAAAAGAATACAAGTGATTTGTGATTTTCCCAAGCAAATTTGTTGTGCGCTAAATCATAAAATAATTTCAAAAAAATTTCTGTGCACAATTTAATGGAATTAAAAGGTTGGTTATGAGAAATTAAAATTTATAAAATTAGCTAAAATTATATAAAATGTTGTAAAAAAAATAGCTGCTGCAAAATTTATCGTTTTATTACGACAATCTTATGAATTATTAATAGAAATACATAATAATAAAAGCAATTAATGCTGTTGTTATTTAATGAATATCAATTATTTTAAAGAAGACTTTTTTTAAAATTTGTGAATGTTTCTTGTTTGTTATATGAATTTCATATTATGGGAAAAAATCGGTATGATAAAGGAAACTACCAACAAATTTTACAACCAACGACGATTAAGACCTATTCGAAGAGGCTTCTTAAGTGGAAGACTGTGGCCTTGGCAGCAGAACTTATGATTGCCAAGTTGCAACGCCACCATGTTATCCTACAGCGAAAGTTACTGCTGGTTTAGAATATATTTTCAAAAAGTTTATTTTCTTCTGGTGACAAATTCAGGTTTCTACAAAATCAAGCAAAAAACGGCTGGACGTGTTGACAATATTTATTTCGGTAGAGAAATTACAGTTCTTTATTATCAATTTATTCGACCTCTTTTGGATGCATTCGCCGGAAAATATCCTGCAGTTCTTTGGAAACAAATAACAATATCTTGTAGCAGGACATTTTCATGTATAATTTCGCGCTGGTTTATGTTTTTGTATGATATTGATGACTTCAGCTGAAGATGTGCTTTCTTGCGTACCTTTAGAAATCAAAAAAATATGCACTTCATATGCAGTCAACAAGTATTCTAATTGTGCTTCGAAGGATCACATGCTACAGTGTAGTTTGACTATCGATCGTTAAGTTTGTTGATGAACAAATTAAAGGACAGATAATGATGCGACAAAATACGTCTTATAGGCGTGGGTGTTATAGAAATATTTTAAATCAAATTTTTACTAATTTAAATACAAAAGCAATACACGTTAATGTACGACAGAATAATCCAACTGAATATCAAATCCAAAGTCTTTTATGTCCCTTAACATTTCGCAAATTCACTTAGCAAACTAAATGTTGCATAAATGCCTTCATAAAGAATAATATATATAAAAATAATTTCAGTACTTAAATGTCATTTATTTAAGACTTTATTAAAGTTGTCTTGATCAGTAGACTTTAATATCGCTTCAATATAACAAAAGCTCTCGGGTTATGCACAACTGTTCAACAACTATTTGAGAGTTATTAAGCAAAAACCATGAACTTTAAAGATTTTAGAAACTATGACAAAGAAAACTTATTCGATATGACTCCATTTAAATTGTGTACTACCAGTTTTATTTTGATAAAACAAGCCATAATAAAAAATAAAATTTATTTTAAAGCACTGAAACATAATTAATTTAAGGCTTTTTCTCCGTCTATTTAATTGACTACATAAACAACACAATTGTCCTTTAAAAGAATTTTGAATAATTTGCAAAACAAAACCAATTAAATTATTATTTTCATGCCCATTATCTAAGTGTTTACATATGCGGGAGGAAATTTTAAGGATACCTGCAACAATGACTGGATAATATTATAATTTTTTCTTAAATAAGGGCTGCTGTTGGCTGAATTAGTTACCACTGAGACTACGAAGCCTAAGATCCTGGATTCAACTCCTTATTCGGTCATGAATATGATATTAAAATTTTCTAGGCCTGAAACCAAATGACCACATACGAAATCACTCAAAATTTGTATACAACTCAACTTGTATTGAAATTTGGATCGGTAGTCAAGTAATTTGCCCCCTGAACAGTGGTTGAGTTTTTTTGGTCAAGTATTTCCCTAAATGTGCTCGGATCCTTATAACCCCAAAAGTTATTTGCATTTTAGCTAAATATTTTTCATTTCATTATTTTGTTTTAAGTGCAAAATATTTTATTTTACAAAATATTTAGTGCTGTTCAAGAAATACTTTGACCTGACCAAGCAAAATAAGATTAACTAAATTAACTCCGATATGAAGCACTTTGATCTCGGAGCTCGCCACACTGCCATCATCAGTACTGATGTGTATTTTCATTTATCGCGACGTTTTAAATAACTAGTGAAATATGTTACAAATTTTATTTACAAGAATTTTTATACCACAAATTTTATACCCGAACTGTCTTGGACTAACAGTCAGGAGATGACCCGTACATATGCAGTGCATTGTGCCGAAAAAGTGGAAGAGTTTAAGAGTTCATATGAAGACATATGAGATCATAGAGAATTTTGTTGTAGTTATTTTTACATTTTTGCTTCGAATTATTTGTTACATTTAACGATGAATTGGAGTGCTGTATTCTGCTCTTTTTAGTACCTGAAGGTGTTGATTACTGTCACTTATATTCAGTGACCAGTGCTCGTTGAGACAAGCCGGCAACAATTAACACAATTTTGCGTTGAGGCAGGTCAGAAAAAATTTGACGCCACATTCATTACTGAGTGCGTAGTCGACGTCAGGATCTAAATCCTCGTAGTCTTATCTTCACTACTTCAGCCAACAGCATCGTTTACGTTTGGTTAAATCCTTCATGTCCTATTTATTTGGGGTTTTACAACATTTTATTTAAGCTCTTAAGCAGCAAAAGTTTATTTTTTAATGTACTTCCAATTAAAAAACTTTGATAACTTTGAATTACTGCAAAATCTGCGGCACGATCATATCCTTTGTTTTTTTTTTAATATATGAAGTTGTTTGTTCTATTCTTGCACTTCATTCTCATAGATATCAGCTAAATCTTTTTAAATTATTTGTTACTAAAATATTTAAGAAAACTTAACTTAATAAACGATATTAACGCCTTAAACACAGAAATTCAAAACCACTGCATTTCTCTTGTAAACCAGTTGCTTCAGCGGCCATCTCTTACCAGCCAGTGGAAGATAAAATCAGCGTTTTATTTAAAAAATTTCATTATTCAATCAAATACATGAATTATGACATAGTTTTCCAGCAGTTGTCTGTTTGTTCAATTGAATATTATTTTACCTTTTTAACACTTGAATTAAATCCCAAAGTTATGTATTTGCTAAAGTGAAAGGTGTGTGTGCATTTACACAAAACTAATTACAGCATTTTCAATCTTAACACTATCATTATTACGAGCACATGATTTGGCAGCCCAATTTATTGCTGCATATTTACAAAAAGAAAAAAAAAAGCTGTAACAACCATTAATACATTAAGACAAAATCATTTCTAAATTTGACTGCTTGAAAATTTCCTGTATGAAAATGCACTTTTTTTGGTTACGTGAAGTTTAAGTGTTAAATTTAAAAAGAAAAATGTCATGAGCTCATGACTTTCAAATATTTGCTTTTAATGGCCTTAACATTGCCAAAAATAAAAACGGAGAAAAAAAGAAGGTAAATTGTGCAGCAGCAAGAGATGAAACAAAACTGAAAAGATGTAAAAGAAACTAAGGAAAAAAAAACACTCAAACTTAAACTTAAACTTATGCAATAACGTCTGCTAAGTTTTGTTTTTCGAATGCCACAGTAATAAAATGAAATATTTTCATAATTCATGAGTCTGAGATAAAATATGAAACAAAAAGACAATAAAAACTCTTTTATGACACATTACGGTCAGTGACACCAAACACTGAGAAAAGACACAACAACTAACAACAAACAACAAGCAAATGCTGGCGATTAACGAACCCAAAAATATGATAACAAATCCATATACGATTTTGCACAAGTAGACTTATTTTTAATATTTATTTGTACTCAAACACAAACACACTCCATCCATGTATTTAGTGAGACATTAAGTGAATTTCAGTTTGCGTCTAAGCTATTGCAAAAATTTTCTTGAATATGTGTAACAACTTGCAGTATTAACTGGAAATGGCTGACAGCTCAACGACAAAACACAACAGATTTCTTCCATTTTCGACAACCCGACGTCGACAATGTGCCTTTTTTGTCTGCTGTTTATCAAATAGTCAGAGTGGCGTTGATGTTAAAGAAAATTGCACGTTCACATCCATTCAATTTATTAACAACATCAAAAGGTTACTAAATGATATTGAAACAAGATTGCAAAATATATAGAAATAGTTTCACGGTATTAGACGCTAATGATCTGCAATAGTGTTGGGGTTATGCTGTGCCAAATACTGCTATCAACTGGATTTTAATATTTTCCTTTAAGCGACTACATACCAGCCAATAAAAAGGTACCACAGAGTCCTTAAATATTTATAAGAGTGCGCATGTGTGTGCTTGATGATATAAAAGAGAAGTAAAATGGAAAGAATTAAAACGTTGATATGCAAGAGAAAAAAAATATATATATTTATTTACAATAATAAATTATTTATTAAATATTTATTTTATTTAAATATTTATATTGTGCGCATCTACATAAAAATGCCTTTCCAATGAAATAAGTTTCAAAAATATTTATGACTAAAGAGATAACTAAAAAGGTACCAAAAATATGCGTGGTAAATTTATAAACAGAATCATTAATTTGTACAAAATCCAAATGTAAGTTCTAGTAAAGCAGACAAAATTCCTATTGATATCAACTCCAAGATATATCCCTCTATAAGAAGGTCATCGCTATTCAACCAGATTAACCAACTGAAATCAATGAGGGTGTTAAATAAGATTTCTTTTACAGGAATCGGAACTCTACACGAAATGACACCAACATTTCAAACAGCTGAAGAAAACTATGCTGACGACATAATACTTGAATAATTATTACAGAATCTTTCTTATCTAATAAAACTGTTGATTTATCATTTTATTTTATTAAATAAATTTGAGTGACTTTTAGCAGTAACTTTTATCTTAAACAAAATTTTAACAATTCAAAATATAACAACTACTTGTGTTTCACTGCACTACAAAAGTTTTTTAATTTATTCTCTTCCCTTCGCCACAGATTGGCAATGTTACGAAAATTTCTAATATCAACTGTTATTGCCAGTATTTTAATATTTCTAACCATCTTAACAACTATAACGGAGGCAGCATCTGTTACGACATTGACATCAATAGAAACAACTAAAGCACCAACACTAACAACAGCAATAGCAGCAGCAGCACCAGCACCAGCAGCCACAGTATCAAATATTTCAGCAACAGTTTTACAGTTGACAAAAACATCAGTTGTCAACAAATTTTTAAATAATGCAGCCGAAGAAACAACAACTTCATTGTTGCCCCTGCAGCCACCTTTGAATGTGACATCAACAACTTTGGCAAGTTTAATATTAAACCAAAAACATCAACAACAGCAGCGACTGAGGAAACAGCAACAACAATTGTATTTACAGAAACAACGACAACATCGACAACATCGACAGCTACAACATGTTGAGTCAACACAAAAACAACAGCACCAGCCTCAGCCTCAGCTTCAGCCTCAAATTCATGAACATCTATTAAATGGAAATGTGAATGACAGCAAAGAAATTAAGAAAAAGGTAAGAAAATAAGCTGCAAAAGAAAATCAAAGTCAGAAACTTTAAATAAAACTTTTATTTTTGCAACAGAATCTGGACGCGGCATTTGTAACAGTCAAATCCGCTGGTGACATCATTGCCTCAGAGCCCAGTTCCACCCATGCCTACATACCGTTTGATTTGGACTATAACGATCCCACAGAAGAGAAGGCTGCTCAGCAGGCCCGAAGTAGACAGTCCACCATTAATCAGGTTCTAACAAACCTCTTTCCCAAAGGATTTTCCGATATATTTCGTTTCAGTTATGCCAACGAAAGAGACACAACCACTAGCACAGAAATGCCCATAAAACTACGCAGATCTACTCCCACCCCTTTCAAACCCATGCCGTCCACAAACACTGTAAGCAGGGATGTATTCCCAACACCCCGAAATTCCAGTTTTGTGACAATTTCAACTACAATCACAAGAGAGATGCGCAGGGAAATACGACCCGGTCATACCGAAATAGTGGTAGAGAAAATCATAACTGATCCTGCTGGCACAAAGTCAAGTGAAGATTTTAAGGATGGCAGCAATTCCATAAGCAAAGATGAACTGTTGCGTATCAGCCGAGCTGCCAGGGAAGCTTCCGTACTACCCAGTCTCCTGATAAATCCCTCAACTAATTGCAGCAACAATTCCACGGGAACAAACGCGCATATACCGATTGTTATATTGAATGAAAACAACAATAACGACGACTTCGTAGATGCCCCCGAGGATGACAATCAAATTGCGGAAAGCCAAGATGTGGTACATCAAGTTATACAGCCACCACCCGCTGAGAGTACAAATTTTCATGTCACTCCCACGCACCAATACAACGTGCGCATCATACATGACAATAAATTGCCGGCCAAGTCGGACAACCTGCCCTCAGACAATCAGCAACAACCAGCAGGCCGAAGTTCGCCTTCATACCAAACGTTTGTAGAACAAAGTAAATACTTGCAAAACTCTTTGCAAGAGACTCCTTCCCGCAAGTTTTTAAAAAGTTTCCAAAACCCCATACTAGCTGAAGACAAAAGTCCAGCCCCCAATAACAAAGGCAACTACCACTACGAACACAGTAACCAGCAAAGTCATATACAAACTGTGGAACCAGCAGCCCAACAACAGCAGTATGTTCAGAACCAACAGCAACCACTTCAAGCCGAACCATCCCAAGACGCAGAAGCCCAAAGTTATCAATACCAAGAAGTGCACACTCCAATAACAGGTAACGAGCACTTAAGTGACAAAGACTTGTACGCAATTGGATCGGATCAGAAACATCAACAGCAAACCACACCTGACGCTTTAGTGTTTGTAACCATAAACACGCCGAACAAGCCCGTACAAACCTATTCCGAAGAGGCACATGTGATACCAGCGCAACCCTTGAAATCACCACATGACTTTGTGTCGGAAGCCATGGGCTATTCCACACAAGAAAAAAAATTGGCAGAACCGCAGGCAGAGCAAACGGAAAACAGTCCCAAGCCCAGCAATGGCGGCTACACTTTTGTCGAAGTACAGAAATCCATCAACATACACAACAAACTGATCACCGAAAAGGATGGGCGTCTGATAGAACAACACGAAACGATATACCCCGAACAAAAATATTCCCATCCAGCAGAGGAGGCTCAAGAGCAGCCACAACCTTCTCCCGACTATGTCAGTCTATCTGAAAATCCCATACATGTCGAACAAGAGGAGGAACAACACCAACCGGCCGCTTCAGTTAGAGCAGAACAACACGCCCCCAGTCCATCCCAACATTTAGACGACTTTGGCACTATACAACAGTCTAATTTGGTGCAGGAAACTCACATCATAGAAACTCCACAAGAGCAGCAGCTGGACGACCATCAACAATATGCTGAGCCACAGCAACAGCACCAAGAAGTTTACGAGGCACCTCATGACCACTATCAACAACAATATCAGCAGGACCAACAGTCCTATCAGGAGCAACCAGAACATCAGTTGCACCAAGAGGAACAACTTACGGGAGAAACACTACCATCCGAATCACACGCTCCTTCAGCACCAGCTGTGCAAATACCATATGCTTTACCAACCGGAGAAATGTATCACTCCCCACCTCCACCTCCTCCCGCTCCACCTTCTTCAGCGAATCCCATGGTTATACAGGAAATTGTAGAGAAACATATACCCGTTCCCTATGGCATACCAGAACCCGTGGGTTTTCCCGTGCACATAGAACATTTCATAGACCGCCCCTTTCCCGTAGAGACCATAGTCGAGAAGCCAGTGCCCTATCCGGTGGAAAAAGTAGTGGAGAAAGTTGTCGAAAAGCATGTGCCCGTAGAGGTAGAAAAAATTGTGGAAAAACCAGTAGAAGTCGTTGTGAATAAATATATCGATCGTCCTGTGGCAATACCGATTAAAATACCCGTGTCTCTACACATGCCAGCTCCCCAGTATGGTCCTACACCTTATGGTCTGTCAGCCTCCCATTATCCATCCGCATTCGGAGGAGGTCTAGATCATACATCGCCTTGGCCGCAGCCAGTTAAAGGAGGCACCTACACTCGCATACCACAAAATATTTTAAAAGCTTATTATGTGAAGATGTTGAAGAAACTGGTGCCGCAAATGCAACAGGCCTACAAAACAGCCCACATTGCTAAAATAGGGCCCAAGGCTACCCAAAAGCCTTTTGGCAAACCGAAATTTAAGATCTCCGACATGTTGTATGACTTAAAGCCACCACCTCCCCGCCCTAGCTCCAGCTGGGATGTTGGTGCACGCTATCAGTATGACTACAACACTCTGCCTATTGATTTATCAGCCTCCTCGTCAGTGGCCATGGGCAAAAGTTTCGACAGGCCGGGCCAGGGCTATAAAACAAACTATGATGAGTTCCAAAGATGGCGCAACGGTCACAGTCTAAAGCGAAGTCCAGATTTTGGTAGGAACCTGCACATGGAATATGGCTTCAAGCCGCCCCTGGTACCCTCTGTGGAAATTGATGAAAAGGGAGTGCCCTTAAAGGCCGTGGCTGATTTGACTAACGGCCAAAAGGACTAAAATATTAACCAAAAGTTTAATGTCAGTTAAAGGCTGCAAAATAATGAACTAAAAAATTACTGCAACAAATTTTGTGCCAAACAATTTTTAATGAATCTTTATGGCTGCGGTTTGTACAATTGAGCATCCGCTTTGTTTTTGCTCAAATCAATCGTCTGGATCCTTAAGACCGCAATTTAAATTATTCATGTACGTTTTTATTTATTAATTAATATAGAACTTTAAGGTGCTTAACTACGTTTGTATTAAAAATTAGTTTTAAAATGCTTTAGTGTTTTATTTGTAGGAAACAGGGCCTTTAAAGCTTGTTAACCAGGAAAGAGAATCTCTTTTTTTTGCTCAATGAAATTTAAGACTTTAATCAGTTTAAATGAAATTATTTATTAGAGGGGAAGACCCATATTCTGATTCATAATTTTCATAATTTTCTTTTGTTAGAATGCGAGTCCTGCAGCATGAGATATAATTCATTAGGGAGTAGAAGGAATTCATTAAGGGAATGTGTTCCTGACGAAGACCGGAGAATAGGCAAAGAATAAAAACAGATTTCTCTGTTCCGTTCTTTCCAATTTAATGATAAGAATGTACTTACTGAAATATCTAGTCCAACAATTTTATTAACGACCACGAGTTGGGTTGGACAAACGAACTGGTCTTCCTATAAGTTCAAGAACATCTTAAGGGTATCACAAAGTTCCTTAATGTCTCTTATTTTGCGAACTTTTCTTAAGGACCGTCCATATTTAACTTCCAACCCCATTATTTGCAACAGAATAAAGGATGTTTTTATAGAGATATAAAATTTTAGGTTGAAAAAATTTTTTATTGAAGCAAACGTTTGGCAATCGCATATTTTAACGTTTCGGATCCGAGAGTCGGCCTACAAGATCTTGCGGTTTAATGCCGTTACACTATTTTCTATCTTTAAAAAAGGAATCGACAATTGGACCTTCAGACTAGACTACGTCTAAGCTAGAGGTCCTATTTAAATTATAATGCCAGAAGATTATCTTTTGAATTAAATAAATTTCATGTCAATTTAAACAGTTTATCTTTGCTTTATTTTAATTTTAAAACTTAGTACCGCTGTAAAAAATACCCTATATTGGCATATTTCACTTGAATCTTTAACAAACAAGTTTAATTAAAATCCATTTCTTACACACAAAAACAAATGAAACACCGACTGAGTACAGAACAGCAAATTAACTCAGCAACATGAAAACGTAAATAAACTGGCTGCTATAAAGCTGTTGGAATCGTCCTCCTCAGACAACCCGCTATTGTAATAATTGGCAGAGTTAATTAATTTTGCCGGCATATCTTTTGTAACAACTCAGCACAGACTACATTCAAAAAGCAGCCATAAATACAAGTGTCAAGCGTTTGCCAATTAACAATATTAAAAACGTGTGTAACTATAAAATAGTCTGTAGACTTGAACAAACTTCTGTTAAAGTGAATGCTCAAACGCCTAAAAGTCAACCAAGCAAAAGAGCTAATTTTCTTTTGAAAGCGCCATGTTTTTTCTTTCTTTCGTTTTCATCTGAGTTATAATTCATTATCTACTTTAAATACAAACGCATGACGTTAACAGCATTTAGCACAGCATTTGCATAATTTTAGCCTCACCAAAAACGTGTAGTTTCACATACACGCGGCCTTCTCAATAAACCATTTCACATTCTCTTACAAACGCACATGATGTCTCAAGATACAAAATTGCAAAGAAAAAAGTTGATTTAAATAAAATTGAAAGTTGAATGAAAAAAGAAGGGTACAAAACATTCAGAATACTTTTCTTAGTCTTGTGTGTTTGACTTCTAATACGGCACGAAAAAACGGCACTAATACTTTAAGATTTATTTGACAGCTAATAAATTTTGGCACACACACACACACACTCTGCCACACTACAACGCTGTAAAGAGAACGCCAGCACACATACGTGCACTCTTGTACCCACACCCATAAAGAAAACGCAAAAATCGTGTAAACAAACACATTCGAAAATTACTCTCGCACTCACACTTGCGAAAGTGAATTACACCCATACAAAAGCACACACTCTCTGTTGGCTGGGGCAGATCACATTAGCACGTTTCACATTTTAGTTTAAATACTTATCGAACTTCGGTGTACGTATTTCTTTAAGACATACTGACTTTTGCACCCACACACACGTAAATATTAGCAAGAGACAGAGTTGTAAAGGCTGAAAACTTTGAAATACTTTAGCTCATATTCCTAATATTCTGGAGCGTGACTGAGTGAGTGCTTCAGAGGGTTTGAGAATTTCCTATAAAACATTTTTCGTCTTTGAAAAAATTACAAAACAGGATCTGCTACAAGTTTTGGAATTTTTTCTTCCTCCAACTTATATTTTAATTGTTTTACCAACCTGCCCGCTTTTCATTTTTATATCTCATATATTTTCTTTAACGATATATTTTCATTTTCGGTTGCTGCGTGCTTTTCTTTCAGTGTGCGTGTGTGTTAAATAAATGTGTTCTTGTATTTGTTTTCTTTTTATTTTCGGGGGAAAAAGAAATAAGAAAATTTATTTGTAGATTTGTTTGCTGGTGGGAAATTTCGTGAGCTTCAATAGAAATAAAAATCTTGCCAACGTTTGCAAATGACATTTGATTTCTTTTGTATTCTACGTGCCTCAGCAGCAGCGAGAACATCTTCTACTGGTCTTTCCAAATTTTCCACTAAATATTTGCAAGAGTGTGCAAATACGTTTGTGTAGTTGTTGCACTACAAGAAACTCACACATCACACGTTCTTTTTAAAAAGAAAGCGAAACGAAATAATAATCAGAATAAAAAACTAAAAATATTGTGTAAAGAACACATGTTGACGCGTGATAATTTGGACAGAAAAGAAAATATTATAAAACTGGTGTAACAGATAATAAGTCAGAGTACTACAGTCGGCTTCACGGAGGCTACAAAATGTAGATCGTTCGGTGATATCCACAATTATAATGAATTTACATAAATATGTTTTTTTTTTCTTCTAGGAAAGGCCTTTCTTATTCGGCGTCTACCTACCAAAAAGCGAAAATAATATTCAGTCAATTTTGAACGTTCATAAAAAATATTTTTGCTGGAACAAAACGAAATACAAAGTTTGTACTGTTTTTAAAGCAATTTTGAAACACCTTTAAAAAAATTTATTTTAAGAGTTGAAACAAACTATTTAAATTAGGCAGGTGTACATTAAAATACCTTTGAAATATTATATTTTCCATAAATATCGAAGGACCTTTCAATACCTAAAATTGTAACACAAATACGTGGCATATAAAATTATTTACAGGCAGACCTGACGCAGACTATAGTTTTATTTCAACCAATTTATTCAACCGCCGATGGAATTTATAGCAGCTGGTTCTATAGGATATTTATTCCTGTAAATATTTATTAGTTTGTGCAATCAAGTCCTGCTTATAATTCAATAACTCGCTAAAAAATTTCACTGATATGAGAGCCCTATTCTGTAATGCGAGATCGAATAAATTACCCGTTTCACAAAAATAAATAAAAGCTTTTTAGGGGAATAGAAATTCCGATTTTTTTATTTCAGACAGTGTAGGATTATTTATAGACGTTGTAAGAGGAGTAAAAATCTTTTTGCAACACTTCCCTTCTTTTCACGCATTGCAGCTGTAGTTCAATTGTGTTTTAGTCTTCGATAGTTGGCACAAAAGCATGCCTGCATGAATTCTTTTAAAATAATTTAAATTTTTTATTTTATATTAATTCAATTTGAAATTATTTAAATATTTTAACCACAAAAACCATTTAATTGATGTTTAGCCAAGATTTTTTTCCAGTCTAACTCACAATATTCTCAAGTTTTTTCTTAAATTTTTCCTTGACTATCGGATGAAGAGATTCATTTTCTACTTGCATTTTCATAAGTAGTACGTTGTCTTGCTAAGTTTTCGATCGGTATTGATATTGAAATTATTTTAAAAAATTAGCTGGAATATATGATTATTTTATATAAAAACATTTGCAACATTTTGTGGAACTTTTTCAAATCAAACAGTGGATTAGAAGGCAAAAACGAAAATAATTCCATTAATTTAAGAAAGTTGTAAACTTCTTTAAGTTTCATTCGTATTTGCACGAAAATCAAAAATATATATAATTTTTGGCGATGCTAGGAATTTTACACCTGCGCCGCTTTGGCATTTTCAGCAACTTTGTGATAAATAACTTCTTTATAAATTGCAAACAGCTGAGAAATTTCTTTGCAACACAAAACAGTTTCTTAGAACAAACTTTTCTTTTATAAAATATTCACAATATTTCACAGGTTTTCTAAGAAAAAATTCCTTAACATTTTCTATAGTCTTATCAATTAGTAAATCTATAGCTAAAGACCATGAATTTTTTTATTTTTTTATTAAAAACAAAATCAAAAGTAAAGAAAAACATGGTTAAAATACTGATAATTGAAAATAATTTCTACTAAATTAAATTTTAAATTGTTTTAATTTCCTTTGAACATACAAAAATCTTGTCATTTAATTGAACAACCAAACCAGCAGCCATCCACGCATCCATCCGTCGCTCCAACCAACCATCACACCAAACAAATTTCCAAACAAAACAATCGAACAGAGCAGTTCAATAAACTACAAAGCAATTTTATATGTGCCGTGCGATGGCGGTGATGCTGATGCTGATGATGGTGCTGGCGATGATGCTGCCTTAGTAAACTTGTTTCGGCGGAGATTTTTTTGTTTTTATTTTGAATTTTTTTGAAATCGATACTCTTGTTTAAAGAGGTGAGCAAAATGCCACCACCGAAATGTGTTTGTTATTGATAGATGATGTGATAACATAATTTCGTGCAAAAGCAGCTGAAAGAAAAATGCCACAATTGATGACATGCATTGAGAAATCAACTGCATGATGAGATGAGCCGCGAAATAATTTGAAACAAGTCTCTGTTGCCTAAAAGTCATTGAAGAAAGATCGTTAGCAGTTGTGGGATGGAGTGCAGAGAACAGATTTTAAACAATTATAATTAACCGAATTGTATTAGCAGGGCATTTCAGAGAGTTGGGCTTTTTGCCGGCAGTGCTTTAAATGTTGTTAACATGTTCCGAAACAGCTGAAACCATGCGGACAGCCTATTCCCCTTAACTCTTGGCAGTGACACATGAAGGTGTGCTATCACTCCCACGCTTTGTTGAAGCCTCTTAACATAAACTTGCAATTGAATGTTTAATGGCCTCATGGATTTCCAACGAAGTGGCCACTTGGCAGTTTCATTTTGTCAAGTTAAAGTTTATTTCCATTAAATCAAATTAAATTTTAAAAGCATTTCCAACAGTTCGCAACCAAGACCATAACCGTTGAACTTGCGTGTAAATGGCTTTAAACAATAAACTAAATGTTCTAAGTAATTTGCAGATGAATTAACACTCCATCCATTCATTCATTCATTCACTCATCCATCAATCAAGCCGTCAAATTGCGGCCGTAGACGTAATGAAAATTTATTAAAACATTTTGCTAAACAGGCAAACAATATTTAAGCGTTACTGCTCAAGTTGGATTGTGTACTTGCCAGTACTATTTTTAGCATGCAGAAGTGTAAAATGGCACAACAACAGTATTGGACTAGTAAAGTGACCTGAAGGATAACTTTATTTTATTTTCATTTATGGCAGTAAATGAAAATAAAATTTGAGGCCAGGCCACAGAACAGGAGAAACCAACAACAATACAAGCAAATAAATTCACATGCATACAATCACACCAGCATATCTGAATATATATATAAATACCTGTTAGACAATGTTGTACTTTTGGTTGAGCAACGACAGCCGGAGCAGTTTTAACTAAAAGTCGTTTAACTTTTGAGTTCACAGGTGATCCACACGGCAGAGAGTACACCAGCAAACCGAAGGATGAAAGAGATTTAGAATCCTGCAAATGTTAGAAAAGTTAAATGATTAAAATAAAAATACCAAACATGACAAACGTACAGAGATAAGTTAAGATACACTACAGCTGAAATATAGGGTGCTTTTTTGTAAAGGTTTACAAATTTAATACAAAATAAAATATATAAAAATATTTTTATTTTTAAAAATAACTTGAATTTTTTTCTGAAGAAGGATTTTAGCGTTAATGTTTGAAATTGCTTCAGTTAAAGGACTGCCTGAGTTATAGAAAAAGGCATGGAAAAAACACCCTTTAAATAAATAACAGAATATCGCGTACTTCAGTTGCTTGCAACACAATGTCGTACAGATAAAATTTAAATGAGCAAAAAAATAATACCCAACAAATAAGTTGAGTTTGTGAGTCTGCTTGTAGAGGTGTTTTTATTTTAAATTCAAAAGAATTTCTGTTATAACTTCTTTTTTTATTTGCTGTCAGCTTTACTGATGGTGTCATAAAGCAGGCAGGAATTTTTACATTTTATCTCAAACAGTTTCAAACACCATTTTACTGCAAGTAAAAGAACATATTTTTCTCCTGCCTTTTTAGTCCACTCCCCAAAAATTTACAATGTAAATTATTAATTTTTTTTTACTTTTTAAATGCTTTCTATTGAGAACTAATTGGAAGTGAATCCCTAGAAAGCGTAACAGCTATTAAGCCGTATTAAAAATATCTTAAAAGGATTACTTGTCAAGTCAAAGTCCAAATAAAATCAAGTCCTTCTCAAGCCATACTAATTCAATTTAGTTTTCTACAAAAGTCCTTAATTCATATCTGGACTTTTACTTAAAGATGTTAAATTTTGATTTTTTTATTAATCAATCATAATATTCGATTTTTTCCATATTAAACAACAGCTGACAAATTTTCTTGCAGTCCTTCTTTTAATAAAAACCCTGTAACTGAATAGGCGCCAAATATGTTATTTTTATTCGCGCAACAATATATTTTAGGGGAATAACAAAAAATTATACAGAGACATTTAAACATTTATATAAGTGCGTTTGTAAGAAAAAAAAAAATTATAACAAATAAAATATGTAAAAATTTTAAAGTTGTTGGTTTCTTGGTTAATCTTAAGACGCTTTTCTACAACTTTTATGTTAAGAATTTATAACAATTATTTATATTAAGCATATTTACATAAAAATACCTTTCAAATGATAAGCATCTTGTTACAATTGATTAGAAAAAAGATACTTAAAAAAGTACCACAATTATAGGCATGACATGGAGAATAAGTTTTAGCTCTCAGGAAATTTTGCAACGTGTTGCTGCAACAGGGTACTGATTACAAATTAACTCACACACGTTATTTAATGTATTGCATATCTCCCGGTCTTTAGTTATGAGGCAGGTGTTTATTGTTGAGGGCATTTAGAAGAAAATTTTATTTCGCAAGAATTGTCGTTGTTATTTCATGAACAACACACAACGTCAACCTTAAATCGTAACTTGTTTCTAGGTTAGGTTATGGTTGGATTATCAGGGCCATTGTCGAAACAATGCACTTGGGTCCGTTCATTCGGTCCCGTTGTGGTACCCTTAACTTGTTTCTATGGTTAATAAAAATTCTGAAGTTGCCATGTTACAAAGTGGAACGCTAATCCAATTTTCATAAAAAATTATGTAATAAAATATTGCTATTTAAATAAGTTTTTATCAAATAATAGAATGATTCCATTTTAGAATTTATTATAATTTCCTAAGCGAAAAGTAAATTGTAGTAGAAAAAGCCGGATGTGCTAAATCAGCCTTAAAGTAGGCAATATATTACACACTTTCACTCGACTTGAAGGGAAGTCAATATTAAAAGAATTTCCAATTTATAACAATTATTTTTTTGCTTTTTAATTATTCAATAGCTATTTTGCTAATTATAAAAATTTAAATTAAATAAAATTTATTAAAGTCCTCTGGCATAACACCGTGTTCCTGCCTGCCCATAAGCATGTTGGTTATTATTTACCGTTAATAAGTATCCTGGCTATGTATGGCTAAAAGTTTGCCAAAGTTTTTCCTTAATTTAATTACGTTGGCCATCAGCAAGTTGCTGCAATTCGTTGAATAATCAAAAGACAATTAAAACTACAGATAACTTAAACGGACATGTACTAATTGGGAAAATAATTAATTGAAACAACTTTTGTTGTAGATAATGAATACACAAATTATTTTACAAAAATGTTTTGCAGAGCAGCACGTGTCACGTGTCAGAGAATAAATGGAATTTAAAGGTTGTAAATTTTATGAGGAGCTGTACGGCCTTGTGGATCATTTTAAAATAATCACAAGACGATATTATTTTTTGCAAAAAGCCGGACTCTTGTTGTCAATAGAAATTTGTTTTATTTGATTTCATTTTATTTCACTTTTTTTCCTGAATTATTTAATAAAATTCTTTTATTGAAACAACGGCACGTTGAAATGTTTATTTTTGTGGCAAATTATTTGGATTGCCACTGCCAATGTGGCAGCTATTCTGGCAATTGGCTACACAAACGTAAAGCACGGCAAAAGAGCAGAAACAAAAACTCTAAAATACAACTGGAAAGTAAAAAAATCTCGGCACTTTATGTAGTTGAGCAGTACGTGTCTTACATGTGAAAGGGTTTATTAACGAAAACACAATTTCGTTACCTTCACCAAAATCTCGTGCAGAAATATTTTATTCTCTCTCTTTTTAAGATAATTTTACTTCTTTTTCCTTTTGCACAAAATTTACCTTAACTTGTTTTAAAAAATTTATTTTTATATATAATTTTTTACATCTTCTATTCTCTTCATACTCGTTAAGGCAATAAATTTCAAGATGTGGTTACGTGTTCTTTTAAGTGTAAATGTTGGGAAATTTGAATTTCTATATTTTATATTGAGGTTTTCTTTTGTTCATCTGCTTTACATTTTCCTTTTTTTTTTTCTTTCTCCCTAGTACTTTATCTATTACTGTAAAGTGTGAAGACTCTAATTGGTTACAATTTTGGTAGATACACAAGTTGTGCATGTGTTGGTTATAAATTTATTATCTTAATAATTTTCTTATTTATTTTTCTTCTTCTGAAATTCAAGGCAAAAAACATGGAAATTTATGGTTGAGAAGCATTTTGCAATTATAAAGTTATTTATAGCGGCTGCTGCTTAATAAATTAAGAAAATAAAAATTTAATTATTTTCAATTCGGTCAGGTTTTATATAAAGTTTAAAAAATCTTACATAAAAAAATATTTATATTTTTACAAAAAATTATTGCCTTTTAAACTCTTCAATATCAATTGAACTCCTTCAAGCAGTAAAATGAAACAGTGGAAAAAATTTCTCATTGCTGAAACATAAGGTTTTCGAAAAACGCTGCACTCTCACAACAGCTTTCATCTACATACTCGTATATTCCCACCCCAAATCCTAATGAGCCTGGCTAATATTCATTCCCTATTTCATTTAACTCATGCTTTTATTTGACTACAACCATTTCATTTTTATAATGCAGGAAAGCGTGTTTATGTTTGCCCAAAATTCAGGACCTCTTAGAGGCTCATTTAATATTTTGTCAAATATCAGAGTGTTATTTATGCCTCATCCTTTGCACAGTTTCTACTGTCTGCGTAATTCATGCTGATATCTGTAGCCAAATATATTTTGCACCATATCGACTGACTATTTATTTCGCAAATTTATTGTCATTTTATAAAATGAATTTAAGCAAAAAAAAAAAAAAAAGAGGAGAAAAAGGCCAGATTGTATTGCTTCATAGGATTGTGTTTCGGTTTCAGTTGTAGAGTATCAGAGACAGCGACAACACATAATACTCGTGCATTAAAATGTTGATAATTTTAAACACTCTGAACAAATAAAAGAGTGTGTGTATGTGTGCGTGTGTTTATTGCGTTGCGTGGCATGAAGTGCGTGTGTGTTTTTGTGCAGATATTTATTGTCATGTTAATAATATAGTCTCGTATTAAACATGTATTTGAATGTTTTCATAGGCGCCCGCTGTAGTACCAGTCATTGTTGTACGAACAAACAAATTAGAAAGAGTTTGTGTGTGCGACTCCACATGAAGCCGTTGCACAAACCAGCAAATGTTGCACTGAGTGAGTGATATTCTTTATCTTTTGATATATTCTATACCGATATTCAGATTAACAAAGTTGAGAGTTTTTGTATATCCATTTTATTATTTACTTCAGCTACTTCTTTATTCGAAAGACTGGGTGCTATAATGCGCTGACAACAGAACCTGCAGTTCTTAACTGAGGGTCTCTTTTCAAGTCCTTTAAATGACTCAGTAGTTGAGGGTTAAGTCCACCTGCCAATCAATGAGACACGAAGCAACATCGGCGTTTAGTCTAGAACTTGCCCTTCTGCAGCCCAAGAAAACTCGGTACCACATTCATGACATAGTTCAGAATCGAAACCAAAAGTCCTTGCATTTTCATTTCAATTATCCTGGATGTATAACAGCGGTATTTATCGTAATGGCCCATTTCACAATATGAAAAGAATTCTTCCTTTCGTACAATTATATTTGAAACCAAAACAAAATTTAGAAATAAATTGTTTTTGTTTCAAAAGTAATTATACGAATGAAAGAATTTTTTTTCAGCATCATGGTTTAGACGATCTCTGGTTCTTAAATTTACATACAAAGTTTTATTACTTGTATTTTATTTTAATACGTATATCTTGAGCGCATGCGCACTTGATATGTGGCTGTGTCAATCTTATCTTAAGCGACAATTATTTCCATACTCCCCGTCAAGAGGCAAAAACTAGTGCCTATTTTAAGGACTTTTAAATTCTTTGAAAACAAAAAATGCTTATGAAAAATATATATAAATTTTAGTTAATTTGTAGCGAACTATTTGCCGCCTTTAAAATTAAATTCAGTTTTTAACTCTAGAGGCTCTAAACGTCAATACACTCAGAAACATAATTGTTCCCAATTTTTAGACCAGCCCTCACAGGATAACGTTGCAATATATTTTACTGCAGCTATAAAATTAAAGGATATTATTGACAGGACAGATAACGATGATAAGAAGATAGAGAATTCATTGTTGCTCTGAAACATCCCTGAGAAAATGGAACGCATCTTTATTAATTTATAATTAATTCTAAACTCTAATTTAATTCAAAAATTTATTTGCATATTTATAAAAATAATATCTTTTAAAGAAGTCCTCCCTCTAAATATAATACTTTCATGCCAGTCTTTTTTTCCAATCGTTGCAGGAGTTCTTCAATGAACTGTTTGGTATGTCCTTGAGCTCCCACATCCTCTGACTTATCTTCCATTTGGGGTATAAGAAAGGTTTCAGGAGGAAACATTTTATGAATACGATGACTAGGACATGTCCTTAAGCTGTCACATCCTCTGATTTATCTTCCATTTGGGGTATAAAAAAGGTTTCAGGAGGCCACATTTTATGAATACGATCACTAGGATATGTCCTTGAGCTCTTGCAACCTCTGATGGGTCTTTAATTTTAGCAACAAAAAGAAAACTTCTTTCAAGGATTATTGACCTGCACGACTAGGCTTGTTTCCTTCAATCAACATTTTGCTGGGTGCGTTGTATCGCCAACTAGATTTTTGTTTTTTGGCACAGCATTTAACAAAAGCAAGGTCTATAAGTTATCGGCAAAACCAAATAGCATTCTAATACATGAGGGTGTCAATAATGTTATTTTATCGGAGCGTTGCATGCATAGTTTTGATTATTGGAAAATTTGTGCGTTTATTTGTCTGCTGGTCACTGCAGTCAGCACATCTTTGCGACTTTACCAGCCGCACAACTTCCAAATGAATTTGGATAATTTTCGTTGTATTGTAGTCTGCTCAGGCACTTTTCTGGCGGGGTTAGTTTAACGAAAAAGTTGAACAACAAACAAAAAAGAGACTAGAAAGAAAATTATGATGCCAATAACTGCAGGATTGGGAAGGATTTGCATAAACATTATTGTATGGAATTGCATTTATTTAATGAAATGAATAGCGGAATACAATTGTAAACAAATTAAATGGAAAGTTTGCACATGATTATTGCGAAGCAGAATTAAAGTTGTATAATTAGGAAATTAGAATTCAAGCATATTTTTTGGGAACACGATTTAAAAGAAGGAGAAAGTGTCCTCTGAATACCAAAAGTTTTTAATAAAATGTTGTTGCTGTAGCATTCCTTTCCTTGTACAAGAATTCAAATATATTTTCCAATATTTTTCTGACTTTGAAGATCAACGCAAATAAACTCTTTACATTTCAAACATCTTTTACTGTCATCTATTGTCTTTCTTTATTTAAAAAAAGTGTGTTTTAAACGTTTGAAAGAATGTATGCAGTTGCTGGATTTTCTTCTATTTCTCCTTTTTTGTGACAAAAACTCATTTAAGGCTCCATTACACATGCAACATCATACACCACACACACACTATTGCAATAAAGTCATCATCATGTAAATAAAACCTGCAACAGGACTCACACAAACAAAAAGTATTGGTTACTTAGAACACTTAATGATGAAACAGCAAGAAAAAAACAGCAGCAGCTAAAATACAAAAGCAGAAGAGGCAACAAAAGGATCCGAAATATAAACACAATCAGTAGATAAGGCGTATAACTTGGCAGACAATTTGCCACTTTAATTGCTGCAATTTTTTTCATCCTCTATTGGGTTCTGGCTTCATTCTTGCGAAACAACAATTATTGGTCTTTTGAAATGTGGCCGGGCAATGGCATTGTCGAGTGGGGTGGCGAAACTGAAACAAAATAGAAAAATCGTAACCAAAAACAAACAACAACAAAAAGAGTTTAAAATGTCGAGAATGAAATTGTTTTGGTATTATTGTATCAATCGTCTATTTTTTTGTTGTTGTGGTGTTTTTTCCCCTTCAAATTTAAAGGACTTTTCTTTTCGTTTTTGTAAAATGTGGTTAAATGGTTCGTGAGCGTTCAAAGATTTTGAATGCATGAAAGAGGGGACAATTTTTTCTATTTTTTTTAGCAGAGCAAAATAGTGGGAAAAGCCACTTAAAAGAAGTGGAAAAGTGAAAAGTTTTATTTGGAAAACTACTGCTTCAATTGTACTGAAAAGCTACGGAAGATTAACAATTTTTAGCAATTAATCCATGAGATGTTTATCCCTTTTTTAATCAAATAATATTTATTTGTTTTTGTTTTTTTAATATAACTTTTTTATATTAAATAACATTATTGAAAATTTCTTTAAAAAGGCTTAAAGCGTAATTTGATGATAAAACGATTTTTGCTTTTAACAGAGTAAAAAAAATTAATTTATTTATTTTGTTCTTTTTCTTATGAAACACATCAATTTATTTAATCAGCCTGAAAGTATGTGATCTAGAGAAGCATTAGTGTGATAAAAGAGGAAAAACAACATTTAACATTACGCAACTTTTATGAAAATTTTACTTCCTCAAGTAATTCTGCCTTTAAAATGAATTAAAATTATTTTTGTAAATATTTTTAAAAGAGCAGAAAAGTATTTTGAAATACAATTATTTCTGGTTGTTGATATATTGGAATATCGCCGCCTTAAGGTATGTGAGCTAAATATTAAAGCTGCACCAAAACATTTAGAATGCCTGAAGTTTTCATGAAAATCTCATGGCCGACCTCAAGACCTCTCTGCTTAAAACCTCATCATGCACTTCAATATTTAATTGTAGTTCCACTTATTAAATGAGCCGGCCAAACATCTCTACACTTCCAAGTTTATGCGGCGAGACAATGCAAATTTAAATTATTAATTTTAATTATTTCTCTTCTTTCAAAATAATTTAAATTAGATAATTTTCAAATCCACTATGAATGTTTCGACAATTACAAATGCCTTCTTGTATCGGCTGCGATTTGAAATATAAATTTATGTCCTGTAATTGCAAATTCTCGTTTATAGTTAAATTTATTAAGCCTTTAATGTGCTTCAGCAAAATATCTTGTTGATGTGATGTTGTATTTACAAGAGTTTAATAAAGTTCTCCGTGTTGTTTTTTAATCACAATCTATTCCCAGCCTTAGCACAGTGGAACGGTAGAAACGTTAAATTCAGTTTGAATTAAAATTGATTTTTTTTTACAAAATTCGAATAATAAAAAGGTCGATACAATACAAGACTGGTAAATATTTGGACTAGATATCAGTAAATAAAAATTTGGGGTTCTGGTAAGAAATTTTATTTTCAGAAATCAACTTTTACTAAAAGTTTAAATCCTGCGATGAAATATGTGATCATTTTTATTATGTAATAGAGTTTTTAATTTAAAAATTTGTTTTCTAATCAATTCCACCGTATGCTCGTGCTATTAAATTTGCACACATTGACTGCATTTAACATTTTTGCACGTGTGCCAGCAGGTTGTTGGGAATATGTGCGTTACACATCCCGTCAGTTCATTCGAATGTAATTGCGGTTTCACATTTCTTCTAGTATTTTGTCTCTATTTTCTTTTTTCTTGGACCAGCACTCGACAACTTGGACCCCTACATACGTAATGCATTGAGACATAAGTAGGAAGGAGAGGATACTATTAAAAGGACAGCTGAAGACGGATAAGAAGAGAGAGCACTTCGCCGATAATTTTTTTTCTACTGTTATCGACGAAGGAGGACGATGGTACACGATGGTATCAATCGGTGACGGTAATATTCAGCAAACTGCCTCCGCCATTCAGAAAGGCCAACAACAATTAACACAGTTGAGTGCGGATCAAAGGCATCGTAGTCTTAAAATACTTCAGCCAACATTTAAATTCCTCCAACTGCAGGGCTCTTTTCACATACGCGCTACTCTTTAATAGCTTTAGACGAGGTTGTGTACGAGTGTGTATTTTAATAATAGCAGAATTCATATTAAATGACAACTACATCATCGATTTTGTGCACTGTAACAGAGTTGTGTGTGTGTGTTCAAAACTCCATCGTTATACGACGAGCACTTAAGTGTATTGCGTTCGAAGATTGTTGCTGTTGTCGTTGTTAATTTAATTGCATTGCTTTGCTCGTGTTGTTGCCACCATTTTTACTCGTGTTACTGTTGCAAACAAACATCTTCAAACTCTGTTTAATACTCTAAAGACATATTCTTACTTTGTTGTACACACAAAACTACCGTGTCCTTTAGACGTTTTGTTTTATTTTCCATCCCTTTATTTCTCTTGCACTATATTGTCTACGTATGTGTCTGTGTGTGTGTGTGTGTGTGTGTGTGTGCCGCGTAATATTGCAGCAACATTTATGTTGGAGTTAAAAGTTTATAGCAAAACGCGTTAACTTTATCATATTGTTGGTAAGACGCTTGTAAAAACTTTATTGTAGCGCTTAACGAAAACAGGCAGGAAAGAAGGTTTTTCAAAAAGTACAGGGCCTGGCTCGAACTGAATTGATCCATCTTTTGATCATACAGAATTGACAATTATTATTATTATGAATTAGCAGCAAATTTCACTTGAAGCGTATGTCAAGTTGTCTGATAATTTACGCCAAAAAACTAACATAAACATGACCACATAGTTGAGAAAACCACAGAATGATCACTACAACCATTAAGGCCGTAGACAGACTCTGCCAGCACTTGTCGCACAACCATTTGCACTTCCGAAAGTCTCACATCTAGAATGTATTAAAACTTCACTGCTTGTATAAGCCACAATTAAGGCTTTAAAGCATAAATAAAAACTTTTTGTTTGCTGATAATGTTGTTATTTTCTATTTACCACAAATAACAACAAACATGGCTAAGAAAAAGTACACAAAGAACTGCAGCCAAATACCGGTCGTTACATGATGTGCTCGCATGTGTTTTATGGAAAGTTCTATTGTGTTGTGAATAAATTGAAATGCTTCAGCACAACATTTACAACAGACAACAACAAAAACAACAACATTAGCACCATTAAAAGAAAACTTAAACAATGTACCACTGTGGCAAGTTGAATAGCAACACACAACGACACCAACAACAACAACAGTACAAACAGACACGATAAAGCATCTCAAGGTAGGTGCAGCAATTGGAACCAGCGCCACTAACTCTTGTGTTACAACTACATGCTTGTATTACAAACACATTTACAAGTACAACAAGCGTGTTACTTGTAGCTGTAGAGTGTGTCTTTATGTTTAATGTTGTCAGCGGTGCGTGTGTGTGTGTGTGTACGTTTGTTTTTAGTTGGTGATTAGAGAATTACAAAGTGTTTAAAATAAATGTCTAACAGTTTTAAGTTAACGGTAGCAAAAAGCTCATCGGTTCCTGAAAGTAGGCAATGTTTTTTTTTGTAAAGCAAATACGCTAAAACTTAATACGTGAATAGTGGATGTTATTTGGCTTAAAGCTGTTGTTTGAGAGCGGTTTTAAGTTGTGGAAATAAATGCCACAAATTAATGCCTGAATGTTTTCCACAAAAATAATCCACGAAGAGATTGAGGATAAATTTAAAATAGGATGTACTTTTTATCTGCTGATTTGCCAGGAGACGAAACTACTTTCGATGTCTATTATCAACTTCTTTACATGCTCCACGATGAAAGGACGCAAACGTGCTTCCACCATTTTTCTTTAGAAATTGCTGAAGACGAGTTCTTTCACCGAATTCTCTTCATGAGTATCCTTCAGAATCTTTGTAATCAGGAATTGTACTTTAGACTTGGCTCGAACCCTTTCAACTTTGATCAACTCCATTCATATTACGTCGGCTTGAACAAGCAAGTCTTCTCATATAAAACAGCTGGAGCCAAGTCTGCTTTACTTCGGTCTAAATTAAAATTTAGAAATAAACTTTTAAAAAACAATTCACATATAAAGAGTCCGGTCATAAGAATTGATCTCTCGAAATGGTACAACTTTTGTTTCAAGTAATTAATTTTAATTAACGCTACAGCATGTAATTAGCCACAATTAATTTAACAAAAACCATCGAAAACAACAAATTAGTCTCAATCTAGTCCACAGAGACTTTTATTACACAGAAGTTAATTAATTTTATTGGCAAAATCGAATAGCAGATAAAAAGTTTTCAAGTCCTTTAAAACCAACGATATACAAACTTTTAGAAATTGTTTGTAAATTAAACTAAAACTCCAGAATATTTTCCATATACTTTCAGCACGTTGTCTTCGTTGTATTCGTCATTATCAGCAGCATCACCAGCATCGTCATCATCATTATCTTCAGCATCATTTTGCGTTTATTTTAATTTGGGATTATTTTGTGATTTATGCGGTATTCTGGATGACATGCAGATTAAGATTAGAAATTGTCAGTATGAAGAGTAACAACAACAATTTTAGAAACAATATCTGAAAACTATAAGAACAATCAAAGCAGCAACAACACAAACAACAACAACAACAGCAACTATATCAACTTTAAGTGCTAACAATTACTGCCACAGCAAAAACAGGACGCAAACAGTCAAAGAAATGGCTAAAACACAGTCCCTCTTAAGCAAATCTCCATGTTCGTTCATTTTGTAAATGTCTTGAGTGGCAAGTAAAATAAATGCACACACACACACTAACACTAACACCCACACTAATAGCGATAATGAAGCCATGAGCAAAAGGAAACACTTCATGCGACTCTAGTTTTTCAAATATTTACGTACACATAGCCACACACACACACACACACACACACACACACACACACACACACACACACATACATTGAACTAACACCCCCAAATTAACAACTCTAACGCTGAATTCGCCACCCAGCAAACAATTCAAGAGTTATATTTTTTCAAATTAATTTGGGTCTGTAGCGCTCACCATTCACTGTAACATTTCCATTAGCATTATTTTTGAAGAAGTACAGACCCATAATTCCACCAGCCCCAAAGTATAACAAACAGGCAGTTATTCTGGAGGTAACAGTCACTACTTGAAGGATATCACCACCCCAAACGCGCAGTTCTATTTATTGACGTGTCCTTTTCACCAAAAAAGGAACTTCACTGACAAACTTCACGCGAGACGTATTTCGAACAGGATCATGATTTTCAAAACAAATTTTGCACCATTTGGAAACGTTGTCCAGCCGTCAGTCTATTCATGTTAAAAAGCCATCGCCAGCCAAAAGTAAATCACTACACAGCTGACAAAATAGCCGCCAGTTAAAAAAGTGTTGCCAACTTAAAGTTTTATATCTCTGTAAAACACAACCAGTAAAACAATTTCATTTATTGTCTTTATCTTTTACCAGATTTGAGTCCCTGAGAAAAAAGGTTCGGATAATGCCAGCAAGTTTATCTCTTAGAATTTCATTTTAGTTGTAGAAGAGTCATTGAAAGAAGTGCAGCTTATTTAGCTGCCACTTCAGGATCACAAGAACTGCAACTGTTCGATTTAATTCGATGCCCCTCTTTTTGCGCGGCACATACGCTGTCTTATTTAAAGAAGGCAAAGAAAGGCGAAGGATGAAGGATATATTGAGTATGAAAATTTTTGTATGTATATAAACCGGGGTTTGAAGTAAATATGTGCGTGTATATGTAGTATTGCACAGATTATATTCCCTGCATATGAGTGTGTATGTCAGTGTGTGTGTTTGTGTTTGCGTGTTTATGTTGAGTTTGCGGATTTTAGATTTCCAAAGGAATTAAAAGATTTCGTCTACAATTTTTTGTTCAACTTGAAAAGGACACGGATTTTCTATTAAAGAAAATTAAATAAAATCATTGACGATGGCGTTGGATACAACGAAAGTTTTGTGCAGAAGCTCACTAGTTTCGATAAGCATTTAGCCGAAGTCTCTTGTGCCCGTTAGTTCTTTTAATGAAAATAAAATCTTAAAGGAGTTCCATAAAACTTTTATTTTACAACTCTACTGGCTCGAAGGACCATAAGCAACAGGCAGCGAGCAAATTTTTTTTATTTAACATTTTGGTTTCTATTGATCTTAAGGTATTATTCTTTGAAATGAGAACACAATAGCAACTAAGGATACTGTTGTAGAGAGTCTCTTCCCGCAAGTATCATTCTGGCAACTACAGGGTATTTCAACTGAACGCTGCTACTAGATTGTGTTTGTGTGTGTGTGTGAGCTTAAAAATGATGTGTCTTGTCTGCTCATGCAGTGGGAATATATTTTTTCCAACCAACATTTACTTTAACCGCTGGGGGTTGCAAACATAATTTATGCTCAGACTTGAAAACCAGTAAAATTACACAACGACTATATTGAGCAGCATAATTAATTGGATCTGCACCATAAATAAAAGGGCACAATGGCGGGGAATTACAGCACCAAAAATATTTGTCATGTAAATCCGGTATTAATAAAAATGGTTGGACGTTTTAATTAATTTGGAAAATGAAATTGTTATAGTGAGTCAAAGATAACAACCCTGCGCCTGACTATGACGTTGATTTGGTCGGGAAAATTTTTAGTCAACTTTCTGATCATCTTATTTTAACGATTTTTTTCTAATTTTATTTTACAATTTTTACTTTGAAAAATAAAATATTTTTTCTCAGTTAAGCAGTCAATTATTGATAATTTAATTCCAAGAGACCACAAAAAGAACTTTAAATAATTGCGAAGTCATATTAAAAACCGCAAATTATCAGAGGGAAACAGGAAACATACAAATTAACAAGACTTTGATTTAATAAAATAGTTTGATTTCCTAGAAAAGCTGAAGTATTTTACATTCGACTTCAATTTTGTTTTATTAATAAGTTTTTAATAAAGATATTTCCGTGTCTATCCGCACTACTGCTGTTACTGTTTGCAAAGGATTTAATGAGATTAAAACATGAATTTTGTTATTACAACCAAATCCATTAAAGGAATTTATATGGTTTTAATACACATCAGTGGAAGTAATAATTAGAATAAGAGTTTAATAATCATCTGGGAATATATTAATTAATAGTGTTTTGCAAAGAAAGAGGAGAAAGAAAAACCATGCAAGTCAGCAAAACGGAGAACAACGTTGCAAGTTGAAACAAGAAAGTTCGACAAAAAAAGCCAAATATCGCGTTACAATTTAACAAATAAATTAATTGAAATTTTTACTATCAAGACAATAGATCAAAGAATTTGTTTAAAATTTTGTGTAAAATTGTTGACACTGACAAACGGCAACCAAACTCTCAGTTTAAAAAAATCCACAAAAGTGCACGATTGTGAAAGCGGAAATCTTCCCAATCTGAAGGACTAGAGATAAGCAGAACGTCCCAAAGTATTAAATACCATTAAAAATTGCTGCAAGAATGAAGAGAATTTTTATGGCAAATCGTGGGATCATATTAAAAAAAGTTGCTGAGTAATTTGGCATAACAAGTTGCTGATGCGAAGTTCATTACAACAACAAGAACAGCATCATCATACTTCGACCTCGTTTTCATTAGATTTGGCAGCTTGCGATTCTTTACCTATTCTCAAGATTGAAGAAGCGTTTTGAGTCCACCGAGGAGATAAAAACTAAATCGTTAATAGAGTTCAAGGACATTCTGACAGAACAGCAGATCATAACTGCTTTGCGAATTGGAAAAACGCTGGCAAAATTATATTATTTAAGAAGGGGAGTGCTTGGAAGGTGACACAATAGAAACTTATGAATATAATAATACTTTAAGATATCTTAAGACTTTACTCAATTTTTTTAACAGACCTCGCATGCTATAATTGCAAATACACACCTTCAAATTGTATGTAAAATACAATTAAAAGTTTAATTGCCAAATTTTTATGTAACTTTTAAATAAATATATATAATTCTTTTCCCCTTTTGTTTGGTCTTGGACCAAAAGAGCTGTCGCATATATATGCGAGGAACTCCGACTCAGACAGACAACAATTAACACAATTTCGCGCTAATGAAAACTAGAAAAATTAGACTAAATGTTCAGTCCAACTCGGGTTCTACAACATCTTAAAGATCTTGATGACTATTTACTTATTTATCTCTATGCAAAATGCATTTATTTAATCATAAACAAATTTTTCAGAATATCCTTAACCTTTTTCGTTATCAGTTTTAGTAGAATTAGAATGGAACTTAATTTTTTTTTCTACTTCAATTAACGTGTTTTGGAAGTTATTTTATCCTCTGAAACAATCACAATTTATGTACAGAGTTTATAAGCCTACTAAAGTGAGTGTAAGTATATGTGTGTGTTTAAGTATATGTGTGTGTGTGTGTGCGTGTGTGTGTGTAATTATGCATCCATAAGTGTATTTGTGTTTAATAAAGGATGCTAAATGTCAATAAAGTGTGAAGGTTGGGCCACTAATAAAGTTGCTGGTTCGAATGTCTCAATTCAGATTTGATGGTGTTTGAGTTGTTAGTTGCCATCGCAGATAAACACATACACCCCGAAGCGCACATATTTATATATGAATACAAACGCACGTATATGTATGTCTATAACTACTTATTTACTTACAACTATAGGGTTACTTTTTAAAGCAGATAAAACTTTTAATAGCAGTAAAAATAAAATAAATTTTAATACGATAAGAAAAATATTTTTAGTCGCAATAATAAAACTGAATTGCAAGTCCCTGGCAATAGGCATTCTAGACTTCCAGTCTTGGTCCCCTTTTTCAACCACTGTTAAATAAACAAGTTTTTCGTAAAATCTACCGGCCTTAAGAAAACACCCTTTACGAAAGGTTGCATGTGTAATAACAGATAAACATGCCACTTTACAAACTCAGCTGACTTCTACCCCAGCGTGCATGTGGTTAAACAGTATGACATTTTGTTATTCTCACATCTATCGGCGGTATTTTTTAGAACAGCAGACTTATAGCAGCTGAGAGGGAAATATAGAGAGAGAGAGAGAGAGTGCGTGCGTCACTTGTGAACAAAACATAATTAGATTTCAGTTGTGTCATTGCTGTTGTGTACGTTAGCGGATGACAAGGGTTTTGACCACATTTCCCCATAACTGACAACTGACAATAAATTGAATAAGAGTTGCAACAAGAAAAAAAGGGAAGTACACAGAGAGATAGACAAATAAGAAAGAGATATTTTTGGGGGATTTGCATGTTAGTTTATCTTTAAAATGGTAGACTATTTTATTAAAAATCATGTCAGTTGGAATTAGTTTTTTTTCGGGGTCTTAATAAAAATCTGCAGTGAAACTGTTATTATTTTAGATTTACTCAGGTAAAGCACTTTATGGGACTCTAAATTAAAAAGTGAAGAGTTAATAAATTTTTCACAGCCTGTGAATAAGTCTATAAATACATCAGGGGTAAAAAGTTACATTAAAGAACCGAAAATAGTCAAAAATAAATATTATAAATGAATAGTATATTAGAGGTTTTATGACATGCTCAGACATGCACCTCAATTGCGCAATTAATTGTCTAAAACGAAACTGTAATTGTATTCAGTTTACAATACAGTAAATTAATTTAAAAAAATATAATAATTACCGCTAAATTTTTACGTAGGAATACTAGGATTTTAGCCAACAGTGGAACCCCAAAGTCGGGAAGACACTCCTGAGGCAATTAAATAATAAAACATGAATGGATCTCATTTTCGCTTGGCTGGCGATAACATTTTGAATTGAAAACTTTAATTTTTCTTTTAGGCGCCAACTATGAATGCTTCAAGTCTTATCAGAATGCAATAAATTTAAAATTTGTTTAATTGGCTTACAAAAACGCTGCCAATTGACAATTTTTCCATATGCCTTTCAGGTAACAACAGATATTCACTTATAATTGCAGTTATCATTGACTTATTTTCAAATACTTTTCCTCTTACATGAAGCGAGACATTGTTGAGGCAACCAAATTAAAATGAAATTAAAAAAAAAAACTTCATGGTAAGTTCAGCCCCTCAACCCTGTGAACAAGATGCGTAAGAGATCAGAAAAAAAATGCACACAAAAAATAAGTTGAACCAAAAACATGCAGACCCAGTAATTAAAAGAAAAAACCAAACAAAAATTTTGCCTTTTTTTCCAGTTGCATGTTGTGTCTTGTTTCAGCATGTTCGGACACACATATTTTGTGTGGCAATTAAAATGAATTGTGCAGATAATTGAGCAACATTAACTCTGCTAGAAAAATAAGTCATGTGCCATTTTTGACTTAATTTCAAAGCTCATGCATCAGAGCAACAACAACTGCCAGTAGCATACAAAGAAAATACAAATAAAAAGAAAACTTCCGCTTATTTTGCTAGAGAAACCAAAACATCCAGTTGTTACAGGGAATACCAAAAATAAAACCAAAACAGAAAAATTTTTAAATTTATTGTGATAAGCATCCGCATTTTCTTTAATCGTTAGTTTCCGCTTTTGTCATATCTCATCATGATGCCACATATGGTTGCAAGTTAAAGAAATAAGTTTTTTTTTCAAAAATTTTTATCCGATTGCCAATTGGCTTCAGATTTGAGGTTCATCTTCAGCGTCTTGTTAGTTTTAATTTATTTCAAAGCAATTTTGCTCATCTTCCTCATGCCTGCACTTCAATAAATGCTTCAATCACATCCTCAGCTTCAATTAATTTATAATTGTTATAAATATTATCTCTTCTTCTTTCGAATTACATACTTTCATCTTTTATTTGAGAATGGGTTGGCAAAATGCTTCGCATTCGAAGCACGAATCCTGAAATTATTCAAACACTTTTTTGGTTTTTCTTTTTTTTTTTTGTGTGTTTAATAATTCAACATTTTGCCATCTTTCATGCCTCATTGGTTTTACAACTACACGCTCGTTTGTTGTCTATTTAATATCTAATCTTGCCAACTATTTAGGATGAGAAATGGGTGTTTAGTCATGACACCAGCGTTCCAGCCACCGACATGCAGTTCTCTGCTGCCTTCTGCATTTGCATTATTTTTTAATTTTTTTTTATTATTTTTTTATGAACTTTCACGCTCGCCATAAACCACATTATCGTGTCTCTTTGTCTGGCTGCAAAAATGTTGCATCATATTTTTTTTCCTTTTAAGAAATTTATGTTTCATGAGTTTTATTATCATCTTTTTTCTTATTATCAAATAATTCATTTATTGTTGTGACACGTTTTTTGCTAAAAAGCTTTTGTAGTGTGACAAAAATCTGCTTGATTATTTATGCACAGAATTTTATTTATATATAGAATTCAGCTATTTATAGTCAACAATACCTGGAAATGTTTCCAGATAAGCGAAGATCTAGGCAAAATATCTCACGACTTTTGCAAACAATCAAGGAAAAGTCTGTACATAATTGTGTGTGTTTTTAGCTGATAATAAATCAATTTTATTAGTTAATAAAAAAAAACGACATGTTTATTAAACGTAATTTTATATGACTCCTTTGAATTTCTGGAGCTATAAAATCAACAGTAAAATAAATTCGTTTTAGCTTTTCATCTCATTCAGTAGTTTTTAGAGCGGAAATAAATTGTAATTGATTGATTTAGTAGCATTTAAATGCGCTGCAGTGTTATTTGTTTCATATAGAATTATTTTATATAACAAAACTCATACTATGTCTCCTACACTATCCAACAAAATGTAAATTTTTAATCGCAATGAAATCATTTGGTGTTTATCAGTGAACACAAATCCAAATTTTTAATTAATTATACTGATATATGTGAAGGTATATATAAATTTAAGTAGCGAAGACGCAAACCGTGAATTGTGCCACAACTATGAAGCAGTTAACTGAGTTCTGTTAACCTGATGTTGGAGTAAAATTTGTTTGGATTGATTTAATTGGAAATAATTTGTATCGAGCTTTCTTTTTTATTATAAAATTACCAGATATAAGAAATCACATTCAGCTAAGCCACCTAACAACTATTATAAATAAAAATACACACGAGTACTCGTGATGAGAAAGTGGTGGCTATCGAAAACTACTATTCTGCTCTGCTAAGTGGAATATTTAAGAACTGATGTCAATTTTCTCTTGAGTTTTAGAATATTTAACAAGTCTTTCTGAACTTTAAACACTAAAAAATCAAATTAAATTATCTAATCGAGTTAAAAAAGTGTTGTCAACTTAAAATTGTTTGTCTGTACAAAACCGCTTTTAATTAATTCAAGAACATCTTTATAAATTATAATTTTATAGAAATTTTTTATGTATTTTTAAAAATTGTAGGATAAGCCAAGAAAAAAACCGGTCCACTTAATGAGATTTCAACCCACTTGTCGTGTTTGACAGTTCACGGGCTTTGTCTTGCCCTAAAAGCAAAGAGTGTGATGAAATTTTAATGGCAGTCCGACAAATTTTTAACGAATATTAAGGGCAACAATATGGTTGTCAGGTTTAGACAAGAACTTCTTTGCAGCAATAAAATGAATTTTTTCGTGACAACTAAATAATGGTTGCAACAACCATATTTATTTAGATTAAAAGTTAGTCTTGTTGATTTTCGTGTCGCAATTTTCTTTATCAGCAGATATATTCCTGCTAAAGTGTTTGAAATTTCATATATTTCTAAGCCAATACTTATTCATACACACACACACACATCTACGTTACTTCTTGCCATTATTTCCCAGAAAAGTAGATGCTATTTTAACACCGCATTGCACAAGTTCAGCTCAGCATAAATTGCCAAACTCACATAAGCAAGCGATTGCTAAAATAAATCAAAATCAAATTAAAAACAAACTCCCATCACAGATATAATTAAAAAATATGTTTAATTAATTTCAAATCCCCGCAAAAGTTTGATCAAAAGATGGCTCGTAAATAGAAAAACATGATTGTAAAAATAAATTTCAAAGAAAACGCCCAAAAAAGAAAACTGCGAATAAACTATTTTGTTAACACAATTTTCTACGCAATTGGCCGGAAAACTTTTAGTTAAATATTTAATTAAAATAACTAAGACAAGAGTTAAGTTAATAGGATTTCTAAATTAATTTGTGTTAATTATTTATAATGAAATGGTTTGATGAGGCGGGGGACTGGGTCGCCACTTTTATAAGGAGTTGTTAAACTCCTGTTAAGAGCAACCAGATTTTAAGCTGCTCTTTTAAAAACCGATTTAAGCCAGCAAAAGAAATTTTTGGCCTGAACCGCACTTAATGTAAGAGTGTTTATTTTAAATTGCATGTTATACACGATTTGCTTATTAAGATGCACCACTACCACCAGCTTCCTCAAAGAAATGGCAAATACAAGCTAAACTTTCAACCGAAAATATGTAACCAACTTTTTTTCTACTTTTGCACTGCTCATTAAAAAAGTTGGTTGTTGGTGTTGGCAGCGTAAATGTTGTTGCAAGAAATTGCTGAATGGTTGTTTGCAAAAGAAAATGGTTTGGAAATTTTTGAACAAAACTACAGCAAAAATATTAAACATCAAACAGTCGATTAAAAAACGTACAGCAGTTAAGATACTTAAATTTATATAAACAAATAAATGAAATTACAAAGCAATTGAAAATCAAAGCGAACAAGCTACAGAGAAAAAAGTTTTATTTAAAAAAAAATAAAGTGTTTTAACTAACAAAAGGATTCGGAAAACAACCGGAGTGGAAAAAAAAGAACACAATAAAAATGATTTAAAGCCAAATAAATACAAAAATCAAACACTCAAATGAAAAACATCCTTGCAAAAGTGTGAAAAACTCACAGGATTTTAAAAAACTTAAAAAGTTTATTTATTTAAATTTTGTTTATTGAAAAAGAGAATTGAATTTAATATTAAATAATTTAATAAAAAGTTACCACAACGTAACAAAAACTGTTGGAAAATTGATGTTGTAACAAGACATTGGCCACAATTTCGCTAACACACACCGTTTGCAGCCAACATGTCATTAGTTGGTGCAGCAGTTGCTGCTGCAGCGGCCGCAACAGCCTCAAAGTTGCCTTCACCTCTACAAGTTGCAGTTGTTAAGCCCGTTTCTGTTACTCTAATACTGGCCCTCTTCACCTTGGCTTTGGTAAGTTGTAGCTGACGGCTTTTCAGGCTGCAAATCAAGTTTGAAATTTAATAAAATGCATTTTCCTCAACAACACCCAACAACACTCTCGTCTTCAGCACTGAAAGCGAGTTTGTTTTTGCACACAAAAACTAAAAGAAAAAAAAAACAGCACCGTTTGGTCTCCACACTCGATGCAACCTGCTTTGCCGCACTAACAAACAAAAACAACAACTTAAACTCTAGTTGCACTTTATTAGAAGCAAAAACTAAAACAAGAAAAAAAGCCCACTTGGCTCACACTCACCAACATTTCAATCGTGTTGAACTTTTTTCTCTTTCAATTCATGTTCAAGTTTTTGCCCGCTTTCCTTCTTTCTTTCCATGTTAAACAGGAAGTTTTAATTGTTTTATTTCATTTCATGTTAATTTTTCATTTTCAACAAAAGAAGTTGAAAATTATTATGCACTCACACACAACAGAAATGCAACAAATATTTTGTCATGCATTTATTGTGTTTTTAGTGTTGGATGTGATAAAATATGTTAATAAAAGTCATTATGCATGCAATTCAGCAGCAGATCAGCAAAAGATGATAAATTAAATTGAATTAATGAGTTTCATAAATCTGTTAGTTGCAGAGAAATTTGTGCAAGACAACAGAAAGAAGCTATTAAAAATATATTAAGGAATGTAAGACTTTTGGGCCCTTAAAAATACTACATGTTACGGTTTGCTGAATAGCCTGCTTTGAGCTGTAGTTAATCAACTTAAGTTGGACTTAGTTTTTACTTAGCTGAATAGCTTCGAAGTAGGGGATATACAACAAAAGAAGTAAATTTCAATTGTTAGACGTTTTAAGAAATGAAATATTTTTATAAATAGTCTGCTGATTGGCCTGCTGAATGGCCTGCTGAATAACCTGCTTTATGCTATACTTGAACATCTTAAGCTCAATTTAGTTATCATTCATTTAAATAGTTTTAGTATTCAGCAAATTCAGCAGTGAGGCCAGTAAGAGATTTTAAGCATGGCATTACTACTGAAATCAACTTTAATTGTAAGATGAAACGTCTTAAGCATTAAAATACTTTTTTTTAGTATCTTGTCCTTCGTGGAAGGATACATCATATTCGGCATCACTGAACACTGACTCCTTAACTCTTTAGCATAGAAAAAGAACAGCAAGATTCTTAAGATTTGCATTTCAATCAATAACACTAAAAATCTTTAAAAAAAAACTTACATTTTCTTGGAAATAAAACATCTCTTTATCGACATGTTTACAAGCACTGCAGGATATTCTTACCAGCCTTCCTGGCACTGCACTGCAACGCAACAGTCCTTTTCATAAATATTCCATTGCAATGAAAACAAAACAAACTTATGCAACATAAATGATAAACGAAAGCCTTGTTGTTCATTAATTTCAATATTGATTTGAAAATTAGAAGAGTAGAATAAATGCCAAAGAAGAAAACTGCACACAGATTTGCACAGCAAAACAACATCAATAAAATATCAGAGAAACCAACAAACATGAAAGTATATTTTACACTGTTGTTGTACACAGGAAAATTGGAAAAATGCAACAAAAACAACAACAACATCACAAAAGCAGTAAAAGGAGTTGAAAAAATAGAAATAAATAAATAAAAACTGCAATTTATAGTCTTTACATACAAATACAAACACACACAAACACACACACACAGAGGATGCTAACAAATAAACAATTACTACAAAGAATAATATGCAATACAAAACGAATAAATACCGAAACATACAAAATAACAAAACACAGCCTTTGAATAGGAAATCAACAATATTTTATTCAAAAAATTTACAGTTTGTAAAAGAAGTCAGTCCTGCTCATCTAATAATTTTGAATGTAAAATAAATAAATTTTAAACATCAGCTTTAATATTCTCAGAGTTGTTAATAATAATAATAATAATAATAATAATAATAATAATAATAATAATAATAATAACAATAATAAATTCTGTTATTTTATGGCTAAAATCTGTAAACTGTTTATGAATAAGACTTAACATAAGCACTGCCCTTATGATTTCTATTTGAGACTCATGGCTTCAGCAGTCATTGTTGCATTTGGGAATAAAAAATATCAAGTATTTAGCAATAATTTATTTTCCCAAATTTTCCTGAATAAGTTTTGTTCCTGAATTTCTGACAACACTGGTAAATAGTACATGGAATATATTATCGACCCGTATGCCATTAATTCCTTGCCTTCGAGGAATAAGACTCCTCTAAAAACCCTTCAATTAAAATAATTTTATTCTCGAACTGTGAAATAAAAAAAAATTTACTTTCCCTTGTCCTTTCGAATTTTTATCATGTCTTTTTGCATTTAAGACATCTTTCGAAGAATGAAAATATTAAAATTGAATTTAATAAGACAACAAATTTCTCGATACAAAATATCCACAACAGTTTTATAAATTAAAATTCATTATGATAATTTGCTATCCCTTTCACACTCATATTATTAACCTCAAATAAACAAAAACAATCCAGTCAAAAGGTATTGATCTAAAGATGTACAGAATTTACATTTCATTCATATCTGGCCACCAACTTGAAAGCAATGACAGACAGTTGGAACCATTCAATATTTCCACATGGCAACTGGTACAATATACTCTCACTATTTCTCACCTTTTTTATATATATTTTTAACAGTAAATTAGTCTATTTAATAGACTGAAAGGAATAGATGTGCATCTAGTTTTTACAAACGACAAAATAAAATCCCTTTTATCTTTTGAAAGACGTCAATACTTTACAACTCTGCCAATTTGCGGAGAACATAAAATTGCCAATGAATAAATGAATTGTTTGTGTGTGTGCGTGTGTGATTATGGAAAACATACACAGGGATAAATAATAAAAAAAAAATAAAAAATGCCATTATCATCGACGAGCAAAATAAAAACAAATAATTTTCTAAGAGGAGAAATAAAAAAAAGAGATTTTCTATTTTTTTATTTTTTATTTCCACTGCATTTTCATTCAACTTTTTTATAACTTTTATTTGCTGCACAAATGGCCACTATTGTTATTATTAATTTGCTGTAATTGTTTTTTCTTGTTAGCATTTTTATTATTGTTGTTGCCTTTTTTATTTTATAAGCAAAACTAACATCAAATGAATTTTTTATTTCTTCCTTTGCCCTCCCTCCTGCTCCCTGCTTTACTATCAGAGACGGTGCAAGCGTGAAGGTGTTTATGTATATGTATGAGTAAAAACACATACTAGCACATCTAATAGTTGTGTCTTTAATTGTGGGTTGGTGTGTGTTAAAGGGAAAGCATTTAACTTTTTTTGTTCTTGTTGTGTTGTTGCAAAGTTAAAAAGGAAACGGAAACTAGGCCACAAAACTTTTCTAATTGTTTGGCTACACGCAATGGTAAATTGTATTCTTTTTTTTTTGTATTTCTAAATTTTGTAAAGTGCAAAACAAAATATAAAAAAATATATGTACAAGAACAAATAGCGTTTTGCAACATTGTTTGAGTGGCAGGGCAGGGATTTTCGGAATGTTAAATATTTAAAAATTCGTTGTATTTTAAATGGTAATTGAAAACTTGTTGGGAATGGCAGAGTAGTCAAATGGAATATATAAAGGAAAGCTTATTTTAATATTTAAGAACTGAACTACTTTTTGAATTAAAAGCAAATTAGTAATTAAATGGAGATGTTCTAACAGCTGTTCTCCAAAACCATTTCAGGCTAATTAAAACAGCTAAATTAAAGTTTTTGGCATGAACAATATTCCGTTTAATACTGAAAATATTTCTTTAAACTATTTTACTTTTGTTTAAATTATTAAAAAAATTTAGGATAAAACATTTTAGTACTTGAAGCTTTTCCTGGCGGATTTAATAGCAAATAGAAGCGTAGAGTAAAACAATCTTCCAAAACGAATTAAAGTTGTAGAACAAAAATTATTATTAGAATGTAATAAGAGCAGAAGGTAACGATTAATACGTTAAAAGCATTTTATTCACAAATTCTATGACTTTCGTCATTAATCCAACAAAAAATTTCATTGAAATTATACTGAAATAAATGAAATTAAAATTTTGAGTGCCAGAATCCACAAGTGTTCTGTTTAAATATTTAATTTTGCAATTTTCGTTCAGAACTTAAATCAGTTTAATATTAAAAGAAATGAGTGCATTTAAATTTTGTTAAAAACAATTAATATTTTTCCGTTCATTTAATTTATAATCAATTAAACAGAGCGTGCGTGTGCGTGTGTGTATGTGGTAGAGAATAATATCCTTCGCGTATCGTTTGTATTTAAGTTTCGTTTTTTATTGTTGTTTAAAACTTATTTTGACATTTTAATTAAAAGCCATACTATTGACACTAGAAGCGTTTGCTCGGTTTTTATTTTTATTTATATTTTGCTCCCACATTCGCTTTTATCTTCACGTTTTATGTTTTTGTTTTGTTCAACAATTCCTTTTTTTTTCCAGTGGTTCATTGGTATGGATTTGCCGCATGTAGAATGAGAATGTATTTCAAAAATAAAACAACAAAATAGAAAGACGAAAATATTACAGTGCAAATAGAGAGAGAGACAGAAAGTGAGAGAGAGGGAGACCTTTTAGTTAAATTGAATTTGGTGTCATTAACTTGATTCACTTAAAATCGTTTTGCCGTCGGTTTAATAAAAGTACATAAACTGAAATTTATCGTTATTTTAAAATTGTTTTCATACAAACGAGCCAGTGCGTGTGTGTGTGTGTGTGTGTGGTAGTAAACCCTGCTAGAATATCTTCAAATCCATGCCACACACAACTCATCGGTCGGAGTGTGACTTTCTATTTAAAACTTTTTTTATGGCACAGCGTTGATGTTATTGTCATCCTTGTTTTGCTGTTTATTCGTTTTAACTGTCATTTAATATTGAAAGAAGGTGATAAAAATTCTTGACATAAACTGGTAAAGTTTCTCAAATTACCCTGCAGTTGTGATGTTGTTGGCTTTCTCACGCATTTGCTTTGCCACAACTTAACTTTAAAGCTAGATTTGACATACGATTTTGATTATATAGTCCGTCATGGGCGATTTAATACACAAAACTTGCTTCTTAAAAATATGTATAGTTCCCCATGTTCAAGTTAATTTGTAATCAAGGCCCTGCTAAGCAAGAGATTTTTAAATAAATTGTTATTAATAATGCCTTTTAATGGCTTTACAAGTTGTTTATAACTTCCTTTACTGATTAAAGTTGCAAGAGTCCATGTTAATTTCATATATTTTTTAGCTACTCAAAAGATCATTAAATTCAACGCCAGAACTGCAGGGTAAACTTAATATCTTAAGTAATAGAAAACTATCTGTTTCTTGAGATACAGCCTTTTAAGGAAATTTGTCATATCTTATTGTGGTTTATAGTCTTATTAAAATAAATGTATATGAGAAGTTTTAGCAAAATAAGAAATTCAAAATAGTATTCATGAAAAGTAATAGATATTAGATTTATCGAAAAGTTATATCTCTCATTCGCAAATAACAATCCATGAAATCTTAATAAATTACCAGAATAACTGAAAAGAGCTAAAGACTTATATTTGATAAAATACGATAAAATACCTTTAAATTCTTCGCTAGCATAGAATACGAGAGTTATTATATCCCGAAAGACTTAAAAATTCATGGACTTATTTAAGTTTGTCTGAGCACCCAAAAGGAAAATAAAAAAGTAAGGATTTCAAAGTCTCGGTGTGAATTTAGATCCACGTTTTCTTTATCTGGTTCTAACAAAAGCAGCCACCTCAGATTGCAAAGAAGGTTGTTAAGAGAAAGAAGAAGCATTCAATAAGCAAAATGACAGACTTGTGATTTATTACAATAAGATAAGATTTTCTTTCGCTTAAAAAAATTTTGCGCTCATCAGTTTAAAGTTCACATTCATTCCCACACTTGTGTTGTTTTCTTTTCTTTTTTAAAAGAATGCAAAATTTTTTGCACTTTTCAATGAAAAATTATACTATTTTAAGGCATTTGGATCAAGTGATTTAATTGGAAATTAATCGACCACTCCTTACGAATATTAAACAGAAAATTTAAAAAAAAATCAAAACAAAAATTTTTTATCATATAAATTTACAAGGCTCTGGAAGTAATTTTTACTGAGAACCAAAAATAAAACGCACTTTTTAAGAATCACATGATTCCAGAGTGAGTCTTATGCAAATTAAATTCCTCCAATTCTCAACATCAACATTCAATGAAAACTTTTTGGAGGTAAAACTATTTTAAGACAACTAAGACCATCACTAGAGATAATTCCACTTGACAGAGAAAGTAAAGTCAAAGATTATCCACGTGCATTCAAGACAAGTCAATATTATAAACATCCATCCCAGACATGCAGAAGCTTTGGGCTTCCTCTTTTACAACTGCAAGACAAACAACTTGGCTGCCTAACATGCGGCAGAATTAAAAAAAAATCCCATTAATCGGCAAAACTTGTGCAACAACATGTTTGAAATTATATAATAAAAATGTTTGCCATTGACGAACGCATAATAAGACAGCATTTGCTGAGAATTTAATTTTTAAAAAATATATATATTTAAAAAAACCACACAAAGTGAAAGTTTAGTCAGCCAAAAGTACATTAATTAACTTTTTCGAATTTCAGTTGCACACTGCGAACGCAGACGGGGAATTATCAACAACTTGGGAAACACCACCGGTCTTGGAAACATTTTCCAGTTATGAGGTAATTAAAAGCAACAACTGCAGCATGATGACCAAAGAGAGAAACAAATTTACACAAATATTTTTGTTATTTTGCAGGATATGCAGCGTTATTTTGATCATCGCAATCAACGCCGGCTAAGACACATAGAAAATCCTTCGCATGATTCTTATGTGGAAGCCTATAACCAGCACAATGAAGAAGAGGAGCACAGAGTTAGGCGTGCCGCCGCCGAGCAGCAAGAATTCAAAGCCCAACCCACCTTAATAAAGTTTGAAATGACGGATGCTGTGGAGCCCAGTGATGAGGTGAAGCAACTGATACGCCAGTACAAGAGTAGGGAATTGCAGCAAAATCAAAGATACATGGAGACTGTGCCTCCTTCCAATACCAGTAATAATGAAGCCTTGAAAAGTTCCATAGTCAAGAGAAATCCAGAAAATGATATCGGCAAGCAAAACGCTTTCGGCCAACGCCTCAACAGAGCCAAACGTTCTATGCCACATCAGCAGCCGGCCAATTTTAAAGTAAAATATATACCCTTTGAAGTAACCGATGCCCGGGAACCAGACACTAATACCAAAAATTTAATCAAACGCATGCGGACTTTGGAAATCGAAAGATTGGCCAAACAGTCGCCCATGCCAGAAGGCAACAACAGTTCTGCGGTGAAGTCACATCATTTAGATAGCCAAAGCACAACCACCAAGAAACCCTCGACCAAACGCTCCAAACATACCAAGCATTGGAAGCCTAGAAGAACAAAGCGTGAAGCAGCTGCTCCGGAGATGATTAAATTTGAAATAGCCGATGCCAAAGATCCTGATCCTTCGTTGAAGACTTTTATGAAAACAAAAAAGAGTAGAGAAACCAAAGACTTAAAGCTAGAAAGTACAACTACAGCCAAACCAACTGCTCCAGCAGCTAAAGCCAAATCAGATCAAAGTTCCCAGGACACGAAGAGGCATTTTGTTTATAAAGAAGCTCCAACCAAAGTCAAGAAATCTATTGCCGACATGCCGCAGGATGTGCAAAATATAATATCGCATTTGATAAAAGGGGGAGGGAATGGTGATGGAGGTGGTGGAAGAGCCTATTTGAAATATATACCGGCCCAGCAATACGATTACAATAATTTGAGAGCGGCTGGTGCTGTTTATGGGCATGGAGGAGGTGGTGCTATGGCTGGCGGAGGAGTTAATTTTGTGTACCACCCAATGATTGTGGGGGCTGGTCATGGTGGTGGCTATGAAGGTGGGGGTGGTGGCGGTGCAGTTGCTGTACCGTTGAAGTATGTGGCATTAGGAGGTGGTGAAGGAGGTCATGATGGCGCTTATGCTGCTGCTGGAGGAGGTCATGGTGGTGGTTATGCTGTTCCTGGAGTAGGTCATGGTGGTGGTTATGCTGTTCCTGGAGGAGGTCATGCCGTTAATTATGCTGCGCTTGCTGCTGCTGCAGGAGGTCATGGTGGTGGTTATGCTGTTCCTGGAGGAGGTCATGGTGGTGGTTATGCTGTTCCTGGAGGAGGTCATGCCGTTAATTATGCTGCTCTTGCTGCTGCTGCTGCAGGAGGTCATTCTGGTGGTTATGCTGCAGGTGGAGGAGGCCATGGTGGCGGTTACGTAATTAGTGGAGGAGGTCATGCTGGTGGTTATGTTGCAGGCGCAGGTGGTCATGGTGGAGGTTATGCTGCAGCTGGAGCTAGTCATGCTGGTGGTTATGTTGCAGGCGGAGGAGGTCATGGTGGGGGTTATGCTGCAGCTGGAGGAGGTCATGCTGGTGGTTATGTTGCAGGCGCAGGTGGTCATGGTGGAGGTTATGCTGCAGCTGGAGCTAGTCATGCTGGTGGTTATGTTGCAGGCGGAGGAGGCCATGGTGGCGGCCATGCTGCTGCTGGAGGAGCTGGCTATGAGGCAGGAGGCGTTTCTGTTAAATACGTGGCTGCTGCTGCTGGTGAAGGCGGTGGCTACGGGGGTGAGGGTGGCAATCAGGGTGGAAATCAGGGCGGCCATGGTGGTGGCTACAATGGTGGACATGTTCTCGCTTATGAAGGCGGTGCAAGCGCTGGTTATGGTGGTGGCAAAGGTGGCGGAGTTGTTAAAGGGGGCTATGCAGCGGGAGGCGAAGGAGGAGGTCATGGTGGTGGCTATGCCGCCGGTGGAGGTCATGCAGGTCATGCTATAGGTGCTCAGGGCTATGGAGGCGAAAACGCTGGAGGAGGTGCTGGGGAGGGTCATGCTGGCGGTGGCGGTGGTGGTGCCGGCGCATATATTGCGGCCCATGCTCCAGCAGCAGTAGAACAGCCAATAGTTGTGGCTGAAGGTGGCCAAAAAAAAGCAGCGTATGATGCAGGGTTGGCTGAAGCTGCAGCCGCTAAAAATGCCGGCAATGAAGCAATAAAAGCCATACCAGCTCCTCAGTTCAAGGGTGAAACAAGGTACAGTGTTGTCCCAACCGTAGAACAATACGCCAAATCTGAAACACAAGACTTTCATTTGAAGCTCTATTCACCCGAATCTCTATTAGCTAAAGCCCAACTTATAGCCAAGGATCAAGCGAAAGCCATTGCGGAAGAGGGTCAAAAGGCAGTAGCTGCTGCCTATAGTCTTGCAGCAGCAAAGGCTGAAGCAGCGGTTGGTGGTGGAAAAGGAGGTTATGCTGGTGGTGGCAAAGGCGGTGGTGGTGGTGGTTATGGGGGCAATGAAGGTGCCGGAGGTGGTAAGGGCGGTGGTGGTGGCGGAGGCTACAAAGGCGGACTGGGTGGAGAAGGTGGCTACGGTGGCGCAAAAGGTGCAGCTGAAGGTTATGGTGGTGGTGGTGGTGGCGGCTTCTACAAAGGCGGACTTGGTGCAGAAGGTGGCTTCGGTGGCGCAAAAGGCGCATCTGAAGGTTATGGTGGTTTTGGCGGTGGCTACAAAGGCGGACTTGGTGGAGAAGGTGGCTTCGGGGGCGCGAAAGGCGCAGCAGAAGGTTATGGTGGTTTTGGCGGTGGCCTCAAAGGCGGACTCGGTGGAGAAGGTGGCTTCGGGGGCGCGAAAAGCGCAGCTGAAGGTTATGGCGGTTTTGGCGGTGGCTACAAAGGCGGACTTGGCGAAGAAGGTGGCTACGGTGGCGCAAAAGGCGCTGCTGAAGGTTATGCTGGTGGTGGTGGTGGCGGCGGCTACAAAGGCGGACTTGGCGAAGAGGGTGGCTACGGTGGCGCAAAAGGCGCTGCTGAAGGTTATGCTGGTGGTGGTGGCGGCGGCGGCTACAAAGGCGGACTTGGCGAAGAGGGTGGCTACGGTGGCGCAAAAGGCGCTGCTGAAGGTTATGCTGGTGGTGGTGGTGGCGGCGGCTACAAAGGCGGACTTGGGGAAGAGGGTGGCTACGGTGGCGCAAAAGGCGCTGCTGAAGGTTATGCTGGTGGTGGTGGTGGCGGCGGCTACAAAGGCGGACTTGGTGGAGAAGGTGGCCACGGTGGCGCAAAAGGTGCAGCTGGAGCTTATGGTGGTGGTGGAGGACCTGCTGCCGCTGGTCCTGTCATCAAAATTGAGTACCATGCCCCAGCCGAATCCTTCAAAGGCAACTACAAAGAGGCACCAGAGTTTCAGCAGCTGTCTGCGTTGGTAGGCAAATCTCCAGAGGACCAAATACATGGTCTCACTTATTTATTAGCCAAAGAAATGCAAAATCGTTTACATTTGCAGCGTCAGCACAATTATGGAGGGGGAAAAGGCGGTGGTGGTGGTGGTGGTGGTGGTGGTGGTTATGAAGGCGACGAAGGTGCCGGAGCTGGTAAAGGGGCTGGCGGCATTGATGCAGGAAAAGGGGCAGTAGTCTATGGTGGAGGCGCTGAAGGAGTTGATGCACGTCCACAAGACAACAAAGCCCCTGTACTATTCCTTCCTCAAGAAGGCGAAGAATTAGGTGCTGGCGGTGCTGCAGAGGCTGGCAAAGGTGCTGGGGGAGGTGGGGGCGGTTTCTATCAGCCGATTGTTGGTAAATATATAGGCATGGCGAAATCAAAGCAGTACATTCCCGTTATTGAGCAAGCAGCTGGAGAAGAGCTGAAAGGCGGCGGCGGTGGCGGTGGCGGTGGCAAGGCTGGTGCAGGCGGCGGTGGCAAGGCTGGAGCAGGCGGCGGTGGAGGAGGATTAGGTGGCAAATTTGCTGGCAATTTTTACGGTCTCTCAGGCAACTACAAAGGCGTAGGAGGAGGACTTAAAGGATTTGCCGGCGGTTTGGGTGCTAAAGCAGCAGGCGGTGGTGGTGATGAAGTTTTCAACGCCAACGTCTACGAAGAGGCAGCTGCGAAGGTAAGTCCTAGTAAATTAAAAATTAAATCTGCTGAAAAACAAAAACTCTTTGCAACACCATCATTAATTTCATGCTGGTTGTCGCCTAACATTTTCTTTTATGCAGTTCGCTTTTTCCTTTTTGTTTTGAAAACTTAATTTTCTCTGTCTGGCTTCCATAATCCCCTCATGGATTAAGCCGCGTCACAAACAGCATTAATCCATTTACGTGTTCATTACAGCAACAAACTGCTAGAAAAGTTGTTAAAAATGGGAAGAAATAAATCGACATGTTTTCATTGTGCACGTTTCGACGAACACACAAACGGGCGTTTGCATACTTAAAATTAATGCCAACAATCTAGACAACGTATTAAAGCGGAGTATCAACGTAACAAAGCAGATATTGAAGAGACTCTCTCTCTCTCTCTCTCTCTCCTCTCCTGGTATTTCTGCAGCCCAAACTTTTAAATATCCTGCCATTGTTGGCTTAAAAGACAGTTTTGGGTGATTGTGGTGTCAATTGATGCGTTTAGCTTCACTTTTCCTAACGCTGCCGAAGCTTCTTATTGTTGTTTGTGTGGTGTTTGTGTCTGTGTCTGTGTCTGTGTATCAGCGTCTGTGTCTGTGCATCAGTGTTTTTTATTGTGCAAGTGAATGTACTTCCGCTTTCCTGTTATAGTTTGATGACGATACCAAACATTCGTTGCCGTTTCATTTTATTCATCGACTCATGATTTTTACACAATTTTATTTCTCTCGACTTGTTTGACTTTTTTAAAGCATTTCTTTCGTTCTTGCTTTGTGCCAAAAAGGCAAATAATGAATTTCCTGCGAAGGATGTACGACTGAGGCTAAATTGCAAGAATAAGTACTTCCCCCTGCCACCACGGCCCGCAAAAGGATCGGGTAAACATCTCCATGTATTCTCTGTGCAGAGAATGCAAAATAACAACGACATTGAAATTGTTTGTCGAACTTGAAAATGTTTACGATTAAATGCATTATTTTCTTCACAACAATTTCCAAATGAATATACAAAAATGACAAAAGCTTGATGAAAATTAAACGGGTGATATGAGTTGTGTGGCAGCAGCAGAAAAAAAAGGAGCGAAAGAAAAGATTAACATGAAAGAAGTTTTTAAAGAAATAAAGATGAGACATGAATATGCAATCAATTCAAATCCAGCCATAGAGAAAATTACCAATTCTTGTTTCACTGGCAAACTTAATTTTATTTTATTTTATTTTTATATATTTTTTTTCTCCTTCGCAGTGGTTTCTTAAACACCATAAAGCCTTTAGGGGTTTCTTGTCTGGATTCGAGATATTTTTATAATTACGAGAAAGTCGTAAGTCGAAATATGGCAGCCGTTTAAAATTGTTTTAAATTTTCTAACAAATTTAATTTTTATAGATTCACTCGCAATGGGTTAATGCTATTACACAACTTAAACTGCACACCTTGGCCGCCTACTTTGCTAAGACTAACCAAAATATGTTAAGCAATTTTCTTGTTATTTCAAAAAATTTGCTACGTTTCCAATTTAAGCTCTTAGCAGAGAGAAATAAAGATTCTGGCTTTTATTCATATTCTGTCTCGAATCAATTCAATTGATGGCAAATGCTACTGAGGCTGCTGCTGCCAAAGTAAACCCGGCAAACAAGCATTTATTCAGCCATCCATCCATCCAATCAACCAGCCAACCATCCTGCCGTCCATCGAACCAAGTCCATACACTAAAAACTGTATAAGTCTGTTTACAAGCTCGGACAGATTTAACTTTTGAGTCTGCATATTATCGGTTGTTGAGTTGTTGTAATCCCTAAAGTTATGCACAACGGCTGCAGAAAGAAGCAGCAGCAGCAGCAATAATAACAAAAACACTTTTGTTAGCTTGTCCTGTTTTGCCAGATTGTTGTTAACAAACATGTTTTGTTGTAAACTACTTTAAACTCGCACTAACACTCGCACAGAAAATTGCTTAAGTTTTTCTCTTGGATTGTTGCTTATTTTTTTGTTTCTGTTGCTGTTTTTTTTTTTCTCATCTACCAACTTGTAATAATCTCAGTCTCAGCCAGGCTATTATATTGAGTAAATTGGAAAAATTTACAAAATTTCGTAAAACTTTCAAAATGAAACAGTAAGAAAAAAAGGCCATTTGAAAGCAAAAGTAGTTCAAACAAAGTATTATGATAATAATACGTTGGCTTACGTCTTAAGTGCATTCGAATACGTTTCGATTATGCCAGTCTTAACTGGTAAGAAAATATGTTTGGTATGGTTGTGCGCTGGCATAAATGCAACAACGACTGCAAAACAGTTTAATTGTTTGTCATGAGTTGCAGAAAAATATTGTCAATTTATCACTTGAAGAATATCTCTAGAAGATTTTCTTTTTGAGACAATATTTTTTTCTTTTAAAAAAATTTAGTTAAAAATTAAAGTTGTTGCAATTTTTTTAATTTTTTTTCCCCAAGACGTATCGTACTCAGTCTCTTCGATATTCGTTTTTAATACCATTTACTTAAAACTTTTCTGGATGTTCATTAAGGACAACAGGCATTCAAAGTATGCTACACAGTTAGTAATTTCAAGTGCCGCAAAGTATGCAAGCCTTTTTTTAAAAAAAACAAAATCTTAAATAACAGAAATTTTTCAAGGATAAATAAGCAGTCTTAAGCATCAACCAGGTGAAATAATAATAATCGTATAATTTAAAATCTATAGCATACTTGTAGGGGCTCAACAGAACTTGTGTTTATTTAAAACTAATCAACTACTCCTCTTGTATTTCTTTCGCAAGAAAGATTTAATTTTTTTAAAAACTTTCATACAACAAAAGATAAAACAAACAAAAAATAGTTTAAACAGGGTGGGAGTTATTTTGTCGCTGATAACTTTGAAAATATGTCAATGCAGCAGCGGAAAGTTTTCAACACTTTCAACTCTTTTTCTGCAATCCCACATGTTCACACACACAGCTATTTTTTAAATGCAAACAAACAAGTAAAAAAGCATGTGCAAAACTATTTGGCACAAGCGAAACAAGAAACGAAAGAAAGAACAACGCTAAAGTTTAAGTATCGCTAGTCATTGGCAGCTGCATGGATGAGTTAAAAAGAAAAATTTTTATTCCGATAAAAAGGATATTCCACAGATTCTAAAGAGGAGAATTAAAAGGTTTTCCAAATAAGCTTTTAACTTTAACAAATTAAAAGAATTTAGTAAAAAAAACTCGAAATTATTCCAAGACCGCAACCACATTTAATTAAAAAAAAAAAGAATATCAACTGAACCGCTGCGTCTTTAACAAAAGTTAGCGTATTTGCTTCCTTCTTAGCCCCAGCAGAAGCTGGAGTTTTCACTTTTATGACTGCCATTCGATATTGAGAAAGCAAAACTCAACAACACAAATTGTAAAATATAATTTCTCTGTATATCCTGGCACATCCTTATGTACGTCCTTATCTGCATCGCTCGTTTTGTCTTTGTTAAATATTCTTTTGATCATTGATTTTCTCCAACATCTTTAATTTGCATTTAATCATCCTCGTTTCATGGCAGTTAATGGTTCATTTGTTTCTTTGTGCTTTTCATTCATTTTTCTTATGAACTTTTCAAATCGCATCAGCAAGAAGAGAGCGGAGGGGGGAGAGTTTGTGTAATTCGTTTCCTGTTTTCTATATATATTTTTGTTTCTCCTCGTCTCTGGTCTAATTTGAAAAACATTGTAATCAAATGCTTGATTTCATTGTTTCCTTTTAGACACTTTGTAATTGCTCCCTTAACGGGTGTAAGAAGATTTATTTATTATGGCTGCTGCTGCTGCTACCGCTTCTTTAACAAATTTCGGTGGCAAAATATTTGCTGTTGGCTAATTTTTGTGGTTGACTTTAGAATGTCGTTTATATTTTAATTGCGAAGTGAAAGATGAAATGAGCTTTTCTTTTTGATGAGGAATGTTTAGAATAAAAATGTTTGGCTAGAAAGTTAATTAACTGCTTATGAGCCATGACTATATCAGCCAAAAGGTCAGGAATAGTTGATGGCAGTTAATTCATATGCGTTGTCTAGTCGTGGAACTCCACCAAAAAAATATTTTTATGCTATAAAATTTTGGTACAAAATAGTGTTAAAATTAGAAAGTTTAATTTTAAAATATTTTTGAATATTTTAATTAAATCTATTAAAGTTTATAAAAAAAAATCGTTATGAAAACAAGAAAAAGGATAAGAAACGACTCAGGATGTTTATGGTATAAGTTTTATTTATGTTCTAGTCATTTTGGAAGGATCATAAAATAAGTGTATTTGCAACACTCGTCCATAAAAGTTAGTGGTTGATGAGTTATTTAAATTTATTAAAATTTAAAAGAAAAATCGTTATGAAAAAAAACGATAAGAAAAGACTCAAGATTTCATTATTTTATGTTTGATGATACATTCATCTTCAAGTCCTTTTGAAAGGATCATAACACAATTGTATTTGCAACTCTCGTCCATAACAGTTAGTGGTTGCCTCAGTGTTAAAAATTTATTCCCACATTCCCAGTCTCGACTTTCTTTCCTTCAGATTTCCGCCTGAATTATAAATTGTTTTATAGTCCAACTCAAAGTATTTCAATATGAGCCTGAAATTTAATATCTCCCATTTCAAAATTAATTTTTTCCGTTGCAACAAAACAATTTAACATTCATTATTTAACAATAAAAACAGGGCAGCATTATTGTCGAATTGTGCAGAGTGCCAAGTAAAAAAGAAAACACAAAAAACCGCATTAAAATTTCATAAATTTTTCACACTACACTTTCATCGTCGGCACTACTGTTACATAAATTCATTCAAACTAACCACGAATGAATTTAAAACGTTTCACACTCTGTCCTTTAGCTCATCAAAAAAAAAAAAATCTGTGAACAATCCTCATGGAAAAACCAAACATAAGCTTCCAAAATATGAGCAGGCATGTCTCTAATAACACAATTTTCATCAAATCCTGGACAATCAAACAAACTGCAACGCACATGTGGAGACTAAAGCCGTACTAAACCAAACCATGACACATCACACTACTAGAACCGATCGGCTCAAACCTTTTACACTCATCAAGTAATTGTACAACAACAAGTACAGGACAAATATATGTTTAAGCCATACACACACACACACAACAGCAGATGAAACAAAAAAAAATATGGCCAAAAATACTCTGCATGGAATCACACTTATAAACGGAAAACTGGAAAAAAAATCAAATCAAAAACAAGTGTTTTTAAGCTCGAAGTTTGTGCTTTTCATGGTCATCATGGTTGTCACTCATCATCGTCATCATCGTCAGCATCGTCACCATCTCATCATCACGAGTCCTGAAAGAATTTACTGCTGCTCTTCCTGCTGCACATTTAAAGCAGTCAAGTGGAATGAGGCTTTTCGCCATGTGCAGCCGAGAAGAGTACCAAACTTTTCTATACGAGAAAAGAATCCTTTATTCATTCTGTTTTTTTTTTTTGTTGCTGTTTTCGTTGGTGACGCTGGTAATGCCGAGGATGTTTTGTACGCTATTGTATAGATGGAGCTCACAACATCATTGAATTGTAGAAGCAAGAAAAAAAACAAGAATTATTAAATGAAAAGTAAAAAAAAGTGAGGCAAATATGCCTAGAAACTGCACATGGACAGGCCTCATACACATCCCTACACATACAGACAAACAGCTTAATGTGTTGGCGAGACAAGTGGTTAGATGCGCACACACACACACACACACCCATACACATGCTAGTCCAATTGCTCCCTTACTGATTCTTGAAGTTATTCGTTCATACATGGAAACATTTCATAATCACTTTTAAATACAGACAAGCAGGCACAGCCAGCCAGCCAGTCAGTCATTGTTCTTGGCCATACTTCCACTCAACTACGCAGCTACACTTTGTTCTAATATTGTTAACGTATTACGAATTTAAATACGCTGACAAGCAACTGTTGGCCATACACAATCTGTCAGTATTACAAATAAAAATGGTGCACAAAACAAATTGCTCTGCAGACCATTTATTTAAAAGGTATTACGTTAATAATGGCAAAAAAGAAACTCCCAAATGTTTCATGTTGCTTAAGGACAAATGCGAGGCATGAAGAGTGTTGGAGTGTGTGTTAAAATTGTATGTTTATTAATTATTTCAAATTGTGGTTAATTGTAATCAAGAGGCTCACAAAGTGATAAACAATTCATAATAGATGCAGTTTCAGTTTTGAGGCAGGGTTTTTCAGATCTCAATTAAAGTGGGTTTAGTTAATCCAACAACAAATTCGTTACGCCATTGACAAATTCGTAGACAAGATTTTAACGGAGCAGCTCAGTTTCAGTTTAAGTATTATTTCCAAAAAAAACCCCTTTTCAAAAACTAAGTTTTCTTCAAAGTAATTTAAAAATATTATTTTTCAAAACAGTACCTTTTTATATATAAGGACTCCTTTTATAAAGTACCAATTCGAAAGAGTACATCCCTTCCATTCCACCTTATAGAAAAACCGCTTGATGAAAAATTATATTTCAAGAAATTACATTTTCAAAAAATTCATAACAATTGTATTTTAATAAGCAGCATTTCTAAAAGTACCATTTCCTAAAAGTACCATACTGAAAGCTGTCCTATCGCAAAACTGCTGATCAAAAATTACATTTTCCATATCTAATTTTAACAATTTCATTTTAAGAAATACTATTTTCAAAAATACCATTTCCCAAAAAGTACTCTTTTCATAAAGTACCAATCCTAAAAAGTGCATTTCTCCAAAGCTACCATAAACAAAAGCTATTTTTTTCCAAATCCACTTGATCAAATACCATATTTTAAGGATTTATATTTTCAAAAATTAAATTTTCAGAACTTAAAATTAACAATTTCATTTTGAAAAAGTACCATTTTTACCCTGTACAAATACTTGCTATTTAAAAAAAAAAAAAATATATTTATATATATATATATATATAAAGTATAAAAAAAATTTGTTCGAAATTATTTTCTGTGAGAAACTTTTTTCAAAAGGTACCAAAATAATCTTCAAAGTACCACTTCAATACCACCCTTCAATAACATTTTCCGAAAATGATTTTTCAAAAGGTACTAAATTAAACATCAAATCTTAAAAGCGGCCTTTTTGTTTACTCATCATTTTAAACTTAATTTTATTTTTGAAGCTTATAAGCTGCTTATAAACTGCTTATAAGACAAAATTCCTATAGAAAATGTGTCTTATTACCAGTTTATAAGCGTGAAATATTTTTTGTGAATGAGCCTTTTAATATTTCAATTAAATATTGCTCACAGGGCTGCTGCAAATGATTTCCCTAAAAAACTAATTTAGCATCACTCAGACGTTGCGAACAAGTCGAAACTAAATGATCGTGTGTAGGAAAATAAATTGGAAATCCATGCAACAAATTTAATGCCAATAATTTTAGTTTATTTTCAACGTAATTCAGAAGTTGAAATAAATTTGATACTCGTTCAATCATCACGTAAATTGTCATCTCACAGCAGTCACTTGTTCTCCTTCTACTTCTTCTTGTTAAACCGTTTCTTTTTCTTTTATTTTCTCTTATTGTTTTCCAGCTGATTATGCTTCCCTCTTCTTTCAACAACACCCAAACATGTAATTCCTGCTTGCAAGTTCTTTCCACGGGAATATGGCTGCACTAACTGTGACAACTATTTTTTATTTTTTCATTTATTTACTTTATTTTTTGTATGTGAAAGACTTCCAACTAAAACCCAAAACAGCAGCATCCGAAAAGAAAGTCAACAAACTGATAATTCAATCATGTTGCCATAACAAACCCCTACAAAATTACGTGAGCAGATTTCACAATAACAAAAACAGACAGAATGCGATACCAACAAAAAAAAAACAAAAAAGAGAGAAAAAAGCTAAAAGAGTCAACATTTATATTTTGTAAAAGAACAAACAAAACCGAGCTTTAAATTGCAACACACACGCATACACTCACACATGTTTGCAACTCTATTTGGCTATTAAGGGACCAACGACCAGCTCTCGCATCCACTCACACTCTGCGCCATCAGCTACTCCTTTGCTTTTGCCAGCATTTATTTGTGCATTTAAGTATGAGAACATTTTTCATTAGAAATTATTATTCATATTATAATTTTATGCTGACCCTTTCATATGTGTGCATGTTCCGAACTCGTACTTTGTCTCCCCCTCCCCCACATGTGATACGCAGTACATTTATTTGTTGCAGTTTGCATGTATGAAATTATTATCGTTGTGTACGAGGACAACTCTGGCAGTTGTTATTTGTATATAATTCGAACTGTTACTTTCTTTTGTGAAAATAATTCAATTGAAATTGATATTCAGAGAGAAATCAAACGTGTTCCAAGGAACAGTCGTTCAAGGCAGCTTTGAGTCAGTCAACATTAAGGCTCGTTGGCAATAGTTTTTCTAAGTGCAGCCAGAACCCTGATCGTTTACTCTCTCCTTCTAGAGTTTGAGTCTTAATCGCTTTAGATAACTTGAACTCCTCAAACAAGTGCTTCTTATGCTTCTCCATGATTAAACTCGCTGCTACTTCTTATAAGCCGGCATAAGTTGTGTACAGTCAGTCACAATAATGGGTTAACAGCATCGCCGCAACAGTAGCAGTCACAAGTCGACAACTGTGCACCGATACTTTGTAAATTTAGTATTTTAAATACAAGATCAGTATTATTATTCAATTCATATATCAAAACAGAATAAATATTTTTTTATATTTTATTAAGAGCAGCATTTAGTGGAAGCTGAGCATTGAGCTGAATGTAAAAAATTGGGGACGGATAGTGTTGGGAGGACCGATGAAGACAGTTGAGTGTTTTTATGTCCAATTTTACTATTAATTTCGTCGCTACAGTAGTGACAAAAAAGTGTGCTGTATTCTCTTCTTCAATCGCTCCATATTCATGACTGAAGGCAGGCTCGAACTCGGGAACTTAGACTTCGTAGTCTTGTGTTATTTACTTCAGTGCAGGTTGTATCAAATGTTGTTGAAATTATTTCAACTTTTGATTCATTTAAGTTACAATTGAGGGAGAGTACTTAATTTAAAAAACAAAAGATTTGTGGTTCCACTTATTCTCTCAAATACTTGACAAGTGGGAACGTATCTTTCTAGAGGTTTCAACAAGATATCAAATTAGTTCTACCTAAATTGGAAGAATAAGAAAATAGTGAACGGAAATATTTTATCCGCTACGGATATCTGCGGATAACCCTTGATTTTCCCACTTGAATAATAACAAACCAAAAAGGAGCAGCAGTTTGACAATAACTCGACTAAAAAGAAAAATATTCTAAAACCCAATAAAACAATATGCGCATGTTAACCCTCGTATCCACATGCTTCCAAGACTGAATGAACCATTTTCGGAATAACTTGTGTTTCGAACGTTATATGCGAGCAACTGGAAAAAAAACTTTACGGAAATAAAGATAAAATGCTTGTTTTATATATTAAAATTAGGGATAAAATCGTTTGGAAAAGTTTTTCAGCAGCTTCACAGCTGCTGTTGTGCGAAAATTGTTTTTAAAAATTATACCATAATTTAGCTGGTCATTTTCATTTCAACGGGGGATATGTGAGAATGAAAAACTCTTTCCTATGGAGTTTGGAAAATATTTTTTACTTTGCAATCAAATTTACCAACTAGTGACTGAGACTACTGATTTCATGTTGTTGTCAATTCATATTTTATACGTTACTGTGACTGATTGTACACGTTGTATGCCTTCACATAGGATGTGACAACTCCTCAGAAGATCCTATACACTGGGGAGTAGAAGTTAACTAGTGCGAGTGAGATTATTTTGCGCCCACAATAAGACTCTCCCGCAATACTCATATAATTTCGCTACTGGAAAAGTGAGAAGCAAAATTGTCGTGAAAGCAAAATTATTTACGGTGAAATAAGAAAATAAAAAACGAAAAATTTATGATTGAATTTTAGTAGCAGCTTCTTGATTTAATTGGAAGTTTAAGATAATATATTTAGTTATTCTAAGAATTGCTGGGTAAAGGTTCCCTGATGATCGGCATTAGACTCAGTCAAACGGGGGGCGTGAAAAGGGAAAAGGACCTGCATGACAGATAAAATATTTCAGAAAACTATCCCACTTCCATTTAAAAATGTTTATAAAAAAAAAACTATTCCCAATACTTCTCACTACACCCTCCTCGTACCAAAACTCAAATATTACATTTCATCCATACAAAAAGCTAAAAAATAAAAAACAAGCTGCAACATTTATTTTAAAATTACTTAAATTGGGGGATGCTATAAAACTAAAGACATATAATTTTCATTAAAATGACCATAAACGCTGGCACATACAACTGCAGCGAAACAATTTTCCTCATGAATCCTTTTATTTCTGTTTTGTTTTTTTTTTTTTTCATCCCAGTTTGATACTGAAAACTGTAATTGTATTATATTTTTAATTTTCGACTTTAGCATCACGTTTATGTTGTGGCAGAGAAGATTTGACTTTTCAACAATTCGTTGTTCGTTTTAATGGTGGCAGGATGCTTCCTGTTACGACAGCATCTTCCATAAGGGTTTAGCATATGTTGCAACATGGCAAGAAATGGGATACAATGAAAAGTTTTAATTGCACTGCAGTTAGAAAATGATTAATGCTGATACAAAATGTTGTTCTGCATTATACCAGACTGTTTAAGTGACCTTTCGGACACAATGCAAAATTGATAGCGAGTGTTTTCTTTTTTTTATTCGGGTACTTTTATTTACGTGTTTCACATAAGATTATATCCTTTTTTGCATTATTAAAGCCCACTTTTAGGAAAGAGTCCGCTCTATTTGGGTAACTTTACAAGACATTATAAATATCCTTTTAAGAGGATCCTTGCAACTTTTCTGTTATAGAAACGGACTATTATTAAATTTTGTTTAGTTTTTTAAGAAAAAATCCTGCAATCAATTCATACTTTAAACTAAGAAAAAAAAAAAGAATTGTAAATAAATCACATCACGTTCAAGTTTGTAGTAAAAAAAAAGTTACTAAAATTTCACACTATTTTGCGATAAAAGAAATCAGTGCCAACAAAATGTTAAAGAAAAAATTCAGCAGACTAATACTTCTTCTAAGAAGTATCTAACAAAGAAATCTAAGCAAACAAATAATAAAGCTGAGAGATAAAAGAAAATGTAACTAAACGGGAATTGCAGTTGTTGTAGTGAATTTTTTTTTAAACTTAATTTAAAGTCACCTTAAACTTACCCAGCAAACAAAATCTAACGCTGGTCGTTTTAAAGGAGTGGTAACAAAAACTACAAGAGTTGATGTTTCTCAGCCCAGCATTTAAATTAACTTATTCCCGAACAATTAAAACAGGCAAAATTGGCTAATAGTTGAAGCTCTTCTGTTGCTGTTGAAATAAATTTAATAAAATAAAAGTGTTGCATTACATTTTGCAAATACAATTTACGAAATTCATTACACTTTTGATACTTTAGTTAATCAATAAAATTACACACATAATAAAATATTTAGTCAGTAGCATCCAAAACCGCTTAAAACCAAAGAAAAGTAATTCAATTGGAATGAAATTATTGTATGAAAAAATGTTTTTAATTCAGAGACATAAATATTTCAAAGTAGAAGTGAAAGTCAACATCAATTTTATATATTAAAGCTAAATAGCAGAGCAAAATAGCTGTTTTCGAAAGCCGCCACACTTTCATCATGAGTATTTTTATTTATTATCACTTGTTAAGGTGGCTGAGTTGGATGTGATAACAGTTTCAATTTGTACCCATTTTATTATAAAAAAGCGTAAGAGAAGTGTATCCAACCGATGGCCCCACAGTTTTAATTAAGTGTTGCCGTTGCGTTATTTTTTCCATGTTTGTTTGTGAAAGCAAACTTTTTTGTTTTGAATTCTTTTTTTGAGGAAAACTCTACATCAGTCAGGTTAAGAAAGATTGTGGAAAATATTTTGCTGACGACAAATCACATCACTGAATCGCATCACCTCTACTTTGGCTTTGTCTCTAGATGTTAATAAAAAATGCTAAGGATTAAGCAGAAACACACTGCACTTTTTCATAAAATAATATGGCAGCTTATAACGAATCTCTTTTAAAGCAAACGTTTTCAGATAAAAGAATAAATATGTTTGAGCAAAAACTGACTTACGCTGTTTCTGCTAACACTACGAGATTTCTTTCATTCAAATTGAACGAAAATTTCACAAAAGAAACAGCGAAAGAAGAAAATTTCGTTTACATGTGCCACTGGCAGTTTTACATAAAAGTAAAATACGTTTCCTCCTCACATTTTGCATGTGTGAGTGTTCAATAATAAGAAGAAAGAATTTAAATGACAAAAAAACTGATTGTATTAAAATAAGTAGCTGCTTTGGTTGTATTGAAAGTGCACTGGCTAAAAAGGATTCTGAAAAGAATTCGCATGCACTGCAACATTAAACAAGAAGGCACACTCTTGCGATTTTCTGCCTAAAAATTGGTTCCATTTCACTTAATATTTTTTTACCAATAATAAAATATCTTCAACTTGATAATATGGCTGTTGAGGACATACGCATTCTTGTATAACAAATTAAACGAATCTCTGCTACCAACTCCCCAGTTGCCAGATCACTGTTTTCTTATAAATACCAACAGAAGAGCTGAGAAAAAGAAAAAAAAGTAACTACAATGATTTTGTACATGACAGGAATTTAATATATTTGCAACATTTATTGCATCGCTTTGCATCCGTACTAAACACGTAACAGTATCTGGATGATAACAAATAAAACAAAATCTATAAACACAAATACCAGCTCATCCAGCAGCCAGCGCTGACACAATACATGCACATAAATATTACAAAATCAACAGAGAGAAAAAAATAATAAACAACAACTGCAAGCAAAGAAAGTTAGAAATGTATTGCATACTTTTAGACTTAAATGAGATTTAACTGTTTTGTAGCATTAAAACGAATTTGTGGACGACAGAAGGTGCTCTGCAGGTGACAGTTACGAAAATAATATTAAAAAAAAAAAAAAGAAAACAAGTCCTTTATTTTTCTCATGCAGATATTTTTGTAATAACAGCAAACAAAATGTGTGAAAGGTAAATAAATGTGCAAGAGATTTGATTTAGTTGCAGCTTGAAATAATATTGATAAATGAGAATGCTGATACAACAGCACAGAGAGGTGACTGCAAGTATCTGAACAAACAGAAATAACTTACAAGAGGTAACTGACCATTTAATAAGTTGCAACATCATAGAATGAGTGCATGCAAAGAATGTTGAACAAAAACTGTATTGAATTACTGGGGAATAGGACCAGCACTCAGGGTAAGACCCCTTTATATTTAGTGCATTATCTAGAACTACAAAGAAGTGGATAGTGTTAAGAGGACAGATGAGAAGACAGAGAATTTGTTGTTTTTAAATTTTTTTTAAAGACCATCGCAACCAATTGTTGTTGAGAAAATTCAAACCAAAAGAGTTTGTCTTAAAAAATGTAAACAAAGGAATTAGAAAAATAGTAAATAAAGAAAAACGGCAACACAGGAATTTAATTAGAAGTGTGTGGCCATCGGTTGGATACACTTCTCGTATGCTTTTTCCTAATGAAATCAATACAAATAGAAACTTTTTTCACATCCAACTCAGCCACCTTAACAAGTGATAATAAATAGAAATACTCATGAGTACTGATGATGAAAGTGTAGCGGCTTTCGAAAACAGCTGTTCTGCTATGTTGTTTATATTAAACATATAAGATTGATGATGACTTTCCCTTGTGCTTTGGAAGGTTTTTCGTGTGTTTTGGAATCAAAAACATTTCTCCAGCCATTCGCCTGTAAAATTAACTGTAGCAAAAGCAAAGTCTTCATCAGGTGTTCTTTAGATTTATATTCCATAACAAAACCTTGGAACTGGTCGCTGAAAATTAATAGAAGCCGCTTGCAGCCGTATTAAATTCGCTGAAAATCTGAAACTGGCTCTGCTGTAAACTTCTACTTCTTTTATATATGATCCTTTAAATTTTTTTTATTTATTATCCTTATTTGAAATCCTTAATATTAAATTTTAATCTTGTGTATTTTCTTTTCTTATTTTTTAGCTCAAATTTAACTGCCAATATCCTTTATGATTATTTTATTTTGTGTTATTAAGAAGGATATTCTTATTTACATTTCTTAATCAAACAAACAACGTTTTTTTTCTCATTCAAAAGTTTTTTTTTCCCGTTTTCATTTCCAATTTCCCTGTCTTGCTGGTACTTTAAGCATTTTGTAATTTTTCCTTTTCTTTTTTTCTTTCAATGTATTCTTATATTTTTGATTTCTTTCTTTCTTTTCATATCACATTTGCATACATGCTCTTATATGGCTGTTAATGGCATTGGTATTGGTGATGTGTATGTGTGTTTGTGTGCGCGCATTGTTTTTTGCTGCAATCTTTCCACATCAGTTGCAGTCGTACGCCTCAAAGTATGCATTTGGTTATCGTATACGTGATTTTAATACCGGCAATGATTTTGGTCACAAGCAAAATCGTGATTTGCATGGTGTGACAAGGGGTCAATATCACATTTTATTGCCGGATGGTCGCATACAAAATGTCATTTATCATGCTGATGATACAGGATTTCATGCGGATGTTAGTTTTGAATCAGGACGCTAACAAACTACTACAACAACTAAAAAAACAAAGCAAAACAAAACCAAACTAAATATGAAGATAAAACACAAGCACACTCACCACTAGCCAACAGAATGGAAATAATTTATTTTGAAGGAAGAGCCAACAAAAATGTCCACAATATATATATAATTTGCATATAAGGAAGGTATACATTTATAATGATATTTATAACTCCTCTTTTCTCCTTTTTTTTCGTTCGTTATAACTGCAGCGTGTAAACGAGAGAACCCCTAATAGCCAATACAAGTTCGAATAGCATTTACAATTTACTTGGACATTTGAATTACTTTGGCTGCAGCCACCCCAGAAATAATACAAACCAGCCAGTCAGTGGCTGGCTGGATGGCTGGCTGGCATGAAGTTTATGAATTTTTGAATATTAAAATATTGAATTTATTTTATATGTTTCACATAAACAAATTCATTCAGCATTTTTCCTCTAATAATTCGCACATAAATACGACCGTAATAGGAAAAATAATTCAAACTATTTTTGCTGTTTTGAATTGTGCAAAATTTCCATATAAATTTATGCCAACTATTTTTTTTTTATTTTTTATTTCAATTATTATTTTATTTTTTGTTTCTTATTCTCTTTTACTCATTCTATTTGTTACTTTTTGGTTTAATTTTCGCATGAAATTAATAGAGATGACATGCAAATTTTGTTTATCGCATAATTTAACTTGTACTGCTGCCACTACGTGCGAGGATGTGTGTGTGCTTCCCGTTGCATAATTTTCGGGATAAATCAGTCATAACATAAATACTTTGTTAGTTCATAATATGACAGAAATATATGAACAATGATTTCGATTGAACAGTATTTTCATGCGAAGGAACCATAGAAATTTTATAAAAATATTTTTAAAAGATGTGAAAAAAAGCCGGCAGAGATTAAACCAGTTAAATTTAGTCTGACTAAGAGAATAAAGCCCTCAATTTTAAATTACTTCAAGTGAGTGAAATTCATATGGAAATTATATAGGAAATATTGTTTTAGTTTCTTAAGCAAACGCACCGAAGTTCATCTGAGACTTGACATTTCAAAATGTCCAGCATTTTTATTGAAATTAAGCAAATCGAGTAAAGGAAAGCTTAAGGGTCTTGGAATTTTTAATTTCACGGGGAAAAACGATTTGCTTAATTGGAACCTAACAAGCGGCCTCAAAATATGTTTTTTTTTTAATTAAAAAAGTTTGTTAACACCTTTTCTTTAAATATTTACTTGCTTCAATTAAAATATTAGAAGCCTAATTTTTTAAATAAAATAATAAATTTCCTAAAGGATTTTATTTAGAAAAAAAAACACATTCGAGGTTTTTTATTGCTTTTTCAATATAAAAACCGCCAGGACTCTTTTCACTTTATTAGCAAAAAATAGTTTTAAAAAAACTATAGAAATATATTGATTCTGAACAGGACTGCAGACAGATAATTCTTTCCATCTACAAACAAACTGTACCATGGAAAATAATACATCTGGACCATAATGAACTGAAGCATCAAAACTGATTCATCTGGACTTTAATGGACTGAAATACATATTAAAAAAATGCTCCATTTTCTTTAGCCTATTTCGATCGATTTTTGTAAACTCAAACCGCCTGGTAGTCAAAATCGCAGAACAAATAAATCTGTTGCAAGTATATATTAAATTTAGAAAAAAATTGCTGCTTCTCCAGCAGATTACAAAAAAAATGATCACTTATATTTTGATTTTAATAAAAATTATATTATGGCGATATACATGTAAAGACCTTTCAATACAGTTGCTGTTGGTCAATATTGGCGCACGACAAGATATTCAAAAGTGTACCACAAAATATATGTGGCGTATTTATGTACGATACAGAGGAATTAATGTAAAACTGGACTCACGGCCAAAATTTTTGGTGGGCATGACGAATTCCCTTGGGATAAGATAATCTCTTTGATTTAGTTTTTTCTCAACGCCTGCTACCAGAACATCTGCCCCGATTTTATTACTTAAAAATTCAACAGAGTACTTGTCCCATAGAAAAAGTCAAGGCACTTTAAAAATATTTCGGCTACAAATCACTCTATCACACAGAATTATTTTATTGATCGTGTTACAAATCCTTTTTTACTCTTAAAAATATCGCATCGAATTGAGCTGTAATTAACGACGAAGTTTAATAAAAGATCTTTTCTTGGTGGAGTAAAAAAGCTTCCCGGCTTCTTGGCTCCAGATTTAAATTCAATAATAAATCTTCAGCAAGGCAACATGGATTGCAGAGAACAACTGTTTAAACTAAAATAAAAGTTGAGTGGAATGACAAATACTTCAGATCCACTTATGCCACTTCTTGCATGTCTCACATTTTCCAAATCATGCCCTTTAGTCAAGCACCAACTTAGATCATGTTCAAGGCACTTTGAGTTATTTTTACGACATTAAGTTTCTCAGTGCTTCTAATACATTCACAGAGTTACATCTGGTCGCAACAGTTTAGTGCAACACTATCATATAAAACGGTGTTATAAATAGTTTATAACTATATTTTCTCTTGTGGACAATATCATTTCTGTTGTATCTTTAACTTTTCCCTATGCATGTTAAAGCCTTTCTGCTTGGAACCGACTATAAGTGAAGGCTTGTTGCCTACCCTTCGTGTATATCATTTCCTGGCACTGCCGTGGTCAAGGCCCACTAGACAGGCGTTGTATTTGCTTGGCTGAGTCCCGTAGTCAAAGCTCTTCCTTCCTCATTTCTCTTCAACGATTTCAATGCATTTTTTTTTATATTTATTTTTCATTAAATAATAACTTTTTTACATGGACTATATAAATAACTGTTTCTTCCTTACACTTTCATACAATAAATTATTGATTGCATTTGAATTAATTAACACCAAAACGAATATATTTAAATTTAATGTGTATTTTACTTTTGCTATTAATTCTTGAAATGGAAAAAATATAAATATTCTGTTTTTATTTTTTATATTTTATATTAATATGAAGGAAAAAATTATCGTATTTATCATTCCTTTTGCGATGATGATCAAGAGGGATGATGATGATCATTATGTTGTTGATGTTGTTAATAATAATAATTTAATTTATAAGTTAATTGGTTTTCAATTAAGTTTTATATTCATGTCGCTGCAGCGTAAAATGCAAATGCGCAATATTAACTTTAAATGTATTTTATGCTAAATAAATACGCATTCACTGTTTTTTATTTCCCATTTTTTTTTTAATTTGTTATTAACACATACACACACACACACCCCTTTACTTTCATTTGAATACAATCATTCTTTTTGATTTTTCATATAGGAAATCCATGTGCAATATAGTTATTTAGACAATTGTTAAATAATAAATAATGATATTAATTTTTTATGTAATTTTAATTTAAAAAAAAAAAAGTTAATAAAATTAAAACTTTTATAAAAAGGTTTTTTCTTTTTTGTTATTGCTTTTAAACAATTTAAAAATGGGAATTTATTTTTTTCCAGAAGTGTTTTAAACTTTATCATTTCCAAAGAGTTGAAAGCAGGTGAGTAAATTAAGTTGCTTTACCAAGAAAAATGTTTATCAATAAATTTATTTATAAAAATGTCTGTCTAATTTACATTTATATTCTGCATAGAAACTTGTAAATTTCCTTCTGCTGATTATGATAAATGGCCTTCTGGCTGCCGGAATCAAACAAATTTCTAATCGGATTTCAAAACACATGCCAATAACAATTATAAAACGTTTATGCTGTTGAAGATCAAAATATTTCGCAAAACAAAAACGCTAATTGCTTTGCAACAATTCAATATAAATAATGGTGTGAATTTCATGGAAACAATTTTTAACATTAAAAATACACATTTTTTTTTTCTTAATAAAAAACGAATGTAGTTTTTTAAAAATCGCTAGGAAATAGAGGTCGTTATCAAAAAAAAAAAAACAAAAATCTAATAAAATAAACATCGTTAAAAGCAAATCGAATCATATTTTTCAAAATGAGAAACATCAAGTACTTTAAGTCAAATAGAAAACACAGCAAACAAAAAACAGATTTTTTCAAGTCATTTAACATTAAACAATTACTCAAAAGCAAGCATTCAAACAAACTTTTTTGTTTGCGGTAAAAAGAAATAAATAATAAAAATCAAACTCAACATTCAAGCCGACAATTATAACAACACGATGAGTTGAATGATTTCAAACAAACGAACAAACCGATTAAGGCAGTTAGTAATTAAATGAAGATGCGTCAGTTGATTAGAAAAAAATTTTTAAAAAACGTAGATCAACATGGTCAAATTTACCGTAGAGCGGTACGCACTTGCCTTTAGAAAATAAAACAACAAAAACAATAACGAAACAGCATGCGTACGGCTTTCCATTTTCATTTCTAAAACGTTTTTATGGCAGTTTTAATGATTTATGCCAGTCAATTGCAGTTTCAGTACGCTACTGAAGGTGTTCATGCTACACAATGAGCAGAAAGAAAAAAATTAAATTAAATAAAAGTTGCTTAAAAAGATTTCAACTTGTCTCATTAAAAGGTTGTTTCATCAAACTTGTCTAGAAGTGTTACACACTTTTGCTATTGACTGGACTCGTCATTTTTGTGTATTTTATTGGCAAGTAGTTTCAGCTGTTGTTTCTCCCCCCGCCCCTTTGGAAAGATTCACTCTGCTTCAGAATGTTGCAACACGTATTTATTTTTGTGGAGTTTTTTGTTTCCCTAGGGTTATATGAAATTATGGTCTTGTTATTGAATTTATTATTCTTTAATTGTCAAGTTTTTTCATTCACTTTTATTATTATTATTATTTTATAGATTTTTTCATTTCACAAAAATAAATTCAATTATTATTAATTAACGCCAGATGACATTAAAGGATTTTTTTTGTTTCTTTTGTCTTTTTCGTAAATCCAAATAAAATCAGAACGAATTTAATTTGCTAAAACAATAAATCGTTTATACGAACAAGAAGTACATGATGAATGTTTAAAAGTTCAGTTAAAATAATAAAATTCAAAATTAGTTTGATATCTATTTTGAAGCTTTTTATTTATATAATAGCTTATTTATTAAAGGGGAAATATTGGCTAGTGAAAAGGGGGGCGGTGCAAAGAGTTGCTGAGTCATGACCGGTGAATAGAGGAAACTCCAAACCCGCTCAGGGTATCATCGCAAGAAATATTATTGCCGACCGACTACTCCGGGTTAGTTCTTTTATAGGTTTTTTTGACACTAAGACTTTTGCTAAGGACACCACAAAAGGACGAATACCTGAAAATTGGGTATCTAAATTATGTTAATTAACCCTCTACTATGACAAGGCCATCTTAAAGTTACTAAATAATCGCATTTAAAGTTCTGAAAATTCGAGACAGTTTCTAGTCCCTGAGAACCAGTGACGTGGCTTGTGGTATGTCCTTTTCTCTCTAAGGAAGTTTTAGCAACTTTTACTATTTTAAATTCCTTTCGTTAGTGTTAATAGATCTCCGAAAATATAATTCATTTGAATACATAAAAACCCACCTAAAAATTAGTACTGATGATGGCAGTGTAGCGAGCTTTGAAAACAGCTATTCTGCTCTGCTGTGTAAGTTGAATATTTAAAAATGACATTGGCTTTTCCTCATGCTGTCAAATATCTTTGAACTAAAATATTTTTCAAATAACTTATTAAAATTAACGTCAATATTTAAAGTTAATTTAATTATTTCCTATCAATAATTTTTTCAAATATTTTTCAAACACTTTTCAAATATTTTTAGTACTTTTTAGTCAAAACCAAACTCCGATATTCCTTTCCTTAAAAAAAGTTATTTCAATTCGTATCCTTTTAACTTTTCATACACCATTTTATCAAAACAAAACTTTCTTTACAGTTTCCATCACGCCCACAATAAAAAAAAATGTACAAAAAAAACTTTGGATTTATTTAAAGACTGTATTGGATTAAATGGCTTCTATTGACAAAAATAATTCAACTGTCCAAAATCCTTTTAAATATAATCCAGTTTTATACTTTCGACACAAAACTCATATTAATAGTCTCATATTTTATTATAAATTGTTCTCTTCATTTTCGGTAATTTTTCATATGGCTGTGCGGGCGTGTATGTGTGTGTGTGTGTGTGTGTAAGTGTGTGGACATTTTGGAAAGGAAGCACACAACACACCCACAGTCCTTATGCCATCATTCACAATCATTTACACTTGCTTTGCAACTTTAAGTGAGTTTTTTTTTTGTGCGAGAAGTGTGAGCAAAAGTTTAAGCCCGCACTCCTGCTTCAAGACATCATATAATAAAGTGTGGTATAAAAGTAGGCGGACAGTTTGTTAAAAATAGACAAATTTCCAACTCACTTACGAGGAGTTCTTCCTACAATATTTTGTATATGCTCTTCCCTTTTCCTTTGTTTGTTTTTTTTGTTTGTTATTTTTCTGAAGGAGGTAGAGTGTGAAAAATTACTGTTTATAGACATTAAATGAAAAACAGCAACAACAAAAAAGTCCACACAATATATAAGAATTTCATTTGATACATCAAATTGTGCTTTCATTTGCTTTGGCTCGAACATCCAAAGCAGCCTGCTTGTATGTATGCCGGCATATAAAAAAGGCACACAAACTGCTGTTTTCTTTCCAACTATAAATCTTAAGATGTGTACAAACTAGCAAAAGAAAAAGGCCAGAAGAAGAGGAAAAAGTCCTTGGGAAATGAAAGACATGGTGAGTTGATTATTCGTATGAAGACAACAAAATTCTGTGCAACCAGCCCAGCAACGAGATGTGGGAATGAGTGGAGCAAAAGGTTTTAGTGTTGAAACTTTAATTTAACTTGGCTTGATTTAACAAGGATAAATGATGCATCCTTCATATGGATCTAGACAGTTTACGTAATTGCTAACATGCTACAATGAAAACTCTTACATTCACTAAAAACTCCGAAACCTATAAAACTGCTCAGGCTTCGTGTGCTCCTCTCACTCTGCCCGCCTTTCTGTCCCTCATTTTATTGTGCGAGCAGAAAAGACAAGACAAGATTTGTTTCTTCATTTTCTGCACAATGAAATCTCTATTTTGAAACTTTATTTCTCTAGTGGGAGTAAAGGGTAAAGCAATTCCTACATAAAATATATTTGACAACAGAGATTTTGTACAAGACAGGAATAAAAAAGAAGCGAGAACGAAAAGTGTATTGGGACGCGAGACAAGTCTACGTTATTAAATTGATTACAAAAGATATTTGCATGCAAATTAGCTGCAAAAATGTATTCCCATCATCTTTCTTATCCTGGCAAGATTACAAAATCAGCAATGGCAGGACTAACAAAGCAGGTTATTTATAGTCCTGTTGCCACATTCGTTTGCCAGCTTCATCTTTCAAAACACAAAATTGCACACATTCAAGGATAATAGAGAACAAGGATAATAGAAAAAAAGGAACGCAAAGCGACAATGGGAAACCACACAATTCATTACAAGAGAGTGGTCAGTGATATCGGGAAAATGAGATTTTGAAGTTCTTGAGTTTTGAATTCAATTGACTGCACAGAGTTGCATTGTTGTGTTGGCATATTATGGTTACAGTGCAACTATATTTTGCATATTTGCTGGAGTGCAATATTTGATTGCCATGTAAAAAAAGGGAACTAATTTTCATATCTTGAGTTAAGATGTTTGCAAGTATTTTTGCCGTAACCATATGATAGCCAGCGTAATCATAGTATGATTGCCCACAAGAGATGAGCATATTCTGTGAAAGTATTTTTACATGTGATTTTTAAAGAGTCTCATTAATTTTAAAGTGATCGCTGTTATGAATTTCACAGATCATCAGGCATTTTTTTTTTCAGAGAAATACGATCCAACATTTTGGCAAAATATTTCCAAAACTTTCGTCACTACAAAGACATTCAACAGATCATAGCAGACAGGAATTTCTCTTGGTATCAGCAATGAATTCTTCTGACCTTGTAAATAGAATTAAACCAGAATCTTATCAAAAGAGTTCAAAATTAGTTGAGGTTTAACTCAACAACTTTTTCTTATTGTTGATCTATTCTAATATTTCTTAATGTCCTCCCATGGTTAGCTTCTGGCCCTGTCAATTCCCTTCCCGATGACATTGATATTCGCCGTTGGTACCATACGAATATATGCGAGGTCGGTTCAAATAGAGAAGTAAAACTTTAAAGTTTCTCAAAAAATACTTATTGAGTTCAAACAGAACACTCACTTGCGGTGTCGGACGGATAATAATAAAATTATTTGAATTATTATTTACTTCAAATTAAGCAAACATATTAATTTTAAAATTCAGAAAAATAGGACATGAATAAAACAAAGAAACGGCAACACAGAATTGACAGAAGTGTATCCTTTCTCGTATCCTGTTGCATAACAAAATTACTACAACTAGAAACTGTTGTCACAATCAATTACACCAGTAAATAAAAGTTAACATGAGTTCTATTTATGACAGTGTAGCGGCTTTTGAAAACAGCTATTCTTCTCTGCTGCATCTCCAGCTCTTGAAACTCCCGAAATTAAAATGCAATATGATGTTAATTGGTTTAAATACATTTTCCTCATCTCAATAGAATCATTCCAGTGTGTCGTCTTTTTGAGGAGGTGCAAGACATAATTGACTCCATCCGATCTGCTTACGATTTCTGCTACTTTCATTCGATCAAAAATTTATTACAACTCTCTTATTTGAGTCGCTTTCTAAAGGTCTATTTTGGGTTTGCTCGCCCACATGCAGCAGAGTGAAGAAGCTCATTGGAGACAATAGTTTATCCAATTCCAATGACTCAATGAAGCATCGTCGCTGTAATTCTTATAGATCGTTATTACGATCTCTGGTATATCATTCCCTAAATCTTTTCCCCTTTACGTAATACAAGATAATCTTCCAACGTATATTAATTCGTAGTCTATTGGCCAGTGAGTTCCACATTTCAAAACAGGGACAACATGATCTTCAGTTGCACGATTATTATGTCGAATAAAATTTATATCCTGTTGCATTTTTAATGTTGGAATTTTCAAAACCCACAGAAGTTTCTATTCTTTCTCTCTCTCTCTCTCTCTGTCTCTCTCTCTCTCTTCCTGATCTGTTTTCCTGACACCACAGCAATTCGCTTCACATATAGAGATCGCAACTTGACAACTGCCGTATTCATGAAAAATAATGTAGAAGACACCTTCAATTTCTTAAAACATAGTTTTCGTACAAAATTTTAATTAAAGAACTTTTCAAGTCCAAATAATTTGTTATGAATATGGAAGAAAGCAAATAAATAGCTGCCACATAATAAACTGTTGGTTGTCAACACGCCTTTTTGCATCTAGAATATGGAATATTATTTTGCCCATTAACTTTTCTTGTATCTCAGCATCAACGAAAAACAAAGATATCTTTTACTCAACCATCCATCCATCCACTCAACTGAACACACACTTGCCAAGAAAACCTAAATTTTAATTTCGATACAAAACAATCTGTACAGTCCAAAAGAGTAACAACAAAAAAAGGAAAATGATTAATAGAAAACCTGAAAGGGATGTTTGTATTAAAATTATTACAAAATTTATAAAATTGTAACAAAAAAAAAAAAAAGGAGGACAGAAATAAATGCTCTTTCAGCTTCCGCAGCCAGTTAATAAATTTCAACAATATTTCTGTGCGCACAAGATGGTGTGGAAGTGTAGGATTCCTGTTACATTATTTGCCATGCATTTGAATGAAATGAATTTTAATTTTTTGTAAAATATCTGCCAGTTGTTGCCATTCAAATGCTTTCTTTCCATTCATTCCCATTCAAGCATTTCACAATTTTATATGCACTTTCAATTTTCCTCTTGTTATACGGCGACTTTAACAGAAGTCACAGACACTGAAAAAGAGCTGCTTGTTTTTTTTTTTCTTGCCACACAGACAAAATTAAGTTCATAATAATATTCCTGCCATTCATTCCTTGGGTTCCTTACAAATAATGTCAAAAAAAATAAAATAAAATAAAATAAGATAATAAAATAAAAAATAGAGGAATAAAAATGGCCACATTATGTCCATTTAAAACTTCCTCTTTGCAATTTCTGCACAGAAATTAACAAATTATTTATAATAGAAAATAAAATACAAAAAAAAACAACTCCAACTCCAACTTCAATTTAACTTTTTCCAAATATTTTCCTTTGCTTTATTGTATCATTTCTAAAGATTGTCTGAGGAAAATTTCAATGAAAAAGAAAAACATGTTTGAGTATCCTCCTCCCTCTCCTCAACTTATTGAAATGAAAAATTGTCAAATGAATAAGAAGAAGAATGCCATAGTAAATGAACCAACAGCAAAAGACGAGCAGAAAAATATTATGATTTTTGTGCAGCACAAAGACGGTGAATTATTTTCCCTATTATTCATATTTGCATGCAACAACTGTTGCTGGTTTTCCTTTTTTAGCGAAAATCTTTTACTTCTTGGTTAATTGCGGACATGCGAAACAATAATGTTGCTAATAAACTGCTCGAAAAGTTATATATTCGCACAACAAGACAAACAAGCATCCACATTTCCTAGACGAATTGCGGAAAGCGCAAAAATATTATCAAATAAAAGAGCTTTTCTTGTTAATATAGAAATCACAGGACAAGCAAATAGAAATCGAAAAAAAAAACATAAAATTAAGTGGCAATAAAAATTGTCATGTTGTCGTCATTAAAATTGCACCGTCACAGACATAAATATGGACATTAACACGGACATGAACAAGAACATGGATATTGAACAAAATCTTAAATTAGGCCACGGACAGACAGTAGCCAGCAAAAGTATACAAACAGCAGAGGAAATATCAAGAAAAAGTTCTTCGTACTGACGGAGTAAAACTATTTTCTAACCATAAACATAAATTAAAACAGGCCTCAGAGCTGGAAAATTTAAATAAATATTTGGTATATAAAAACAAAGTAAATTTTTCTTGCTTTTTTGTGAATCAAACCTATTTTATAAGTCTGTGAAAAATTAAACTGTTATTCAAAATCAAAAAAAATCGAAAAATCCATTCCAGAGATGGACAATTGAAATATTTGTTGGTACATAAAAGCAACAAACACAAAATTTATATTTTTTAATAACCTAAACTTGTTTAATACTTTCGATTATTAATTTATTGCAGCTAAAGATATACAAGAAAAGCCAAAAGGATATATGCAGAGCTGGAAAATTAAAATTATTTTCTGAACAAACAAGAACTATTTTGTTTTAATAAACAGATATTATATTTAAGGAAGAATATTACTTGGTAATAAATTCAAACTAAATCAGAAATCTAGTTCCAGGGTTGGATAATTAAATTTTTTTTGTTGGTATATAAAAGTAGTCAGATAATAGAAAAATTGTTTCTTTTTCTTTCTAAAAAAAAAATATTTTAAATTAAGACAAAAATCATGGTATATTAAAAATCAGAGAAGCCAACAAGACAACTCCAGAGCTGGGAAATTTATATGTTTTTTGAAATATTAAAATAACTGAATGAGACTTACATATTCTTTTGGTCAAACATATTTTAATTGGTATTAAATATCCAGCAAATTCAAAAGTTAAACTCCAGGGTTGGAAAATTGTTTTAATGATTCCTGCTACATAAAAATAAACAACATAAAATCGTTTCTCTTTTTTTACAAATTAAACATGTTAAATATATTTAAAAAAAAATAATTAATTGTATTAGAAATAAGAAAAGCCAAAAAGCCTGCTTCAGAGCTGGAAAATTTAAATTATTTTTTGGAATATTAAAATAACTGAATGAAACTAATATTATCCTTTAATCAAAGATATTATTTGAATTAGTAGTAAAAATCAATCCAAATCAAAAGTTACACCTCAGGGTTGGACAATTACATTATCGTTACTCGTTATATAAAAGAAAACAATATAAAATGTATTTTTATTTATAATTGAAACATGTTAAATACTTTTGAAAGAACTTTATTACAACCAGAAATAATAACACTAGAAGACTGCTTCAGAGCTGGAAAGTTAAAATTATTTGTGCAATAGATGTATGAGTAAATAATTAAAACTGTTTGTTATCAAATAAACGGATGTTATATTCCAGAAAGGAATTTAAATTGATAATAAATTCAAAAGAGTGTTAAAATTTGATTCCAGGGTTGGACAAATAAAGTAGCCAAATATAACATTTTTATTTTTAATATTTTTCAGCAAAAAAATCGAATACGGTCGAAGGAATTAGAAGAACTCAAAAATAGTATTTTTTTCTTCCTAAATATTTTAGATATTTGAAAGAGTTTCATCAGTATTGGGAATCAGACAAGCAAAAAAAATCCTCCAGGACTGGAAAGTTTGAATGTATTTTGGAATATTAAAGTAAAAAAAATGAATAAAATTAATTCTTCTTGCAGTCAAACATATTCAAATTGGTATTGAAAATCTAGCAAAATTAAAAATTAGATTTCAGGGTTGGACAACTGCACATTTTTTTGATACTTTAAAATAACCAAAATAAGGTCACTTCTTTTACTTTATAAAGCAAATATATTTTATATTTGGAAATAAATATGCGATTTTCTTCAATATTAAAGTAAGTTTTTCTGGCAATTAACATATTTTATAAATAAGAAAGGAGTTCCCTGGTATTAAAAAAAAAATACAAGAGCAAGAATATGATACAAAATTTGGACAACTTAAACTTGTTTGTCACATAAGAGTAACCGCTATAAGACGTTGCAGGGTACATAAGATTCGGCAAGGCCGGTTTTTTATTGTTTCTGTTATGGCAGAATTAATATTATTAACTTAGTTATCTTACTTATAATATAATTTCCCTTTTCCTTAAACCATTCCTCTGGCACATCTGCTAAATGGCACTTTAACGTAATCAAATTAAGATCAATTAATATTTCACAGCGCCATCAGAAACATGCACCATCATGAGCACTTTAAATGCTCCAAAAAACTTTTTCCCATTATTTTTCTCGTGCAAAACTTTTTGCGTTCCGATGGCATTTGTGCACGCCTCCCTCAAACAAACTATCTAAAATTATTTTTGTGCAAAATAAAATTAAATATATGAAATTATATTGGCACAACTTTAAATCGTAATTAGTTTTCCTCAAGTTTTTAATGGCAGAGGAGTTTTTTTTTTTTTTTTTTTGTTCTCCATTTCTTATGTTCTCTCCTTCTTCGAAAAAAGCAATCAAGTGCTTGCGGAATATAAATTAGCAATAATTCAAGAAAGAACACGCAGACAAGAAATGGAACAACAACATAATAATTTAAGGAAACGACAACACGATGCAGTTGTTTTTTATTTAACAATAATATTTTACTTTCCGATATGAGTATCAATAAAGTAAAACAAAAGTTACGTGTTTTTATTTTATTCATATCCAGGTATTAAATTCTTGCAATAAAATATTTCTTTTTTTTATAAATAATTTAAATTGCTTTCGAATAAAAATATCCCAAATTGTTCAGCAAACACGGTTAACCGCATTAATTATAGCGAATCTAGTTCACACAACAAAAGCTGTTTGAGTTTTTGATGAAACTAAATAAATAATATATTTTGGGAAACCAACACGCAGACCATAAAATTATCGTGCAGTCAACACATACATTTTCCATGCATTCGCCAAATATTAAATAATCAACACCCACGAGGTGTGGAAAAAAACGCTGATAAAATAATAATGAAACATTTTCAACGTTGTTTGCTCAAGATTGGCATTGAATTTTGAAATAACCAAATAAAATCCAAAACAATGTTAATGCTGCCATTATTATTAATGCAAGTTTTGCGGCACGAAACTCTATCGAAACAAAAAAAAAAACTTGACGGAGGCATATGAGTTAGTGCCTTCTTACACTTGGCGAGCGAGCAAATTGTATGTGAACTGCATATTGTGAATTAAATATTAAATCACGTGATTTCGGCGTAGCAGTCAACTGCATGGCGTGGCATCATGTTTCACAACTTCAGCGCGGAAAAGAATTGCCAAATAATTAATTGTTAATGATGAAGTGAAATATTTCATAAAAGTGTAAAAAAATATAAAAAAAGAAGAGTGATTGTTTTAATTTTGTTATTTATTAGAGCTTCTCATTCAATTGAGTTTTGAATTATTTCTTAGATTTCTTTCAAAAAGAGTTTTATCAAAAAATACTTTATGCAAATATACTTTTTTACTGAAAAAAAAAAAAATTGCAAACTATTTAGGGAGGCTAACAAACCCAAATATGTACCTTAAAAATTTCATTGTTTTTCAAAGTTTCTGTAAAAAAAAATACCCTGTACATATCTGCACGCAAATACTTTTTAAGTCGTATATATTTCATATATATTGAATAAGGATAACAAACCCGTAATGGTACCATAGAAAAATTTTTATATTTATGGGTTTTAATGTCGGTAAAAAAATACCCTATTTATGTCTGCGCAAAAGTACTTCTTAGATCATATATACTTTATGACTATTGAAAAAGGATAAGAAACCTAAAAGTGTACCACAAAAATACTTTGTACATATCTGCGCGCAAACAATTTTCAAATCCTGTATATTTTATGAATATTGAAAAAGGATAATAAACCCAAAATGGTACCACAAAAATATTTGTATTTTGATCTTTTCTAATGTCGGTTAAAATAAACTCTTTGCGTATCTGCGCAAAGATACTTCTTTGATAATATAGATTTTACGAATGTTGGAGGACTCTTACAAACCTAAAAAAGTACCACAAAAATAGGATTTTTATAATAACGGTGAAAAAAATACCCTGTACATATCTGCGTAAAGAAACCTCTTAGATCATATATATTTTGTGAATATTGAAAGAGGATAACAAACCCAAAAGGGTACCACAAAAATATCCTTTTCTTTTCTTTATATCGGTGAAAAAATACCCTGTACATGTCTGCTTCAAAAAACTTTTTAAGTCGTATATATTTTTTAAATATTAGAAAAGGATAACAAACTCAAAAGGGTACCTCAAAAATATCCTTTTCTTTTCTTTATATCGGTGAAAGAAATACCCTGTACATGTCTGCTTAAAAATACTTTTTAAATCGTATATATTTTTTAAATATTAGAAAAGGATAAGAAAACCGAAAAGGTACCACAAAAATATCTTAATGTTTATTGAACTTTCTTTTTTACTTTATATCAGTAAATAACACCCTGTACTTATTTGCGCAAAAGTACTTTTTCAATCATATATTTGTTACGGGTATTGGGAATTGATTAAAAACCAAAAAATGTACCACAAAATTATGTGCGGCGTATATGCAAGTCATTTATTGTTATTGCAGCCTCCGATGAATTTTGGAGATCTTAATAAAACTCATTATAAACTTATTCAAGGCGAAAAACTTGTTGAATTATTCCTTAATAATAATCTATGACTTCCTAATTGTTCATAAAAATTATTAAAACTAAAAAAATACTCCAACAGAAGAGTCATGCTGACTTGATTTTGTAATATATATTTTTAGCTCCTGTATTATTATCACTCCAACTGTGGTTTTCTATGAGACGCTGCTAATTATTCTTTATTTAACAGGCAGCACTACAACGACATGGTTACTAACAGACAAACACAAATCACACTGCTGAGTGTAGAGTGCACGGCCAGAAAACTCATTTACAGTGCATTCCAAGAAAGTGTTGTAAATCTGTTTCCTGCTGCCAACGAAAGGTTTAGCATTTCAATTTAGGCTCCATATCTAATTCAAAGGGAACTCAAAGCAAGTCATGCTTATAACGACTTTGCATTTCTCTGAGTGTAGCAAATAAAAAATTAATTAAAAATTTCAATTAATTAAACCTGAAGGTTTGTTATTTCCAGTCTAACATTTGTTGGTTCTTTTAATTCTTTTTTTTCAATTTCTTGTTTCACTTAAAGTTGTTATCAATAAATAATTCACTTGACTAATGACTGCGATGACTCTTAAACTCCTTTAATTTGTTGTATCGATTACGTTTGAAGGTGTGGGTATGGAATTCTTTAAACTTGTGTTATTTTCAATAGGGAAAAACCTTTAAAATTTATTTTAATGTTAAGCCAAGAGTGGAAGTTACTTTTGGAATTGAACAACATTGAACTTTAGATATTTAATTCCATAAAGAAAACAGCAGGAATTCATACGTGCATAAAAAAAAAGAAAACAAACAAACAAACGAATTGTATCTACTGAATGGCAGGTGTATTAGCGTTAACATCAGGCAGGCAGGTTTGAATTTAGAATTTTTTTTTTCTTATTTTAACAAATTTTTGTAGTTTCACTTAAAAACTCTGTTTTAGCCAGTACGTTGGCTGTGTTTGCTTGTCGGCAGTTGCTTTATTACTTTTTTCAATACAAATTATGTTCAACTAAATGTTAACACAGCAGCTAATGATGCCGATGAGTGGCTTACAAGATGACGATGACGATGCCATTGATGAGCCCCCTTTAAAATAAAATAAATCAAGTTTTCATTTGTTTGGTGTTTTAAACACTCCCAAATTTCGTTTGAGTTTGTCAAGAACGTGATCTTGTTTCGACATTAACGAACATTATTTATATTAAGAATAGTTAAGAACAAAATAAATTGAATTTAAACTGCTTAAGCTTTTGGCTGATTTGAAGCAGGATATAAATAATATGATTCATTTGTGATGTTGTGTTAAAAGTCATTAAATTGATGTGTTCCAAATTATTAAATTCTTAAGCATTTAAATTATTTTAACTGGTATTTATTATGATTTACAACCACTCTCACATTTAATACGCGGTTAATCTTTTTAAGCCGCACAAAAACGCAAACTAAAAATAGAAGTTGTAAAAATAACATTTAAAATTATTAAAACTGTAATAAACCGCTAAACCGAACAAACTTTATGCATTTTTAAACAATAAACATGATTATTAGTAGACATTAAAGCAACAACAACAACATTTAAATAATCAACGCAACAACAATCATATAATTCTGCTTTTAAAACTCGCATATATTTAAGCGACTGGAATAATATTTGAGCATCCTGCTAATCTTCAGATTTCAAGCGATATTGCCTCACTCCACGACACACGTCTAGTCTCACTAAGGACTCTTAAGGTTTTATATATTTACCATGTTACAAATTATAAGACTCTTTTTGGTATGCAGCATTTCACTTTCAATGAATTCATTACTTCAAACTACTGCCGAAATTTTTTGTCTTTTTGTAATAAAATATAAGCAGCAACGTCACCTCAACAATAATTTTGCAGCAACAGAATACACTCGTATAAACAATCATATTAACACTCGTGTTAACAAAATTCATAATTAGCACGATTGATAAGCGGATAGAAAAAAAATCTTATTTACAATTCTCAGTTGTAAAAAATTGAAGTTGTAAATGTTTATTTTGCTCAGGCCTTTATTTGATAAGAGATAATTTTTTGCACAAAACAAGTCTTTGAAACAATTGATAAATAATAAAAAGAGTCTGCAGTGGCAGATCATTTAGTGTGCTACTAAACAACTCATTGGCGCTCGTGATTTGTTGTATAATTTTTCTTGCAAATACTTCTTCACTATATCAACTATTCGAAAAAATCTCTCAGCGAAATGCAAAGAAAAATTATAAAATAAAAATAATTTGTTAAGATAGTTAAAATATTTGGATGGTATTTTCAGATCTAGTAATTCCTAATTTATAAAGGGTGTTTTTCATAGAGTGATACAAGTTTAAATCGTAACAAAACACAGTAATATATTTTTGATGTCAATGAAACCGTCTTTCTTAGATAGAAAATTTTATGACATTAATGTTTAAATATGATTTCGGCCATGTGACCGCCACGGCTGGCGCGTACAAGGCACAATCTGGAACACCAATTTTCACAAACAGTAACATTCTGACCATCATCGTTTTTGAAGGCATATGGACCAATGACTCCGCCAGCCCCATAAAGCGCACCAAACAGTGATGGTGTTTCGACTGGGTATTTACTTACCCATTCAACCAAAAATGGGCTTCAGCGGAAAATGAAATTTTGAATGGCCGAAGTGCACGATAAGTTTGGAGAACAGAACCATTATTTTGATTAAAAATTTCCATAACTTGCACGCGTTGCTCTGGTGTAATTCGATCCATAATGAAATGTCAAAGCAAACTAAACAAAAAGCAACTATCAGCTGTTAAACGGGTGGTCAAATAAAGCAGTGATGTCAGCTCAAAGTTGTATCACTCTATAAAAAGCAGCCTATTTCATGAAACTTATTTTGTGTGAGTGTAGTGAAATAGAAATATACACCTTTTCTATTTCGCTCTTTCTCGGTACAAACTTAAGAATTGCCTCAACAAAAATTGCAAGTGTGGACCAGGACTAAAATATCAACAATGGACCGAAATTGTTGTGACTATATATTTAACAAAATTATCAGGTTACAGTTCATGATACAATTCATGGTTTCAATTCATGATATATATGATATGATATATAAAAAGAGAACAACCACAATAGCATAATTTTATTGCCCATTTGTAGGCGCAAAAGAGAGAGAGATTATCCAGTTTTAGTTTGATTTTCTTTTTTGAACTCGCGAGGCACCAACAATTTTATTAGTGAATTTCAGTGCAATTATATAAGGTTCTCCCTATATAATGCAGCATAACTAAAAGTCGCTACAATAGGCCTGTTCGATGTGAGATATGTGTTTCAATTATATATCAGATTATCACTCGTATAGTTGTTACATCATGGTTATCATTTGTTTTATATTTAAAATCATATACTTAATAATATTATTTATATACAGTTTCTGTTTTATTCTCCTTAAGCTTGAATATTATGAAAAGTACATAAATAAATCATGAAACAAAATTGTATATTTAAGTAGAAAAATTAAAAATCATTAAACTCGTTGTAAATATTTACAAATAATTGTAAAATATTTGTTATTACAATTTAATGCAATCAAATCGATTTAAAATTGAAAAGTTGATGCCTGATAAAGAAGTTTGCCTAAAAGAGTTACATGATTTCAAAATTTCCAAACGACTGAAGCAACGGATCCAAGTGATTCGACAATAGCCGCTAAACGAAAGATTTCCAAAGATAAAAATATGATTTCGGAAACTACTTTTTCATGATTTAATTTTCTTAAACGGATTAATTTTTGTTATGATGAGATCTTTAAGACTTTTTTATTTTTCATTATATATCACGTCTAGCTACACAGACAGAAAGTCCTTGAAGTTTAATAAGTTACCTTATTAAACGTTACCTGCTGAAATAATTTTTAAAATGAATTTTTTATTATTTTAGAAGCTGAAAATTTCATATTCTGTGAAAATTATCTGATAGTGTTAAGTACTGTTGATATTAACTTTACTTTTGGTTATTAATTATAACAACAAACAAAATAATAACACCGAGCAACAATATTTTTCAATTCTAAAATTATAATAATAAACGGAATAAACAGTTTCTAAAATTGTAGTTTTCCTTTAAATATATTTTGTCGGCACAAGAATATCGTCTTAGGCAGTCAATCTAAATTTATTTTCATATAAAAAGTTTTCAGAAAACGTGCGTATTTGCCTGCATTTGATTGCTCCTGTTACAAAATCATCAGTAGGCTTTACAATTTGGCTGAAGTCTTCAGATAATTCAGTGTTACAACGAATGGTGAGACACTCGACACACGACTTTTAGTCAAACACCAACAACTTTATGAGTACAACGTGGCTGGGCAGTAACGTTGTTAGAAATTTTAAGGAAACGCTTAACAACACAACACATAAGTGCAATGAGGCGTATGAGTTATATTAAATAATATTAAGTATACGCATGGGAGCACTATGAAAGAGGAGAGTTCGATACTTACAAACACACAAGTGAAGTCAATAAAAAGCGTAAAATTATTTAATATTTTAGCAACACATGAGACATCAGGATTAATGAAAATTAAAATGAATATTCAATTGCAAAGTTGTATTTATATAAAATTAAATTCAATTAAAAATCATATGCAAAGAATTTTATTTATTAAATTTAATTCATAAATATTACAAAACATTTAATAATGGCACACAGTGGTGCCCTAAAATTACTTAGCAGCATGGTGTAACAAGTAATTATATCGAGCAATTAAGTTTATATGTTTATATTTCATTTAGATATTTACACAAAAATAGTTTCAACCTTTAAATTAAAATACATTTTCATGTTGTATGAAATTGAAGTTTGAAATGGAATAGAATTTTAATATAGAATTCTGGCAAATTTATAAATTGTTTAATAATTTGATTAAAATTTAAAAAACTAACACGCACACACACATGAACTCACAGCCAGTGTACATACACACACACACACACACACTAGAAAAACTAATTTAATTTAAATTTAATAGAGAAGAGGAATACATTCCAAACACAAAGTTTTCAAATAACGTTTTTCGCTTAGAGATAAAGAGTAAGAGAGAGTGAGAAAGAGAGAGGGGGAGGTTAGGAACGGCGAGGATTAAAAAATATTATATGTTGATTAGTGTGCTGGTGTGTGGCTGATGGTATTGGTTGTTGCAGCAGTTGATAAGCACGTATTTATTTGTTAAACTCGTATCCTTATAAAATATTCGCTATTATTTCTATATTTTCTATATTTTTGTATGTATGAGTGCTTGGTAGTGTGGGGGGGGCGGTGTGTTGTATTTAGTGTGCTGGTTAAAAAAAAAACAGTAGAAACACACTCACGATTTGACGTGTAAAATATTTATATTTTGTTCTTCCAACATTTTTCTTTTATTTCTTGTATCTATTTTTGGTATGAAGAAGAAAATTCAATATATGACGTGACCTCAATGATAGATTTATAACAGAGATATTGTTATTTTATGGATTTCCTTTATGCTCATATTGTTATAATGATTGAAGCATATTTCGTGTTGCATTCTTTTCTACAGTCTTGTGGCTTAAGAAATCCTCGATTTTCTTCAACAATAAAGTTTGCGTTGCGAGTTTGCTTAACTTTGTTAGAATAACAGAATTAAAATAGAAATAAAAACTTATTAACTAAAACAATATTATTATTTTTGTTATTGAGAGATACTCTATTTGAAAAGTGCTTTCAAATAAGCTGAGGAAAGTTGAAAGTTTCATTCTGGTAATTGCTAAAAAGGATTTGCGAAAGGAGATGTGGTATTTGTGGCATTAAATTAAAAGGGTAATTAAGTGGTAATTGGAGGTAATATTGGGTAAATAATCTTAACTGGTTTTAGCATGCTGCAGAGGCATTAAAATTTACTACAGCAATTTGGCCAAATTGGAACAGCAAACTTCTCCAAATGTGACCCATATATCAGCATTTCAAATAACTGATACATTGATCGTGGTTTGAAACCAAATAAAAAAAAGATCGTTCGATTTAAGCCAAAAACTTTAAAAAAGTTCAGCCTATTTAAATAAAGATTTGAAGCGGCAACAGCCGCCAACCACAACAAACAACTTGAATATTAAAACAGTTTTTGAGCAACCGTTCCACTTTTCACATCGTCTTTATATTTACAAAAAATATATGGCAAAACTTATTTCACATATAAAACAATTGATCTGATAAAATAATTACACAAATTGATCGCAAATTAACCAACCCGGATGATTTTGACACTCTGCAGTTTGTTACCGCAAAAATATTGTTGAGCAAAAGCTGAACAAAACGTGATACCTTTCAAACAGCATCTTGAAAAAGATTTAAAATAAAATATATTCTTCTTTTTTTTGTTGCTAAACCGCAAGCATAATTAAAATCTTATATTTTTTTTACAATTAAGTGCTCATAACAACAGCAGTTAAGTGAACATGCCTTTTACATTTATCGAATACATTCAGTTAAACAAACATACAGTTGTACTCGTTACGGGCAACAAACGAACATAAATTAAAAGTTATTTGGCTTAAAATGTCCTTTTAACCACATTTGAATGAGTGTATGTGTATGCGTGTGTGTGTGTTCGTTCCACACCAGCTACAATGGCAGCCAATACTGGCTCTACTTGCTGGCCAACTCAAATGTTGGCACTGTCGATTGCTATCAGGACACACCATGTTTGTGTAGGTACGAGTATGTTTTACAATGACCCAGAAATGGCTGCAATACAAGCAAGAACTTAATGACCTGATGTTAATAAATGGAGTTAAAAGAAATGTTTTATATATTAACACACACACACACACAAACAGACATCCGAACACACATTTTGCTGGCACTCAAATCTGCACAGAAATTATGACATTTTAATTTAAAATGTTAATTTATTTAAACAAACTGATACGCCTTCCCAAAAGAAGAAAGCAAAACGAAAATTATGCACTTGTGTTAGTGCAGAAATGAGAAAGAAGCGATAAGCCCACGATATAATTTATCAAAGCGGTCATTAGCGTGTTTAATTTTTGTATTGAGCACAATTACGAAAATATTATTTAAATTCAGTGTTTTACAAGAGATATCTTTCAGGAGTGACATGCGAGCATATAAACATTGCATTTAATAGGCAGGACCACATTTCTCTGTATTCGCTTTTATCTCGCATTGTGCAGCCGACTGAGACCAAAATTATACCTTTTGAAATGTATGAGGAGAACTATAAATTGGGTACCTTGTTGACCATGACGCCGAGGACATGGAATCATATTTTTCCTAATAGTAGATGCGTTAAAAGCTGTCGTCCTATTTCAATGACGAATCTTTCGCACTGCCGGCTGAACACTACCGGAAGCGACGGTGGTTTTGTAGCAAACATTTGCCGACGAAACGGCTCAAAAGAATAAGAAAAGTGCTCAAACGGCAAAACTTTATTTATCACCTGCACAAACAGACTAAAAGAGTTAACCCATTCCGGTCACCAAATCTAATAAAACTACTTTCATAAACTGCAATTACAAAATGACGTTGATTTATTTTTTATATAAAATTCTTCTCCTACTCAGTAAAGCCGGATGCGGGGGTGTAAGCATGTGCACGAAATTAACCCTTCTGCGTCCCTTTCTATGATCTTTTGAAACTATTCATGTTTTGAAATGTGGAAGGAGAAAGAAAAAACTAAATTTTATTATTTTCTTTTAAAAGCATAGTTTTCGTTCCTAGAATGGATAATTTAAAATTTAACGTTTATTTCTTATAATAAAAGCGAAAAACTTTGCGTCTAAAAACCAACGTTGGATCAAATTGACCCAAGGAGTGCAGAAGGGTTAATGCATCTTCTTTAAAAGTCACACGAAACACTGGATGGATTCGCAGGCATTGGCAATCCAGGACGAGTATATTTTGATAATCTTATTAAGCAGCCTTCTAACGCCACAGGTCGCACTCTCTGAGAACATCTTGGAAATACTTTATCACAGTCAATGATGATGGACTATCGAGCGTTTATTTACAAGATGAGGAGCCGAATTATTCGTTTTAACAAAATGTCGGAATATCCTGTGGCCAATTTTTATACATTTAGTGATCTTCGCGTCTATTATTTTTTTTTTTTTTTTTTTCAGTAGAATTAATGAAGTTAGAATTGTAAAATTATCCTGTGGGATCATGTCTCTATTATAAATTACCATATTGTAGGATATTCTCATGACGAAACAAACGTTTATATTCATATTTTATAAGAATTACATCAACAATGGGTGTTTTTTATAGAGTGACACAAGTTTATATGATAGGAGAGCAAGGATATATTTTTAATAAGACATGAAATGAACTTTCTTTTAAAGAACATTTTTTGAAATTAATGTTTAAACATGATTTCCGCCATGTGGCAGCCATGGCTGGCTCGTAGAAGGCAAAAGCTTGTGGATTCTTCTCCTTCTAAATGCAGCAATTTTGCTTATTTTCGTACCCATTCATTTAGAAATAGGCTTCATGATAAAATAAAATTTTTAGTGGACAAGTTTAACGAATAGATCAATTATTTTGATTAAAAATATTGAACAATTTGTCTGTGTTGCTCTGGTGTAAGTCGATTCATAATGACATTTCAAAGTAGACTAAAAAGAAGCAACTATCAGCTGAAATAAAACAGTGATGCCAACTAAAAAGTTATGACTCTCTAAAAAAAACACGCTGTATTTAGACAGACAACAATATGATTCACACAACGACTTTAGTTTCATATTTAATAGATTTAATTTTAGTTGGATAATTAAAAATCAGCAGGATACTTTTTTATATTCAAAAGGAATTATTTTTATAAAAAAAAGAAGCTGATTAATAAAACTTTTTGAATTTTAAATATCATTCAATAAGTCGCGGTATTACTGGCAAGAAAATTTTTAATTGATCGCTTTTTCTTTTTGCAAAAAAGTACCTCTTGTGAAAATTTCATTTATGTTGTTTTCGAACACTTTTATATGTTGTTTATTTGATGGTTCATTGATGTGAATGAAAGATGAAGAAACTTATTATATCAATATGTCCTTCACTACTATTAAGGGAGAGTAGACAACCTTTTCAACCAGGAGTAACACGACTTTTCGTTTTATGAAATGAAAAATAGGGTTCTGTACTTTTAAGAATTATAGAAAATATTTAAAAATCTTATACTTACAAACTTATAAACGATGAATTATATATTCATCTAACGCTATTAGAAGTATTCAAAGTTATACGTACCTGCAAAGAAAGAAAAATAATGGATGAGTTTTTAATTGTTAATTTAATAAAAAATAATAAATTTAGCTGTTATAAAAACGTAACTACTCAATAGATTTCTCACAATTTTAAAAAATATTAAATGATTATTTTCTTTTTACTGAAGGCTTTTTGTACTTCTTTCATTTCTCAAGAGATTTCAAATCAATAAATAAAAGATATTAAAAAAGGTCTATTAATTTCACAGACACGCGTAAAAATGCTGAAATAAATTTTATATAATAAAAAATTATTATTATGACCTCAACTATTGCACTATAAACAGTTTATAAAGGGACTTCCTACCGCATTGAACTTTAAACCGAAATAAACTCGTAATAAATAGTGTGTAAGTTAATGAAAAAGGAAAAATCATTAAGTCAAATTGAGTTTGAAAAAAAAGAGAGAACAAAAACAATTTTCCAAAATGAATTTAATTTTGAATCTGTCTTTGGAAACATTTTGAGAGTAAAAACAACTTTTAAAATTAAATTTAATTCAAAAGAATCTGTCTTGTGAAATATTTTGAGAATAAAAACAATTTTCAAAATTAAATTTAATTAAAAAGAATTTTGATTTTCTCTATTTCCATCGGCAGGACTTGTAGATGTTCGACATGCTTTTTTCTATAATTGATATATGAACGGAGCGAAATATTTTAGTAATAAAGAAACGTATTTTATTTTTTATGACAATTAAAGTTTATGGCTTAAAGAATACCAACAGCGCTGTAGTCCGAAGAGTTCTGTGTCACATTCAGTCTTTCATTCAGTCTTTCATTCATGCCGTCGAAAACACTCCCAAATTAACTGCAATTTACGATGGTGTTTTTTTTTTTGCAGTATTTCCTTTTTTTCATAAAGTTAATCTTTAAACCAAATAAATTTCTATTTATTCACGTTTATTGCAAAAATATTTACAATATTTGTTTTAAGTGCCGGGCAGCATTTAAAATCAACTTTAATAAACATTTATTTTTATTACAGATTAACTAATAAAATTGCTAATAAAAAGCAGTTTTTATAATGTCATTTTTGTTTTTGTCTCTTTTTTTCTATGCTACAACTGAAATAACACTCCATAAAAAGCTGAAGTCAAGACTTAAAAGAGTTAACAATAAAAACAGGCAGGGAAAAAATATATTTTAAACGCCAACAACGAAACCATTTAAAATGCAAATGACATGCAATTGAACATTAACTGCATTTAGTTTTGAAAATTATATTTCATTTTATTTAATTTTTTTTTTTTTTTGCATCCTTTTTAACGTTTTTGTGCAGACCTCAATTTTAATTTAAACATTTTGCTGAAACTCAAATTACAGGGCGACAACAGGTGATTTTGTTTGTTAATATGCAGGTTATTAGTTAAATCGAACAAGTCCCTTTTTTCAATTCGTTATTATGTTGCACCCTCTAGTACATTTACATCAGAGTTTTATTGGAAAAATTACTGGGTGGTCAGTCAGCAATATGATGCCATGACTGCAATTCTAGTGTGGGCCGTTGTGGCCGCTGCGGTTAATTAATAAACAAATTTAAATGCGCATGAAACTTAATTTGAAATTAGTTTCAACCGGGTTTTATTATTATGAACTGCAAAAATTCAATAAAATTATTTCAATTCTATTATTATTCTATTATATTTTTATGTAACTTTTTTTTAAGAAAAATTAACAGAAAATTGTTGAAATTTTGCTGGGCTCATTATGAAATAGAATTTTTAATTAAATTTGTTGCCAATTGTGTTTTTCGTTTAAATAAAATAATGACGAAGTTGTTGGTTAAAGCGATGGAAGTTGTTTACCAGCATCAGCCAATAAATAATTGACAGCATTCCATTTTATTATTAGCGATATCACTGATGACTATATAATTCACTACTTCTCAAGTTTAAAATTCCAAACCAAATAACCTCAAACTAATAAGTCCACAAGCCAAAAACTCCGTTAATATTTAGAATAGCACAACTGCAGTACATCCAATTAAAATTCTTCTCAAATACAAAAACAGAAATTGAAATCATGTCTTTTAAAGTCTTTCGACTGCATTTGGCCCTTTTCAATATGACATTTACAGTGGCATTCATTTTTCGCAGAAAATTTAATACAATTCAGCGGGTAAAACCTTCCCCGCCTCAATATTAAATCATGAGCGCAATTCTTTTTTGCTGTTTTCTTTTCCCCGAACAATTTGTTAACAATGAAAGACGTACAAGAATTTTAATTTTTAATTATTTATGCATATATTCCAATTTAAAATGCAGTGATATTTTAACAGTTTATATTGAGGCACAAACGAAAAAACCGTTTGCAACTCAAATGGCCAACAACAAGAAAGAAAAAAAAGGAAAAATAAAACAGAATGACAAATGACATTTTCAGCGAATATGTTGGCTTTTGCACTGCCAAAAATAACAAAACGAAAACATTGTCTAACATTATTACCATTTATGTTTATCAATTAATCTTGTGCGCTACATACACACATAAATATGTATGTGTGTAGGTGTGGGTAAGTGTATGCGAAATATATTGGGAAACTATTTGGAGTTTGAGTTCTGTTTTTTTTTTGAGCTTTTGAGAATTCAACAAGAACTAAAAATTTTAAATCATTTTCCAGCCACACAAAAAAGACACTGAAAACTGTCATATTTGCACATGATTTTCGAAATAACAATTTAAAAATAAATAAAAAGCAAGAGATATTCCTACAACTGAACAACATTCAATAAACCTTTAGCCAGAAAACAATCAATTGTTGGCCATCAACGAAGTGGGAAAATCCGTACAAATACTTGTAGTGTGATAATAAAAGAGTCACGGAGCAGACTTTCATCCAAGACTAGTTTAGGAAATTTGGCCCACTGGCACCGAAACTATTCTCAAAAATCGCTTAAAAGGAAAAGCACTCAACATCTCATGCAGGTAATTTCTGGTGAACGACTGACTCCTTGAATCATTGTGATACAATTTGAAAATTTCATTACAGCGATATTGAAAATTCTACAAAGTTTGTGTTCTTGAATTCTTTGAAAACGTTATCAGAATGAAAATTTCGTATTCAGTTTATTGCAACTAAAATTGATGTGCTCTACAGACCATTTTAACTACAAAAAAAATATTAAATTCAAACCGATAGCAAATGGCGACGTGAAAAAAAAATTACCTGTTGTTAAACAATTACATATTGAAATCTATAATTCCATAGCTGTTGCGAAAAAATATGCATCCGATAAGAAAAAATTTAAGCCCCTTTAAAACCCTGTTCGCGCAAAATTTAGGGTGTTTTTTATAGAGTGATACAACTTTGAGTTGACATCACTGCTTTATTTGACCACCCATTTAACAGCTGATAGTTGCTTTTTGTTTAGTTGGCTTCGACATTTCATTATGGATCGACTTACACCAGAGCAACGCGTGCAAATTGTGGAAATTTTTAATCAAAATAATGGTTCTGTTCGTCAAACTTATCGTGCACTTCGTCCATTCAAAATTTCATTTTCCGCTGAAGCCCATTTTTAGTTGAATGGGTACGTAAATAAACAGAATTGTCGCATTGGGAGTGAGGAGAAGCTTTTGCCACTACATCCACAGAAAACTGTTTGGTGCGCCTTATGGGCTGGCGGAGTCATTGGCCCATGTGTCTTCCGAAAACCATGATGGTCAGAATGTTACTGTTTGTGAAAATTGGTGTTCCAGATTACGCCTTATACGCGCCAGGCGTGGCGGTCACATGGCCGAAATCGTATTTAAACATTAACGTCATGAAATTTTCTATCTAATAAAGGCCGTTTCATTGATATCAAAAATATATTACTATGTTTTATTATGATTTAAACTTGTATCGCTCTATAAAAAACACCCTATATTGGGCGGAACAGAGCGAAAACTACAGCAACAGGTAAACGCCTTTACAATAAGAGCCACATTCCGAAATATTTTTTGAAAGAGCAGAAAAATTTATTGAAAAATAGTTTTAAATTTAGAAAAATTGTGTAGGAACAACAAGGAAAAATATTATGAACATGAAATGCAATAATCATGCGATAGAAATAGTTTTGAAAAAGCAAATTTTTAAAAAAGGTTTCAGGCAAAATAAAAACTAAAATGTCATAAATTCAAGGAGTCATACTTTTGTAAAGCACAATAAAATTGTGAAACTGAAATTAAGAAATTTTTAATTCCATTTTGCAGTGAATTAAATAGAAGATAGACGAATTTCACAGATTTTATTTCGGGGTATTTCAACAACTAAAATTTAATTAATGTAAATGAGAACACTAAGTGTTGTCTAAATGATTAACAAACTAAAAGCCTTATTTTATAGCACCAACAACTTCAATTAAAAGTTTTTTTATTAAATGATTTTTGAGCAACAAAATCCTTAAATTGTTATTGTAGAAAATCTGTCTGTCAAGCAGTTTATTTTTGAAAAAATTATCGCTGATGAGGATCATTAACATTTCCCAGGATGGTTGCTGTGATGTAGGGTATAACTTCACCATCATATTAACAAAATAGTTTAACGACATGTTGGCATAACTCCATGTAAAACCAAGCAAATGACTTGGCAAGTATGTGTAGTCATGTGTGTGTTTCCATAATTTATAAGCGGGGGCGGATGGCAGTGATAGTGCAGGGGGAAAGAAAAAAAAACAGCATTAAGAACAGGAAAAAAATCAATAGACCACAATCAAAGATTATATTACCATAAACGTAACCGTCTGCTACTTATTCAGATAACAGGCATAAATGTCAATATAAAACTATTTGCTTGCTTTGCGTCAACATAAAGCCACGAGCACAAGATGTAACTCAAACGAACGCTCACAGCAAAACGATGGTAAAATTTTATTTGAGATGTAAAAGAACGAACGTTCACCCTTCTGAAATGTTTTCCAAAAAGAGCGCAACCACTACATGATAATGAAAAAACCTTTAAATTCAGACAAGAATCCAATAAATTAAAACATTATCAAGTCTATTTTGAAATTATTCCACCGCTTAAAGGAGCGACCGAAGAAGCTAATCCCTTCACTATCAGAGGACTCATCTTAAAACTCATTATGCAAGATCTCACTGTGGACACATTTGTCAGCATCGCCTTTGTATTTCGACAGACTCTTCCCCTCATTTTAGGTGGGTGTCAGCCAACTCTATTGACTCACTAGAACTCTGACGCAATTCTGGGTGTCTCTCACTGTTCTACCGATTTTACAACAAAATGTGCTCAAGTGCCCTAAAATCGATTGTTTTTGTGGGCTTCACGCTGTTCTCACAGGGTTCATCCTTTTGTGGTGGAGTTGCCAGTGTGAACTCTGCCACGCATTACAGAGATAATTCTTTCTTTGGCCAAATAAAGGAATAATTTTCTTCAAGAGATATTTCCTGTCACGTTTGATTTAAGGAAGTTCAATCCAACCTTATTCTTTTTATCCCACTTTCCATAATCAATTTTCCTGGGTGCTGGTTCAAAACAAAAAAGAAATAATGAGACTGCCTGCTTGATATTTGTGAAACTGTTTGAGTTAATAAAAAAGTATCAGAATTGTTCATTAAAGGCTACGATTTTTTAGTCAAATATTTCAATAACTGTGAGCGTACCTTAAGAAGCAATTAAATGAATTTTTTATTAAAAGTCGCTTAAAAACAACTCCTCATATTTGCAATACTGACAACGAGTCTTGTCTTCTTAAGATTGTAAATTAACCGACAACATTTTACAACTTTTTCACTACTAAAACTGAGAAAATAATACGACATAATTCGTAATGAATTGAACATCGACTGAATTCCATATTAACGAGCGGCAGAAACAGTCAACTCAACTGTTCTTTTATTCTTCTCCGATGGACATTAATTTACATGGAATTAGTGAGCGCAAATGTAATTTAACACCTTTAAAATTTTTCAGATTTTTTCTGAAACTGCTGACTTTTATTTCAGAGTGAAAAAGTTGTGCTCATAAACAACACAGTCAACATTTTGGCCAGCAGGTCTGAAGCCAGAAAATATGAAATCTTTTTTTTTTTTTAATGACAGAGTTTTCTGTGATTTTGACAATAAAAATATAACAGATTTAAATTGTTCGGTGTTATTTACACACTTTGAAAATTTCTTAAAAAATTATCATGAAACCTTTTCATCTTTATCAGACAATTCATGAAGATTTATAGAGTATTTTCACACTTTTACTTTCTTGCATCGGTCTCAAATTAATTTCTATAAATTTTTTTGGTCTTACTATCGTTTTACTATTGCACCAACTTTAAAAAACATGTTCGCTGGGATGTGTGGGTATCTACATAATTAACAATGTACATGTGTAACAGCGCCAACACCACCAACCAGCCAAGCCACTATGCGTTGGAATTTTTTTTTATTCTTCCTTTTTTTTTTTTTTTGCCTCAATGTCATTCAAAATAGAAGCAACATCACCAACAATTTAAAAGATCTGTTCGTTCGAATAGTATGTAAATTGCTGTGCAGCTTATGGCGAAGAACGAACGATGTTCTTATATTTTTCTAAATAAGAAAAAAAAAATTTTTTAAATTGTGTGGAAAAACTAAAAGTGTCAATAATCTCGCTAAAAGATAGCAAACAGGCAACGGAGTTGAGCACGAAAAAGTTGAAAAAGGGTTACAATAACAACTTGATATTTTTCTTATATCTCTGCGCAAATAACAACAACAAATCTGGTGGTGTAAAAGTTAATTTACATACAAACAAACATGATTATCTTACACTATGGGTTCATATTCCCACAATGAGCGGGAATATATTTCGTATAGAATCCCTTTTTTCATAATAAAATTGGTAGCAATAAATAAAGTAGCACATGAGTACTGATGATGAGAGCGCAGCGGCTTTCGAAAACAGCTGTTCTGCTCTATTGTGTAAGTTTAATATGGAAAGTTGATGCTGACTTTCTCTTGTGCTTTGGAATATTTATCATGTCTTCTGAATTAAATAGTTTTCCAACAATCAGAACATGACACTAAAAACAATGACGTTCTGGTGATAACCCTAAGCCCTAAGATATATATTCTTATTTATATCTGCCTGATATATTTCAAGACAAGAGATCACTTACTTTTACACATATAAAAAAAAGGATCGGCTGTGCGAAATTTAACAAACTCGGTGAATCCTCATAAAAAACTCTTGCCCTTATTCTAGTGACAATTGTTACATATGGAAACATCGTATTCCATAACCAACAATTACATCGTGTAAACACAGCAATCTCCAGGCGCCAAGTGCATCATCACAATGTGCAACATCTACGTTGAAGAGCCAAAACAACAGCAACAAAAAAAAAGAGCAATCAACTCTTCTTATTGAACGAACGTTTTTACAAAACGTTATTACTTGCAGATTGTTTGCATAGAATTTATTTCATAAAATAATATTTTCACTATTTCTCGGATAGAAGAAAAAGGCGACCAGGCTGGAACATTTAAAAACACAAACGTTAGTGGCAAAACAACATGGCAAATATTGTCCTCCAAACAGTTAATCCTTTCGGGCTTAACGAAGTAGACTTCACATATCGCCAGAGAAAATAGAGCAGCGGCGCTAAAAAAAAACACCCTTTATTCAGCCTTTTTTTTTCGTCGAGCGTTTTCCGTTAGCATGTCCATGTTTTCATTCAGTCGTTGCGCTTTAAATTCAGATATTGAAAGCTTTTTAGCACTTTCGTTTAGGCGACTTCATTTTCATTTCGAAAAGCATCAGATTTCATTCTTTAAAAAAAAAAACCTGGCCACCCTTTTCGTTAGCCACTTAATAAAACATGCATGAATATGACTCGCTAACACAAGTGTCACTTGCATATTTCGATTTTCATCCAAATAAACAAAAAGATCAACATCAAGAAATCCCAAACTCAAATTGTGCATCACGCTTTTTGTGACTATTCACACGGATCAGGGCAGGGAATGCAGTTTAAAATAAAAATAACTTCAAATGCCACTGTAAAAATTTCTAATACACGAAGTTCTTTTTTTTTCATAAACGCATGCAGCCGTAAAACTTTATTTGAAAAAAAAAATCAAAAACAAAAACAATTTATAAGCAGCACATGTTCCACTTCCTCTTGGAAGAAAAAAAGTCTAAATGGAAATTCCTCAACGCTGTTGTAATAGCATGGAAGATGTGTGCGTGTGTGTTTGCATGTATGTGTGTATGTATGTGTGTGTTTCATAGAATATGAGACTTGAACTATTTTGCATTTTCATTTGAGGCTGTAAATAATCCAACGAATGTTTTAAATAAATACTGTCTAACTAGACGCTAAGTCTGTCTGTCTGTCTGTCTGTCTGTCTGTCTGTCAGTCCGTCCGTCTGTCTTTCCATTAGCGAGCCAGTCAGCCAAACAGTCTGGCTGCATTCTACGAGTACATGAAAGATTATTTCATGTAAACACTTGCTGCTGATGCTTGTAAACTCTATTTGTTGTTGGTTCAATGGTTGGGTTGCACGGCTGTTGCTTGCTGCAGATTGTTGTTGCAGTTGTCTATTACTTGATGACGATGCTGCTAGTAAATGTCGCCTTTTGTTTTTGATTTTGTTCCCCCCTCTCTCTCTCTCTCTCTCTCGTTCTCTGTGTTGCAAAGTTATTACGGGTACATGGTGTTCTATGAGCTGTTACCATTGTTGTTGCCGTTAAAGCTGTTGTAAATGTTTTTGTTGTTGTAGTTGCTGTTGCCGTTTTGTCGTCATAACTTTTAGTCCATGTTGTTATTGCTTTTAAGCATTCGCAGAGTTGGCAGTTCGTATTTAATCATTTAGTTTGCAGCACACTTTTTTTAAATAAATTTTATATTTTTAGTTTCATTGAAATTTTGTGAAATTTAAAAAAAAAATTTTTGCAGCAACATTTTACACAGAACTACGCAGATTTATCACATTTTTAACGACTTAAAAATTTGCCTTCTTGCCATGTCGATTGCAGCACGACCTATTATTTTGCCCACGCTTGTTTAAATAGATTTTTTTATCTTCTCCATTTTTTTTTTCTTTTTTATATATATAAACTTTCTTGTTTTACGTCCATGTTTTTTGTGGTACACTTTTAACCATTTTACTTTTCCTCAATAAAAATAAAGCACTCATAATTCGAAAAGTATTTTTGTGTTGATACGTTTAACATAAATATTTTTTTCTAAATTTGTAGCAAAAATATAAAAATGCAGCTTGAAAACCAACAACAATATCATTCTATTTTGCATTTCGTCCGATCTTTAGACGTGTTAGTTTGAATAAGAAAAAAAAAAAAGACTTGCGATTGCAGCGGGTGAACTATAGGGTGTTTTTTATAGAGTGATACAACTTTGAGTTGACATCACTGCTTTATTTGACCACCCATTTAACAGCTGATAGTTGCTTTTTGTTTAGTTTGCTTTGACTTTTCATTAAAGATCGACTTACAACAGAGCAACGCGTGCAAATTGTCGAAATTTTTAATCAAAATAATGGTTCTGTTCGTCAAACTTATCGTGCACTTCCTCCATTCAAAATTTTATTTTCCGATGAAGCCCATTTTTTGTTGAATTTGGATTGGGGAGAATCCACAAGCTTTTGTCGAAACACCATCACATCCACAGAAAATTACTGTTTGGTGCGCCTTATGGGCTGGCGGACTCATTGGCCCATATGTCTTCAAAAACGATGATGGCCAGAATGTTACTGTTTGTGAAAATTGGTGTTCCAGATTGCGCCTTGTACGCACCAGCCGTGGCGGCCACATGGCCGAAATCATATTTAAACATTAACGTCATAAAATTGTCTATTCAATAAAGACCGTTTCATTGACATCAAAATATATTACAATGTTTTATTATGATTTAAACTTGTATCACTCTATAAAAAACACCCTTTATCAGGGGAACAGAAGCAGAAGCATTTTATAAAACAAATTCTTTCGACTATTAACCAGCGCTAATTAATTCAAGTTTAATAGTTAAAACATGTATTGGAATAGGGTGACAACAAGTTCCTGCAGCCGATTCCATAATTCCCAGTAATGCATTTGACTTTTTTCTAGACAAGCGCGGCTGGTGCTCGTATAAACTTCTTTTATTATAATTATTGTAGCTGCAGTTATTGTGTTTTGTTGCTGTGATTCTTGCTTAGTTATATTAACTTTGTGCGCTTTTTGTGTTGCTGTTGTTGTTCGCTTTGTTAGTTGATATGTCCGTCCGCCTGTCCATTTAGCAATTCTTCTTTCTAAGTAGCGTATGAACGAGTAGTGAATTGCTTTTAGCATTTGCATTAGTATTTGACATTTCATGCTGTGAACGCAAATCGCGTTCAAATAGTTTATAAGTTGCTGTTGCTGTTGCTGTTCATGTTAAATCTTTTCTGTTTTTGTTTTTGTTTTTGTGCACAACTATTTTCTGTTTTCAAATAATTTTTCTCTAACTTTTGCTATAAAACATCACTTGCAGCCAAAATTAAAACTATTCTGCAACATCATTATGATCATCATGATTGCCATCAAACATGATTATGGTCTTGAATGTGTGACTGCTTTTCGCTAAATTTTTGAAAACCTTCTAAATCAGTTTAGTTTGTCTGATGTTGTTCAAATTTATTTCTTTTTTTTTTTTAATATATTTTTATCGGAATCCGTGTATGATTTAGAATCTTTTAACATGAACGTTACTCATTTGATTTATATGATCTTCAATTATATAATTTTTTTCTTTTTCCTTCTTATCTTTTTTAGCACTTGTGGCAGTTGCATTTTGCTGGGGTTCGTTATAATGGGAGTTTGTGTGATCTTTTGCAAAAATAACTTAATTATCACACGTTCACAGAAGTTGGATTAAAATTATTGAATGGGCATGTTTGTGATTTTGTTTTCTTTAGTTGCTGTTGACATGTCGATTTAAGCCAAACAAATGCCTTCACAATTAAGTTTAATTGAATCTTAATTAAAATAAAACGCATCATTTATATTGGCCAATTTAAAATTTAACGATTTATTATAAAATATTTAAGTGCCATGTATGGTGGGGTTCACATTTATCGTTATTATGGTTTGAAAGTTCTGATATTGAGAAGTCTACGAAAAAAGTTGAAGGCCGACTTGACAAGTTCGGCTGATATTTGAAAGGATAGAAAAGAGTTTGCTAAACAGGGTATGGAAATTTTATTTTTTAAATTATCCACCATGAACTTGTTGTTGCCGTTTATGCCTTCAAAATCTGTCTCCATTAAAGCCTATTCTAACGAGTAATTTTGTCCACATGTTTGTGTAACAAATCAATTAAAAAATTCTTTATATTTTTTGGTTAAAACAAAAAAAAACATATACAAAAAATTTTAACAATAAATTAACATCAGTACACTGTTGTGACATTTTGCAGAACACAATCTACTACTAAATACTAAGAAAATGTCAAATAAATTATAATAAATAAAACACATTTTACAACAGCAACAACAACAGCAACAATAAAACTGAAGTTTAAGAAAAACCCAAACATTCTTCGTAGCAACTCACAAATTATGTTAGACAGAGAAACTTAAAGAAAAAAGATGATATATAAAGTATTATTAAAGATTCAATCATCATTTTTAATGATTTAAAACAAAAATGAATTATTTATAGCGCAGACTCAAACCCATTTATCAAACTAACAACAAGTACAATGAATAAATTTAATTTAATAAAAAAAAACAGGCTATAAAATATAAAGAAGAGAGCATTAGTTTTGAAGATTAAAATTATGGAAAAGTGTGGGTAGTTTTTAATGTTAGATTTATGGTTTTGGAAATGATTTATATATCAAAGATGTTAGCAAAAACCAAAACTACAGTTCAATTCCAGGCGGCTCGAAGGATCATATAACAGAGCAACTCAATTCTTACAACAATTTATTAAAGATAAGTTTATGGACTTTAAATAGACGCCTTGGGAATATACGCCCGCATACTTTGTTGGTAGGCATTTTTTTCCACATTGCGGCTCCTTAATAATAGAATATTGTGTCTCTTCAGGAAGACCTAAAAGTCAAAGGATTTCCTCTACCCAAGAATGATTTTATACAAACAATTATTATGCCATCAAAAACATAATTGATTTAGCATTCATAATGAGGAATTATAAAGCACCACTTTGGCGGTTCGTTAATGCCCAGCCAAGACAACAAAATCGCAAAATATACACAGAGACTACAACACTGTTCTACAGGATTTCTATATAATTTTATTTTGTTATTTGATTTTATTTGATTATCTCTTAAAAGGCTTTCAACTACAAACATAAACTCCTGTTTTTTGCAAAATTATTTATATTGAATTAGTTATTCCCATTCTCAGCAACAAAGAGAAAGTGTTTGATTCGAAAGCCATCATGAGCGTGGGGATGCATTTGCATTTAAGCGGTGACATCAATAAACAACAGCTGCGCTTCTAGAACAATGAAATTTCCCGTGTAATGAACAAAGAAGCGCTGCATCTACTCAAAGTTACAGTGAACCAAATGGGACGAGTTATGAGGCCGTAATATTTTGAAAATATTTTCTGTTCAGGGTCATAACAATCGACTTTTTGTAGCCACAATCGAATGAGGAAAGGGCTTGGTAAGCATGCGAACAATGCAACTGCACATGCAGCAGAACCCACCGTAAAAATTCTGAATCGAGAGGGTCCCGATTGTATTATTCCCGCAAAACCGCCTGATTTCACTTCTCGGACTAGTTGCTTTGGACTACTTGAAGTTCCCGGTTTATATGAAAATGTTTCAGATAAGCCGGCATTTTAAATGAAAAAATATTGAGTACCGGTTTTGGTATTAAATGTTTTTCTTTTTATATCAATCGCTTATTAAACGTATATAGTAGTCTGTTAATCACACCTCTCAAGGAAGAAATTCAATAGGAATACGAGTAGTTATCACGGGAAATCTTGACAAAAGTAGGCAAAAAATTAGGCAGCAGGCAGTTGGTTGATATCAAAAACTTTAAGACAAAAAAAATCAAGATTTTCAAAAGGAAAATTATTGTTATTATAATTATAATTTTTTGGTTTTTTTTTTTTTTTTTTGTTTATTTAATGAACAAACAATCCAAAACCGATATAAAATGATTAATTGGTACTGCCCTACCCCGTATATAATTTTCTAGAAATAAAAAGTAGATGAGCTGCGGTAAAGTAGGGGGTCTCTACTGGATTAGTTTTCTTAACCTTGACTTCGTTTGCCACAAGTTTTATTCCAGGCCTTTTCTTAGGTCGTGAAACTCATATCAAAAGAAAAATAATATTGTTGGTGGTGACAGCGTGTTATGCCGCTAACTCGATTTAAATTACCAAAATAATTCCATTGACTTTGACTCCAGCACAAAAAGAAAAACTACCTGCGTTCATTTCCTTTCTTCTCAGAAGTGATTAAGATTTTATATGCTTCGACTGGAATATGCAGCAGGGCTCAGAAGTCGAAAGAGATCTCAAAATCATTTTAGTCAACAACTGGCGATTCTCGGTACACCGCGGTTCCCATTTTGAAGTAAATATGATGGGTAGGACGGAACCACGATTTCCTGACTGTTTGTACCAAGAAAATCTTTGTAATCAAGAGCTCAATAAAAACTCACTAATTCAATAGCTAATTTAGGAATAAATTATTTCTCTCATTTCGCAGAAATTAGAAGAAAAAAAGTTATACATTTAACTTTGTCACTCGGTGTAACATCTAAAAATAAGTCAATAAAGTGTAGTTGTTATTGACGGTTTTGAAACATTTAATACCAGCGCACGTCTCATTTAACTCGATTTCTTTTTGCATTATTTCCACTTTTTATTATGATGAAAACTTTATGAAAACGATGCAAGAAAAAGGGCTTGTCTGTATTGCAAAAGAAAAAAGATTCGTTTCAAATATTAAAATGGAGGATATCTAAGAATTAAACTAAAACACTGGCATTCATAGTGACATTTGGAGCCACTATTTAGAAACAAAAGCAAAAAACAACTGCAAAATGAAATAAGTTTTTCGAAAATTTGTTGCTTTTTTCCTGCAGACAAACCATAAATAAAGTTATTTTTCCTCTAACCAGTTAAAGTGTTGAGTTAAAAGACAAAATGCTGCAAAACAGAATTAAAAAAAATGGAATTTAAACAATAAAAATTAAAGCATTTACCGGCACTAACTGGCTAATCAAGCCATCAAGGAAAATATTATAATTTGCTGATGATAATGACGATCTTTAAGTTTGATGATGACAACGTTAATGATGTAAAAGATACTTTAACATTTCCACGCCGCAAAGGATTTCAAGCGCATTCTGATTTTTATTTATCATAAAAAATCTACATTCGCTTGGTATGGTTTTTTAGATTCATTCTCACACACACACACACAAATTGCTCATATATATTTTTATTGATTTATTTTTCTGATTCCAAAGATATCTTCATATTATTTTGCTATTTCGATTCAAACGTATTTCTGTTTTACTTTGTTTTATGAATCGATTCTTTTTTCTTTTGCAATTTTTTTTCTTTTTTTTCCAGTGATTTTTGGTATTTTGAAGGTGTTTTCTTGTATTTGTTTCTAATGCATATCAAGTGCTTATTGTTTTTAGTTTCATACTGATGGCTGTGAAGTTGGCCTTTAAATATTATAGTTTTTATTTAAGCCAAAAACAAAAATTGCGCTAGAAACAAAAGCAGTTTGAATTTTAGTGCGATAATGAAATACACTGTGCGAATGTTTTTAAGAACATTCACAGACATTTTTGTAAAGTTTGAAAATTTATTATATTTAGTGTCGTATTTCCTGCTAATTCTAGCAGCGTTAAATAAGTTAATTTTAAAATTTCTTAAATTGAATAGTGATATCTTTTTTTGTATCTCTTTTGATTTTTACTTTGCCATTGATTTTTTGCCGCGGTACCAGCGAAGGAGGGTGCTGTATTCTGGTCTTAAGTACATGATGGTTTTTATAAGATGTCGGGGTCGTCGTGATAGAAACAGTCGGCCTGTTAAATGAACACAACCCTGCTGTAGTCCAGATCGGAAAAATTCAACACCATATTCCTGACTGATTGCGGAGTCGATCTCGGCTTCTAAGAAATCTTAGTCTGGTGTTTGCTTTTCTTTTTGTTGTTCTACAACATTTTTGAGACAATAAAAAGAGATCAGAATTCTACAGCGATCTTCGAAAACTTGTATTTTATTTTTATTCAATGAATTTTGGATAGATTTTTATATTGTGCATTTGTTTGTAAAAAAAGCTCTTGAACTATAAAAGTTTCAGCAGCATCGGTGGACTATAACATCCTCAAGGTGTACCACAAACCGAATTTGTAACGAATGTATGTATAAAATTTTGTGGCATATTGATTTCTTGGAATTATATCCGATTTTAATTGTTGAAAATCGTGAATAGTTATTGAATTTAGCAGGTGAGAAATATAAAAATAAGTTTCAGTTATTTTCTGTACTTTAATTATTTTTGTGTAAAAAATTATATTGTAATTTTTTATTTGACTTTCTTTATATAGAACCCCTCCTCTTTATGAACTGCTTTTGTAATGTTTTATTACCAAATCTATTCTTGGACTTATTGTCTATTATCATTTTTATTTTTAAGGTGCTTCTTACTTGAAACAATTAAATTGTTAAAAATTTAAATTCTATATATGAACCAGTATTTGGATCAAATATAACTCTTGATTAATTAACTAGTCGCTTAAAGTACTGACCACAATTCGTAGGAAAAAAATAGTGAAAACGATCGCTAGTGAAGCTTTCAAGAAATCAAAAATTGTTCATTTAATCAACTTCTTTTTTTAAGGAATATTGGACTGTCTACTTCTTTATATAAATGGAACACAAACATATTGATTGAGGAAGAAATACATATAGATTTTTTAAGTTTCTGAAAATATCTGTATATTATTTAAAAGGTATTTTTGTTTTGTTTATAAATCTATTAAAATATATCAAATCGAATGACATTCATCGGAGTTATGCAGCTTTCACTGCGAAGAGCTTCAAAGCCCCGGTTCGTTAACTATAACTCAAGATTGTGAAGATGTTGTAGGAATTTCAAGATCAAATTCTGGTTTTAATCGATAATACTGACAAAGGAAATTATATGCAAATTCCAGGCATTACTCAGGGATAACCCCTACATATTAATGCGTTGAGGCGGAATACAAAGAAGGAGGGGATAGTGTTGAATGGATAGATGAAGACCGATTAGAAAATGGATACAATTTTGCAGCACTACTGACGAAGAAGGGTAGTCTTAGTCTTAACCAATTTAGCCAGCAGACCCCAGTGCTGTTAAACTATTTGATTAACTGATTATGCGAATATTTTGACTTCAAATTGAATAAAGAAATATTTTCTCAAACAAGTTTGAATTTGAAATCTGGTCCACTTAATGTTCTTAAAAAAAAAACATTTTATTATTAAAAACAAAAGATGGTTCTCAATGTCACATGGTGACAGGGAATTAATTTAAGTTTGTATTTCGGCAAATAGTTTGAGAAAAAATGTCTCATAAATTTTAATCAATTCCTATTGACAGAATTTCTCACACTGCACGAAATTCTTTACAAACAACTTATATATTCTTTGTTGGCAATTCTTCTTTTTATTTTGCTATTGCTGTCTATTTTTTTTTCTTATTATTCTACTCTGCTTAATGTTTAATGAAACCGAAAAACTACTTGTGTTGCATTCAATAACATGTCTGCCAAACGACTATAAAATAAGAATATATGCGACTAATAAAAAAGAAAAAAAAATTTGCAACTACTCGCACAGAATATGTACGAAAAATATAAAGCCCAAATACGCCAAGAAATCTGTTATATATCTCATAATATCTTGAGGTTTGTTCTTCTTTTAATTACACTACAAGTAACCCAATAACTTCAGACTTCACTCAGACTTAATGGTAAAAGATGCTGATGCATATTTGAGTATTCCGTAAAAGATACAAACAAGACGAGCAGAAACAATACCTTCATGTTGCCATGCCTTTAAGGTATTTGTTTTTTAATTTTCAGTTCATATATTATAAGTTCACTTGTTGAAATTTCTGCCACTACTCGCATTGTTTTTGCTGGATTTTTTTTTTCATTTTAACCAAACACAATACCAGAGATTACTACATCATTATTATCTTCATTATATTCATTTTTATAAAATTTTTTTAAATTTTTTGTTTCTTTTGCTTATTTGCAATCATGGTTCTTGGTTTTATTTAACAATACCACCGTTAATAAGCGTACTCGTCGTATAAAAACTCATTTTTAATTTGCTATTGAGGTTTTTTCTTTTCTTGTTAACTGAAAGCCTTTATATGAATATGAGAAATTGCCTAATCTCTTTTTAAAAGTTAACAAATGTGGTGTTAAAAATAATCTTTTTTTTTAATTTGATATTTAATATTTTATATCATTTTATTTCATTTCATTTTATTTTGTTTTAATCAAGGGTGGTGAGTTAAAAGTCATAAATCTTTTAACCACCATAAATATTTGCCGAAGTAAATGCTTTTAATAGCATTAAACAATAACGGCTGCAAGTTGATTCAATAGTTTTATTTTATTTATTTCTTTAATGCTTGAAATTTGCATTCAAACAATGCCAGCGAATGCGAAATCAAATTAGAAAAGTGGCCTTTAATAGTGGAATTACAGCTCAACATAAACTTTTATGCTGAGAGCCCTAAAAGAGAATGGCAGGCAGTTTAAGCTCATGAACTCGCATGTCCTTGACAATGTTTCTAAGGATAATTTACTATCATGCTCTGTTTAATAAAATTTCCGTTATGCAGGAACTTCCTTGTCTTTTTTTGAAGTAAAACCGTTTGATGGGACTTTTTTCTGTCCCAATTTGTCTTAGCTAAATGGTGTCTGTGCTAACTGCTGTCGATATGTGTTCCTGTTGCCTCTTATTTATTTCAATCAAATTGTTTGGGTATCAATTGTTTTTTAACATATCGTATGCTAAACCATAAAGAGTCATAACTCAAGATAAAAAATTGTTTCGAAATATAATTCTTTACGCCCAAAAAAGCTTCTTTTGACTCAAATTGCATTAACTATCAACTGTCTAATTATTGTTATAGACACAAGCAATGACTTTCTAAAGAGAATTTTAGCGAACGACATATCCATTGTCATTATTCCTTTCAAACATCATCAATTACAATTTCATTAATTGCAACTTGTTTATTTATTAATAATTTCTTTAGTTCAATTCACGTCACATAAAAAAACAGCGAAAGCATGTTTGCTGCATCCAGCTGTTGTCAGGACCCTCCGAACTTTTATTAATATTTCAGGTTGTACTGGAATACGATCAATGCTTTGCTTCTGATATGATAAGATCAGGCTATTTCTTTCAAGTTCCTATAAAATTCATGATATTTATGCCTCAACATATTTTCACTTGAAATTCAAATTGCATAGACTACTGTCCGAAAAATGTGTTTATCTTCGAAAAACATGAATATTCGTACACAGCAAAGCAGAATAGCTGTTTTTGCAGGCCGCTACACTTTAATTATCAGTACTCATGCGTAGTTTTATTTAAAACCACTTGTTTTGTTGTTTATATTGAACCTAATAGTTCTCAAAATAGCTGTCTTTTATTCTCTCGCTGTTTGTTTCTTCAAACGGTTTGTGAAAGTCCTATTTATCATGTGAGCCTGTTTGTATAAGTCACTTCACAATAGTGAAATTTATATGGAAAATTTGAATAAACTTTCAAAGAGAGTTGAAATTTGTTTTTTCGTAAAAAATAATAATAATAATAATAAATTAAAATAATAATAAACTAAAAAAAATTAAACATAACAAAATAATAAAAAAAGTAGTCATTCGGTCCCTACTTAAAAAAACTATAGGCCAATAGGCCTCCAGCCCATAAAGCGCACCAAACAGTAATTTTCTGTGGATGTCATGGTGTTTCGACAAAAGCTTGTGGATTCTCCCCAACTCCAAATGCGACAATCCTGTTTATTTACGTACCCATTCAACCATAAATGGGCTTCATCGGAAAATGAAATTTTGAATGGACGAAGTGCAGAATAAGTTTGACGAACAGACCCATTATTTTGATTAAAAATTTCGACAATTTGCACGCGTTGCTCTGTTGTAAGTCGATCCATAATGAAATGTCAAAGCAAACTTAACAAAAAGCAACTATCAGCTGTTAAATGGGCGGTCAAATAAAGCAGTGATGCCAACTCAAAGTTGTATCACTCTATAAAAAACACCCTATATATTTTGAAACGAATATCAGAGCATGACTTTCTAAAGGCGAGGCACATACAATTTGTCGTACATTATCCGTCAACTTTTTTAAAAAAATTTTCCCTTTAAATTCAACAAAAAATTATGTGGTTCCCTACATCAATCAGGCAGTACTCAACATAAGAAAATTGTTTTTCTAAGAAATTTCTAAAGAAAATAAAAATCTGTTTCTTTTGAAACGCTCCAGTTTTTTTTAATAAACAAATTTTGAACTGAAACTACTTTTTTATAGTGTCTGAAATCATTTAGCTTTTACATAACTATAGATATTGAATAGGTCAGTACCATGTGATGGCAAATTTTAAATAACATTTTGTACGTAACAAATAGTGCAGAAATATATATAATGAAAGGCTAAGAAGTAAATTTTTGTAAGCAAATCACATAAATTAACTAAATTGAAGGCACAAAAAGAGAACCCTTTTAAATGATAAATACAGCTTCCGAAATTCTTTGCCAACTTGTACGCTGTTTAAAATCAATCCTCCTGTTGAACAATTTTATATTTTATTTGCAAAGCACTTACTTTAATGTTAACCAGGCAGCCAAACAAGGCAACAACATGGGAGAAGAAACAACAACATTTTTATTCGCAAATACCATTAAATGTGCTCAAGTCTGAGTATTCTGAGGATTTTTGTAAAAATTTCCAAACAAACTTTACAAAAGGCGTGAAGTGTAGGTTTTTTAACAATTTAGCTTCTTCTTCCTCTTCTTCTTCTTCTTTTTCCTATACATATTTATTTTGCAAAATGCAACAACTGCTGGCTGAGATTTTTTTATTTGCCATAAATTTTTTTCCGTTGCCAGTTTTTATTGCCCGCTTTTATAAACATTAATATTTCAAAAGTAAACATTAATTATAACAAATGACTGGTTTATAAAATATAATTTTATTTTTTTTATTAACGAGGATTTAAATTCACATTTTACGATGATTTTTTACTAGTTAGTTTAAGTATTTTCCACTTGGTTGTGCAATAAAATTCTTAAATAATTAAATTGAATGGCAAATAGATTTCAGATTGATGACTCTGATGGTTTTATGTTTTATTAAAGACACTTTTAAGCGGATCTTGACTACATGCATGTGTAGAAAAATTATGGTAATTGGGCTGGGGTAATGTGTGATCTGTGAGCGCATTATGTGATATTGTAACGTTTTAATGTCTAGAATAATTAAAAAAGTCATTAATTTTAGTTGTTAAACAAGTGCCAGGAAAGACTGTGATTTGTAATCTGATATATTATTTTAACAAACTCGAAAAAGAGAAAAGTTTTGATTGAAATTCTTTTACAAGACTAGTAAAACTGTCGTCTGGCCAGTATTCCTTTTCGTAACTCTATAACTTTTTTTTCATAATAATAAACACTCTTTGTTATATTTCCTACATCATCATTTAAAACCAAATTTCATTGATGTCGTGAAAATTATAAGACATTAAAAATGATATAAAGAACTTTTTCAATTGATAAAAAGAAAATTAAAAGCGAACTATAGAAATAGTTATGATTTTTAAACAGGCAGTATTCAGTTGTTTAAACTAGACTAAAAATCGTTTTTATTAATTCATTTAAAAATGAGCCAAATAAACATCTACACCAAAGACCATCTGATTTGAAGACATTTGAAAGAGACTACTAAAATTAAAAGAATTGTTTTCATAATTACAAATTTCAACAAAGTTGTTGTATAACAAAAGCACTTCACTCGTTTTACGTAAAACGTATTTGTACAAAACCTGCAACCAGTTTAAATCGTTTCAAGTGGAAAAAAAAACAACAACCCACCTGTAGTTTAAAGTTGTAGACAAGGTGTTTTTCTTAGTTTTATTTATAAAAAATTATTCAAGTGTCTTCTCTTGTTATAATTATGCAAATACTTCTGGAAAAAAAAATTAACACTATCGACTACATATTGAAACACTTGCAGTTGATTAAACGATTTTATAAATAAATTGTTTGTACACACAAAGAGAAAAAATTCCGATGATGGTTTATGTGAAATTAAAATTAAAAAAAAAACTGTTTAATATTTCCTGGTAGCGGTAATCATTTCGTTATGGACTGGCGAAAAAAGTCTCGCAAACAACATAAAAGTGTGCTATAAACAGTAGGAGAACAAACTTAACTCCCTAATTTTATGGTGCTCCTGACTATAATAATTTTGAAATTTTCAGGAAACTTTTTCGATTTATTAACTCCCCACCAGCACTGCTTTCACTAATTGCGTCGGCGTGGTTCCACATATTTCCACACCAGCAATACTTTCAATTCGATCTACCCTCCGATTAGATCTGCTTTGAAAAGCCTTCAAGCACCAGCCAAGACGTATCGTTATATTTATAAATCCAGAGAGCAGCCTGAAAAGGCCTTCCTCAGCCTTAACCAAAAGTCCTTCAACTTTGATGAAGCATCCTTTTAGAGTTTTATTGCCTAACAAGTATCAAATTTATTATGATTCCCATTCGATGTTAATCTACCCTGGTTCATATAACTTCTTAAATAAAAATTTGTAAGTTCTCACTTATTTATATCTCCTAATATAATTCATAGTTTAACATCATCAAGAACAATTGAAACTAGAAACGTATTGTTAAATGCGACTTGCAGAATATAGAAGAAAGTACGTTGCGTGACGTTGCACTTGCGTGAATTTGATGACATGTTAAGAAGGTAGACATATTTTACATCCCCTGGCACCAGATATTAAAGGTCAAGACATAAATTTAAAGATCACAAAACGAAATATATAATAAATATTCTCTGCTGCTACACAACTCCATAAAACACATGTTGGTTGGATCTTCCAACGTTGTTGGATTTACTCGAACGCTGAATAAATATCACATTGATAAATCACCTGCCTCCCAGGGGCAGTTTCCAACTTTGAAAATTTCAACTTTAAAAGTAACAAATGAGTTGCTGGTTATCTGCACCTCTAGATAACAAAATGATTGCTCTGGCTCAGTTCTAGTTTAACAGTCTTCAAAGCAAAAAAAAAAAGAAAAAAAACTGTGGAATGCTAAATTGCTGGCAACCGCAAAATATATAACAAACATAATAAAATGTCTTTTGAGTTAATTTTTCAATTTCTCTTTTTCAATTTCCCTCATAAAAAGATTTGAATAAATCGTAGCCCACCTTTTAAAATCGTCAAAGAGTTTAATTCAATTTTCTACAACTCAAATTCAATAGCAACAACAATAAGCCATCCATCAGCAGGCTCAAAGCAAAACGATCGTGCTATTAAGCATGTCTGTCTAGAAGTGGAAGTGAACTGAAAACACAAAGAAAAAAAACTTAATTATGATGCCTCATCATTATCTAATTCATCACATCAGGTTGATGTTTGCAAATAATTAAATTTCATCATGATGTTGATCGTAACTTTCAAGTTGCAACAATGGATTTGGACGGTTACTCTTGAAAGAGTAATTGAGAGTGAAATACTCACTACGATTCAGACGAATAATATCGGAACAAGAATGCAAAACTTCTAATATTCAATAATAGAACAACAACAACTATTACTGTGATCATAATCTATGGGATGAGCAGCGTAATGATGAAGATCTAGAAGATCATGTACGTAATAATGACGATCATTATCGCGGCTTGCCAGCCAAAAAGAGTAGAGTAAAATGTTTTTAATTTAATAATAATAAAAACACTTGAATAGCAGTTGATGTTTTTGTAATCATTGTTGTTAATTTTGTTGTTGCTGTTGCTGTTGCTGTTGCTGTTGCTGTTTCTGTATTCAGATGATACTTTGATCGTGTACTCTTAGTACAAAGAGCTCCAACAGAAGCATGACGATCTGCTCACCCAGGTTATAGCTGGCAACTCCAGTTTAAATATTGTTATTGTCTGCTAATGTTGCTGCTTTTCTATAACTATTGCCGCTCATTGTTGTTTGTCGCGGCAGCAGAATCATCCGCATCATCTGTAATTGTTATAAAAAGCAATGCATCGCTGTTTCAAACCCTAATTCAAATCTTTCGTGTTGTTTCGAACGGTTTCCAATACAATAAATATACAATTGCAAAGAAGAAAAAATAATTCCCAAATAAAACTAGTACATGAACGTTGGCACATAAAATTAAAGCGATTCAATAGACAAACTGTTTCGTTACAAAACGTATGAATTTAATTGAATTGCAAAAAAAAGGGATTATAAAATATATCAAGGATTTAATTTCTTGTTTAATGGATATTGAAATTTGAGCATAAAAAGTTTAGAAAAAAGTGTGAGAATACAACAACAACAATATATATTTTATTTATTCAAGCATCTGCATCTTTTCATCTCTGGATTACAAAATCGTGTTCAACATTTTGGTGTTTGATTTAAGAAAAATGTTCTCTATGAAAGCATTTGTTTTAATTGTGAGTATAAAATTGAAAAAACAAAATTATTTAAAATATTATTTTAAGAGTAAAAAAGTGTTGCTTCGAATAATAAAAAAAATCTTTAGACAAATAAATTCGAGCAAATTGAATTTCATTAAAGAACAATATTTATGCCAGCATTCATAATTGTATTTAAGAGATATTCTTCTCCTTTTTAAACTCTAAATTTAATAGTAAATTAAATTTGAAAATTTTTAAAATTACTTTCAATATATTTTGCTTTTAATAAAACAATAAGAATTATTATTTAAAAGTATTTGTCCATAATTTTTATAGATATTCTTGATTGTTTTCATTAAAAAGGACTTGTTATTATTATGAAGCAACGAAATCAGTTCAAATGAAAACATTCAATTAAACATGTTGAAAAGGAAGAAGTTAGAAAAATAATTTTAAAAACTTCTTTTTTCTTGTAAAATTTCGTTTTTTGAGTGATCCCGTTTAAATTGTGTATGATTGAGGCCACTGAAATAAAAACGTGTTAAAACCAAATTTGCTAAAGAAGACTTTCCGACTCTTTCACAATATCAAAAGAGTTATTTCTTTAAAATTATAGTTGAAAAGGAAATCATAGATTCTTTTTGTTTTCAATGTTATTATACGACAGAAGGAATTCTTTTATGGTGCGAGTAAGAACTGAAATCTTATTGCCAAAGACACTTATTTAACTCCATAGATTCAATTGAAAACTATTAAGGACTTGGGTTCGATTCCCAAACTTTATCAATCATTCCAAATATTAAGTTTCAAACGATTCGAATTAAAACACAATAACTGAATAATTACATGTTCTCTTTTTGGCAGTTGTTTTAACATCAACTTTGAAATGACAAAAACTGTTTTTATATTCACGCGATATGTGCAATCAAATTCTTCAAAACTTTATAATAATTTCATAATCATAAAGAGTGGACTAGAAAGGTAGAATTTAAAATATCCAAGTGTGTGAAATACATGCTGTCAAAAATCTCTGTAAAATAGTTCTATACAAAATTTTGTCTTATAAACTTTAAATAAGCAAAAAAAATCCTGTTTATGAATAAGACATGGAATCTATTATTAAATTTGTATTTGCTTAAACTTAAAGACTTTAGTAAAACATCGGTTACATATTAATTCTAATTTATTTTTCTTATTCAATTAAATAAATACTTTGAGGTTTTGAGCAAAATCTCCAAAATCTTTGCTACAAAATCCTGTGCAATGATCCAAACACACACACACACACACACACATATTTTGTCAAGTTTGTCTCATAATCCCACACATTTATTTCATGATTTGCAGTAAACTTAAGCCTTAAGAAAATATTAAAACAACAATCCAATACTCCGCACTAAATACTCAACAGTGAAGTAAATAATTTGTTAACAAGATGCTTGAAAAAGCAGGCATTTATTTATTTTATCATCTAAATCAGGAGCAATTCTTACCATTTGGTAAGCAAGCAAACATAAACGTACACCAGTAAAATTAAATCGGTGTCCCTAAACTACAGGCAGTTGTTAAATTAAGTGAAGGCATTTGGATCTGTGCGTCCTTTTTCTATCTTCTGAAAGATAAAAAAAGAAGGATTTTAGAAATTAATTGTTTTTGCTTCTAAAATCAGCTTCAAAGTCTTGTCTAATTTTATTTCTTGCCTGATCCTGCTTAATTTATGTATGATTGTGACCACTGAAATAAGAACGTGTTAAAGCCAAATTTGCTTAAGTAGACTTTCTGCCTCTTTCTGAATGACGAAAGAGTTCTTTCTTAAGTACAATTATATTTGAAAGAAAAAACATTTTTTAAAGAAAGTATTCCTTTGACATGGTGAAATAAAATGTTTCTTTGAAAATATATAAAATAGATATCCTTTGACTTAGTCCAGAAAGGAAAAGTGAAAAAGATAGGAAATTCAATGTAAATTAAATTTAATTACGCACAAAATCAAATACTTCGAAATAAATACTGAGACTAAAAATTAAGAAAAATGTTCTCTGATATATTTTTAAATAAAACTTAAACAACAAAAGTTTGACTGAACACAACGTAAACAGACCGGGACACTCTTTGAAATATAATTTTCTCTCTAAAAAGATCAGAAAGAAACTTATCTGTTTGTAATGATTCTTTCAATAGCCCCTACTTCACTGCGCATGCGCGCAAGATTTATGACTCCTTTAAATTGGTACTTCAATAATAACGAAGTTGAGAATGCTCAAGTTTACGTCAGTACCTGCCTTTCGGCCTTACCTGACGGTGCTCCCAAGCACAGTCAGGTCTTGGGGTCACACCAGTGCAGCCCCCTAGGGCCTACACAGGTTGCAACTTCACTCATATGGTTTCGCCATTAAACCATATTCACATACCTCGCTAAGGTGTTCGGTCCTATCCCAAACCCTTGTTACTTCCGAGGAAAGCAAGGCGGCAGCACCAAGAGGAACCAAAGTTCAAAGTCATAAGACTTATCCCTTATCCTGACACTCCCAGCGACAACAACACACCACCCCTTCCATAACGTATGCTGATTCGCAGCAGCCCATAGAGACTGCTATCAGCTGGGTCGAAATCCCAGCATATTATGGATATGCCGGAATATCAACCCTTATCTGACAGCTCTACCAGCGACTCTTGGTATTAAACCACAGCCACCTACTATTGATTTTTCATCCATTGTATGGCGGGACCCAGATATCCTTCCACCTGCATTTCTTATCTTTTCCCCAGGAAACACTGCAACAAGGCGTTACGACTGACCAAGTTGCCTATTGTGCCCCCCGGGGGGAAATAACGAAATAGAATATAATTTTAGCTTTTCTAAATCTTTGCTAAACTTTTTTTTATAAAAAAGCTGTGATAAGGCCTTTCAAGCAGCCCCATCAAAAGCCCCAAAGTGGTCACTATAAATAGATTAAAGAATTTGTCGATAATATTTCACATATCGAGTGTGAAAAATATTTATCTCATCACGGGTATGCTATACTTTTTGTAAGTACTATTAGCAAGTATGCTCTATTTCATGTATACAGCCTTAAAGTATGCCATCATATTTTGAAAGGCTGTGAAAGAAATCCTTTAAATTAATTTTTCTTTATTGCTCTGTGATTTCAAATTGTCATCAATAGCTTCGACTAAAATATCCAACGAGAACAACACAATAACGTCGTAAAACATTAGCAATAAACATTTCATTGACAACATGTGTTGTACATTTCAGCAATAACAACTGTTTTCTTGTTGTTGTTATTGTTGTAGTTTTTTCATAATAACAAGCGAAAACCATTGAAACAATAGCAAACTTTAAAACAATTGTGTAGAAAAAACAATAACAACAAGCTGTACAATAACAAATCCAGCGTTTAGTTAACTGAACAGCGTATGTAGATGCCAGCACACATACACACACATACACACGAGTATGTGTTAACTCGTGCCATTTCTCCAAACATACAATTTCATAAAAATATTGTATTATAACACTTCGATCATGTGCACAATTTTTTAACAATTTAAAGAAACAAAATTATATAAATAAAAATGTGTCATACAAATACGTGAGTTTTTGAAGATGGAAAAATTATGTTTCTTTCTTTTGAAGAAACTGGTTAAGAAGAAGAAGGAAAAGATTGCAGAATATGGCGACCAAACACAAACTCCTTATTGGCGAGTGCATCTGCTGCCTAATGAAGGAATGGATTCAGCCGTTTGTTTTGGAAACAATCTGCTCCTTTTTCACAATTTATTGTAGCTCTTTTTTTTTCTTCTTTTTTATTGTGCTGTAGAAAGTTAATGCTGCAAATCGTTATATAGTGTGACAATTTTAGTGCAGGGCTTTTTTAATATCAGAAAATTTTAAAGAAATATAAGAACATTAATTCTTTGTTGGTGTTGGCAGAAAATTAAGATTTTTATTGCCTCAGGCTGTCTTTTCTTATCAATTGTGAGGAACAGTTTCGTTTGTCAACATGAGAATTTAGCAACTTAGAATTTCAGAAGTAGTCTCAGCCACTGGGGAGAGTAGCTCTTCAGAAGGAGAATACTACCAGCACCAAGTCAGTTCGAAAAAACGATTTTGTTTATGAAATAATTTAAATAAACAAGGAAAAGATGATAAATTTCAATACAAGCGGAATATAATAAAATACCGCTCACCACTCCCCTCTCATTGTTGGTAATCAGTCCTTGAATAGTATCAATCCATGTTATGAGTCCTTCTGATGTAAAAAAAAGAAGGTGATATTATTGAGAGGATAGAAGAAGAAAGAAGAGAAGAATAAAGAATTTGTTGTGGCCGCTTTTTTCTTCATACTTCGCCAGTAAATTGTTGCTTCACTGAGACGTAAGAGGATGCTGAAATGCGTTCAAGAAAACGCTGAATGCTCAGGACAACGTAACCACTATAAATTAATGAGAAATATTTTGATGCCGACAGGGGTCTTCAATCATAGAGGATCCTACACTATTAACTATCAGTTATTTATGAAACTGTTTCACCTAAGAAAGATGTGGCAAAGTCAAATTATATATCTTCACTGTTGAGTGGTTACGCTTTTTTGTGCACATATTCGACAAGTGTGACCCGTACCTTAATAAAACCAAACGAAGGTAAAAAATGTTTTAAATTATAAGAAAAAATCGAGCAGTGCAAGCAAAATATTTTTGAAATAAATTCATTTTCAATAGCCTAACCAAAACTGTCAAGATTGATACAAAAATTACTGCCTACTTTTAGGCAACAATAATCATACTTCTGTGCAAACATTTTCAACAGCTGAATAACACATTTTAAGATAATTTCTAAATTTCAAGAAGGATAAATTTTCAAAATTATATATTTTAAGATATCACTAACGTAATTTTGAAGCATCCCTCTTTTTATAAAATACTTAACAAACTATTCTTAACCGAAACTACAATTCCAGCCCTGTTGTATTACAAAACCACAGAGAAAATGTTCACCTTATAAACGTTGTGGCTAAATAATTTTTCTCTATTGTCTACGAGCATTTTGAAGGTTTATTTTTTTATCTACCAAAAGCCTAACACACTGATTCTGTGCAAATGTCATTAAGTGTTTTGGTAAGTTTCATCAAATTCGAGAAGTGGTGGGGGAAGGCAAAATATTATTGGACTTTTCGCAAGAAAATTATTTTATAGATTTTGGCAAATATTGTGTTGCCCATATGAAATGGTTTTGTCACATTTTCGGCCCTTAAACTTTAACAACTTATGGTTATGAGGTCTATTCTTTGATAAATAAAGAAAATTTAAGATGAAATAAAAGCTAAAGAAACTATTAACAATAAAATCAATTTCACACCCTGCGCCTACACAATAAATAAAACTTAATTATCTTTAATGCGTACAAAAAGAAAAATAATGCTAAAATCCATTTAATAAAAAAATCTTCATCAAGTACTTAAGGCAGAAACACTTAAACCCTAATCCTTAACCCGTTTGCAACCCTAAATATATGCTACTCTTTCCACACTTTTCATGCGTTACATTCCCTCCTCTCCTTTTCATTGGCTTTGTTTTGGATAAATTTTTGTTGAAACTATTTTGCAATAAAACCAACTTTGGCATAGATTCTATATATTTAAATATGTTTTAATTCATTTCAACAAAGTAATCGTTGAAATTGTTTATGCTTTTCAAAATCATTTTTGTTTTACGATGTGTATTTCAGCAAATAATTGTGGCATAGTTTTAGGGTTGTTTGTTTTTCCATGTATGCAGAGCGTTTGATTTCTTTTTCAAAAATTTTATATGTATTTTATACAATTTTTTATTATATAATTTTTTTTGTTGCTGGTATTTTGAAAGCGAATTTTTGTTTGTTGTATTCATAAAAGAGAAACTAAAAGTTTTATTTCTAGGCCACATCAAAGGATATTCTTTAAATATAATTATTTTGTAAAAACCTATGCATTCTGCAAGTATTTAGGCTTTAAGAGACAAGTTACCTAACGACTAAAAACTCAATGTACAAGCATTTAAATACTTTAAAGTACTTTTTTTGTTACTATAACCTGGTTAAACACAATCAATCACAGTTTGAAACTTGTATCAGAGTTGATTTATTAATATTTTATTTAAAATTTAGTAAATAATCGAATATATTTAGTAAATGACACTTACTCGGTTTAAATAAGACTGAACTTTCTTTTTTATTTTAATACAAAAAAAACAAACAAAAACTTATCTTGTGTATCGATGCGGTGTTGCTCGCGAAAATTCAGCGAACCCATAGTTATTATATTCAATCATAATTTGTTGCCTACAATAGTTTTTTGCTTAAAAATTTTCTATATTCTCAATTTAATGACGTTTTCTTTTCTAGAAAATAATGCAAAATTTTTCACACTTTTTAACAGAAAATGGACACGTTTTGCCACTAAAAATTAAGTCCAATTATATCGGACTGCATACCGCTGACTATCATTTAATTATGAAACTGTTTTACCTAGGAAAGCTCTGTCAAAGTCAAATCATATATCTTCACTGTTTAGTGGTTATGCTTATTTGTGCAAATATTCGACAAGTGTGACCGTACCGTAGTGAAACTAAACGAAGGTAAAAAAAATGTTTTAAACTGTAAAAAAAAATCGAGCAGTGCAAGCAAATCATATTTGTAATAAATTTAGTTTCAATAGCCTAACCAAAACTGTCAAGATTGATAGCAAAATCACTGCCTACTTTTAGGCAAAAATAATTATACTTTTTATACAAACATTTTGAATAACTGAATGGCACATTTTAGGTTAATTTCCAATTAATTTTGCGCAAAACGCTACACAATTTTAAAACATTTTCCAATTACGTATTATGAACGATCATTTACGTAATCCTAAAGCCCTGCCATTTTACAGCTAATTGACAAGCAGCATAGAAGCACACGAAAACATAATCCTTTTTTAATTATAAAAAAATAAAAAACAATTTGGAGAAAATTCCTGAAATGAAAATCACATTTTCTAACATTTAAAAAACTTGGAATTTAAAACCAACAGGACTACTTTTACAAACATGCAAATACATGCACGCAAAAATAAACAAACAAACAAATACATGTACACGCACGCAATGCCTCACAAGCAGACATTTATAACCACTGCATACAATTTTCAAATGGCAATGAAAAGCCAACTTTCTTTGTAAAAAAAAATAAAAATAAAACTAAAACCCGAATTTTAAACGTTTTTTGAATTAAGAAAAAAACACAAACACATTCAAACATGAACATGAAGTTTTGTAACAAATCCTATTTTGGTAACCAAAAAGAAAGTTACACTGAGCCGCACAGAAAAAATGTCTACGCTGGTTTTTTACATTCATCCCGCACTGAGTGGCAGGGAAAAAAATAGTATCTGTTACCAAAATAAGGGAAGAATTTACGCAGTGAAAAAAGCGTCTGGTTAGTTGTTATTTGTGTCAGTGTGTACGTGTGTGTGTGTGTGTTTTTTCTTCTTCTTCTTTCCACAGAAAGCCAGTAACACTTTGCTATAGATGTTGATCTTTGCGGTATTGCACTGCTTTCAGCCATATTTTTATGGCTGTTTGAAGTTATTTCGCCACCTCTTCCACAAACTGAAGAAACTAACGAACACGGCCTTCCCCTTTTGAATGCAACAAAACGTGTTATTTGCCATGATAGTTAACTTTTAGGACTTTTTTTCTTGTTGCTTTCAATGCCAGGATAATAATATTATTTTGGTTATTTTTTTTTTTTAATTTGTATGGTTGGATGAAAACGTACACACCACCCGCGTCCATGTACTACGAGCTGTGGAATTGGGAAGACCAGGTCATGAGAAATAAGTTGCAATCATGGGTTTATGTTTCAGCCATAATATCCGTTGGCATAAGTTTAAGTTGATTTGTTTGAATAGAAATATTTTCAGAAAATTTATTTTGAATTTTTAGGGTTTATTGAATATTCAGTTTAATATTTCAATAATGATCACTCTTCAGAACAAACACTGAAAAAAGTTAAAGTTCCGTGAAATAAAAAACAATATTTAATATAAAAAAATTTAGTATAAAAAATTTTATGTAAAATAAATAGAAATTGTTTTTAAATACGAAACAATTGTACAACAAATAAAAATAAATAAATCTCTTTAAAGGACAAAAGAAAGGAAGTTAATTCTGAAGACCAGCTTCAAGTTAGTTAACCATCTTCATAAGCTGAGCAGAACAGCTGTTTTCGGAAGCCACTACACTTCATCATTACACATCAGTACTGATCTGCTAAATTCAATAACATTTTCCATTCAATATCTCTGCTATTTCATGTCAAATCAAACTCATCTCATGGTCAGCTCACAACAAAAAATGTGTTTGCCAAGAAGTCAAAAACTTTTAATATGATTTTTCTTTCGTACTCTCCTCTGCTTTAATTTAAAACAGACTGTTTGTGTGGATACTCGCGTTTCTAACTTGAAAATGAAATTTGCAAGTTCTTTTTAAAATTTTCAAGATTGTAAAATATACGAAAAAGAAAACACACCGAAAGCCCCAGACAGGTCAAGTCTTATTTACTTTGAATTTCGCTGTTTATCTTGAGAATTCATCAAAAGAATTAAAATTTGTAAGTTGATGTATTTTTATCAAACGACAAACGAATCAAAGGGAAAATACAGAATTCTTTAAGCATTTTAATTAAAAATTGCAGGCAAATATTTATTTCACAATTTAAGCTGGTGCGACAAGTAAATTTTTTGAGAAAACAAAATTTCAAATATTAAAATTGGATTTAAAATAAAACAGAGAGATTAAAAAGTTGTAATGAAAAGTGTTAGTCCAACAACTTTAATTTCAAAACAGAAAAATTTATATTTTAAGGTAGAGGGGGCATTCAATTATCCAACTTTAAATAGCAGAGCAGATCAGCCGTTTGCGAAAGCCGCTCCTTCGCATTTTTGTTTATCACAATTTATTAAAGGTTTTAGAGAAATGGAACAAAATTTATTGTTTAAAATTTTCGAAGAAAACTATTGAAGTGCATCAATATTTTTTTTTTATTATTATCAATATTTTTTTTTTTATTTATTATAAAAAATGTTGGACCAACACTAAGAGAATGATGTCTACGTATCCAGTGCCTTTTGAGAGAACTGGAAAGGAGGGGATAGTCTCAAGAGGTTAAACTAAAACAGAAGATGGAGAATTGTTTGCAGCTGCTTTTTCTTTTTATTTTGATAGTAAATTTTCGCTCCTGGTATCGACGAAGCAGGATACTGGACGCTGCTCTTTTAGTACATGACGGTGTCAAACGCTGTCATTGATGTTCAGCGATCAGCCTTCGTCATTGTGACAAGCCGACAACTTTTACTACTGCAGAGTTGAGCTCGTGATCTATGGCATCAGAGTCAGCAGCATCCCTAGAATCTGATTTTAAGACAGATTAAATCGTTGTGAAATAATTTGATAGTTATTTTCATATTTCATTTCTGAATTTTTGCTCCATTTTACTGAAGCCGAACTTTTATTGGTACAGTTTAATGAAAGCACAGCATTTCTATTCACAAAATAAGTGTTTGAAAGAAAAAGTATAAAAATGAGACCTGCCAAGATATTGCGGAGGACTCCGAAAACTGTCCATGTGTCAGTTTTACTATCCTATAAAATACATAATTCTTTGTCAGCATCATTTTCTACTCAAAACATTTGCTTGTTACAAAGAGAAACTAAAAACTTTATTAATCAATAAACAACTTCCAAGCCTGCTGTACAAAACTAACAAACCTTTAGAATTAGTTTCAGTAAAAATCCCATTATATAAAATCTGCTAATACAGACTTAATTATTCAATAGTGGCTTTTGCATAAACAAACAACCAATAAAAACAACAAAAGGAAGCTGTTATGCTAAAAGCTCTTGATCTTCTATGAGATCATAATTTTCTTATACGCAAATGCCTTGTGAAAATCTATTGTTATTATTTACTCAAACCACCTGAAGCTATTTAACTTATTATTAACTTAATATTTTCCTATACGCATTATGAATGCGATGCAATTATAATGGGAAATTAGTATAGAGAGATAAAAAAGATATTTTATATGCATTTTGCATGCAAAATTAAACATAACCATGGGATATTAGATGTAATTATAGAGACATTAGAATAGATAAAACACACACATACACACACACTCGCATGCACACACACACACACACACACGGACGGAATCATTATGCTGCAAACAAAAGAGTGATTATTTATGCTGGTATTTTATTAATACTTGCAGACAATATTTTCGTTACTAAACTGTAAGAAATATTAGCCAATTTTCTTAAACGGCCTAATTGAAGGACACACAAAAAGCTTCAGAACTCTTGACAACGTTTTAATTTAATCATTTATTTGCTATTGAATAGCACCTGAATTAGCAAACAAACTTTAATAACTTTTAATTTAGTCTCTATTAGATTTTTCAATGTTAAAAATTTTTTTAGGTAAAAAAGTCTATTGATTTCCTAACATTAATTAAGTCTATACATGCAACTCACACACACACACAGACTTTTTATTGAAGGTGTTACCTGTTGCACATGACGCAAGAGCTTTGAAATGAATCATTTTGTTTGGACGCACACACATTCTGTTTTCTTTTCCCTCCCTCTATTCATACAGTTTCCATATGAGCTGTTCAAATTGAGCAACAGGTGCTCAATTCACTTGTAAATTTATTAAAAATTTAACATAAAAAATGAAAATAAATTGTTTAGTACACGGTAGCAACAAGTGGGCGTTCTGCATCTCAGCTAAAGTAACATGCCCTCAAAAATGAAAACATTTTTCAGACAGCTGATGTTGGCAGCCAAGCAAAAACGCGAATTAAGTCTTTAAATTCTTGAATAAAAATGCGTTTGTAAGTTTTATAAAAAGAGAAAAAACACTGTGACTAAGTTAATTGGATTTCTTTAGGAAAACAATATTTTTATACCGGCCAATAAATTTTACTTGTAAGCGAGTAATAAAAATTTAAAAAAGCCGTTTATGATTCTATGCCGCGGCATATCGTCAAGCTCACTGGCTTCTCTAATTTGACTGCAAGTTTAATGATGCAGCCTCTGGCGACAATGGCCAACTGTCAAATGTCTTTAAGTAGAGGTAATCAGCGCTGAGTAGACGTTAATGATGACATAATTGTTGAGACCGCTTTCAGCTTTAAAAGTTAATATTTTTGTGTTGATGGACTATTTGCTGTCTTCTTGAGTTTATTCTTTTATATTAACAATAAATGTTGACATGCAAAACTAAATATATTTTAATGAAAATTCTTTTAAATAATTATATAAAACAAGAACGCTGCAATTTAGATTTAATACATCGTCAAGTAAAATCTAAGACTCTGCCACTGTCAAAACTACTACACTCAGGATTAATTAAAACAGCTTTTAATTTAATCGGTTAAAAATTATTACAACTGCCAAGTCTTTCTCAACAATTTTGAAGAAATTCTTTAATATTGACAAATAATATTAATAATTTTGTTCAAGATTTTATTAGTAAAATAGCAACAAGGACAATTCTTTAACTAAATCAAGCAGAAGTGCAACGAACTCTTAAATAGTTTAAAAGGATGTCAGATCCTTTCCCTAACCAATTTAATAGTTTAAAAATATCTTTTACAAATAATATCTTCATTTTCTTTCAAAACCTCTAACAAAATAATGTGACGTGGGAACGGATTTTTAATTTTATTGAAGATTTGGAAGGAAAAAAGTGTGTCCTAAAAGTGAACAAACGCACATCCTGCTAAATTTAAGGATGTTCAAACTAAACATATTCAGCCAAAATATTAAATACATTAAATAAATAAATATTTTATTTAATTAATTCAATTTTCAGAATTTCAAAACTCTTGCAGACACAGATTTTTTTTTTAAATAAAATTTTTGTTTGATATTTTCGGGCCTTTTAAAATGTTACATGAGTAAATTTTGCGTATGAACTCGTTTTTGAGATATTGAAAAAATTAACTGCACAAAATTTCATGAATTCAGCAAAAATTTTGATATAAAAACAATATTTTTTTTTATATTTTATTTTTTTATTTTTTTCCGTGGCTGCTTCAGTACTTAATAGAAAAAAAGACAGCCTCTGACCTAATATCATTAAAACTGAAAAGTGTCCTGTCCAACTCTTTGCCAATTTGACATGGAATGACCCTCATATTGACCTTCTGTATACTCAAAGATCAATATGTTACAAATACAATAAGTTTCATATTATGAAAATCAATATAAACTATTTAATTTCATTTACAATGAAATGACGGATACTGCACACACACATACACACACATACACATACACACATGCACGCATATACACATTTACTGCCATATTACTGTAGCATGCAAACCACAATTTTTATCAATAAACTACCATCAGCTTATTGCGAATGAAATTATAATTGTGCGGTTATTATATTTTGGTTGTTGGACAATCATGTTGCAATTGTTGCTGATGGGAACTAAATGGTCAAATGCAACAGAAAAAAAGTGCTAAAATTATGTTTAAAATATTAAAAGCAGTAACATGCTGGTTGCCACATCTTTACCATGAACTTAATCATAATATAGTGGCCGTAACAATACATTTTTCTCTTCTCTCTTTTTCTCTTTATTTTATCTAGTCATTAGCAAATCATCAGTTTTTCTTTATGTTTAACACTTTATCGGGAACTGAAATTTTAGTAATTCAAATTTAATTCTTGTAGCCCAAGTAACAACTTGGCCAACTGAATAGAATTTAATTACTTGACCTATTTTTGTTACAATTGATTTAAAATATTTAATATAAGTTGAACGCTTTATTTTGAAACGCAGGCTGATTTTATATATTTCAGAGTCACGGTGTGGTCTGTAAAATTTTTTGACTTTTTTATAACCCGCTAAATGGGAAAATTATTTAACACTTCGAAAGAAATAAATTTCAGAATCATAATAAGCACGTAAAGAATAAAGAATATAAAATTATTCTTTAAAATAAAACCGCTTTCAACATCAATTAACTACAGCACATAAATTCAACTTCCACATCTTTCGGAATATTTAAATAGTTTCTGTTTGTCTGGTTCAAAGAAATCGAACAAACAACAATAAACCATTTGCCATGAACAAATAAATAAATTTATAAATACCTTTAATTATTTCAACTCTTCTTTTTTTTTTCTTGTTGTTTTTGTATTTTGTTAAACATGAGCTGTCAATTTTCATATAATAAAAGACACTTTGTGAGCATAAATTTATATTTATTAAACAAGTCGGCTGCAGCAAAACTGCTTATTATCTTGTTAAATATATTTATGGTTTTAGTTGTTGTAGCCGGGCTTAATGCTGCTTATAGTTGGCTGTTTTATGAAATAGTTTTTTGCATGAAGTATGTAATTGCTTAACATAAATAAGTTAATGCATCATCAGTATTGCCGACAGCATCATCGATTGGGAGGCATCAGCATGGAAACGTTACGAACTGATGTGAAGTGTATGAATGAATGAATGAATGAATGGATGAATAAATGATTTAGTTGAGTTGAAGTTCATTTACAAGCATTTGTGCAGCAAAATGACACACATGAAATACAATTTCATGTAAAATATTGTGCAGTGTGTGGGTGAATTTGGTTATAATTGGTAAGAATGGTTGGTGGCTGTTGGTTAAGAGGTGGGGATTAATGGAAAAAATATTAAAGGTTCGCCTTTACTTTGCATTTGATATTTAAAATTGCAGTTTTAATTACGGCATCGTCAAAAATATGTTAATGAGATCACGGAAATTGTTGCCTGAGATTCTAATGAGAGTGTGATGATTGTTGCAGTTTAATTTGGGTTGGAATATTTTTAATCAAGGGGGTGTAGTAAATGGCACAATTTAATTTTAAGGTGAATATGAAATAAGAAATTCCCTCGTTATTGTGAGAACTGGGAATCGATCGAAATTCGTTCGGAAACTGTGTTAGAATATCGATTGATATTGAATACGGTCATGCGGACATACAAAAAAGTGCAATTGTTTTATAGGAACTGCCTGTCTTCCCCCTCCTAAACCACCTTTAAGACTTTTGTAAGAATTAGCAAATTGTCCTAAAAATGAACCGCAGTAAATTGGGATACCTTCACAATTTTTGTTGGACAGATACAAGAAAATGAACAATCTTCTTCTTGTCATGACTGAAACATTTTGCTGGTACAGACAGTTTTTTTTTTTTGAGAGTTCCTAATTTAAATTTAGTGGGCTTCACTATTGTAGTTGGAATTTTTTGATCCACTGTAAGTTAATGGGAAAATAAAAAGACATCTTCAATGTGACAATTTGCATTAAGGCCCTAATTCTGTAAGGCACTTTGCGTTAGTGAAAGTTGTATATGTACAAAAATATAATTTCAAATATTTTATTCTCTTTCCTTTTCTTTAGTCAATTGAATTTTATTTTTAATAAAAATTTTATACATTTTAATAGACCAGGCAAAGCAGAAATATCTGCTCGTTTGTTCGATAAACAAATTAAGTATAAAATTATACCAAATCACTTTAATACTATTATTTATTTCTTTTATTGTGGAAATCTCATAGAACTGAAAGTTATTCAACTAATTAAAAGTGTTTTAAATTATTTGAAAAGAAATCGATCATTCTCATACTCGTAGCTTAACAACCAGTACAAATAATTTTAAAAGTTCTTCTGGTTGGATCTCTTCGAAAAGCTTTTCAAAGAATTTCTAGCAAAACTCAAAGTGTTTTGTTTCTATTTAACAAAAAACTTGATTAGCAAACGTTAGCAGAAAATGCATCGATTTTAATTTCCTCAAATTAAAAAATAAATACTCCAGGTGATCATTGAGCGATCTCTTGTTAGTTTCCACATGCACTTTATGCATTATCATCTGAGAAACTTTAGTCAAAATATATAACAGATTTTAACTCAAATAAATTTCTAACACTATTAATAATCTTAAAGCTGCTTTAAAGGACATGCTTGAGACAACTTGACTTTTATACCAACAACGAGAGATAAATTTCATATGATGCACCACTCGATATGGCAGCCATTAAAATCCATCTATAATAATTGGCTACTGAAAACCATAAAAGTATTATTTAAATGTTCCCCCTGATATTTAATTGATTTGAAATTCAAACATGAAACAAAACAAAACAAAACTAAAGCCCCCAAAACTCTTCAAATGCCACAACAACGTCAATAACCAACATTTAGACTCACATGCAACTGGGATTTATTAGAATTCTTTTTGCTCTCGAACGATTCAACGAGAAAAAACAACAAAATAAAACTCTACATCAAATAGTTAATAGGCGCATTCAGCGATTCGGCTTGAAACAAAAACGAATGGAAGAGCAAAATATTTATTATTTTAACATTTCGCAAATGATAAACATCTTTATTATGTTGCTGGTTTTGTTTCTTGCAGCTTTAAATTTCATTACAGCCACATTTTAACATGTACTACTGTGTTTTCAGCGATATTTTAGCCAAGTTTTTTGCTGCAAGTAGTCGTGGTTGTTGATTTTTTCCAGCCACTCTGTTTTGTTTTTTCTACGTTTGCAACTGCTGCCGCTGCTGCTGCTGTTAACACAATCGATTTGGGAAGAACTAAAAAATTGTTATAACTCACACTAAACAGTTTGGAATTTGTACATGATTTTTTGTTTTTTCTCTCCTTTAAAATTTAAACATTTTAATGTTTTTATTTAAACTTAATAAGTTCATTGTTTTAACGACTGCATATTACAGGCCATAAAAATTAATAGTTGTTTTCATGAAACAATGTGAACGTATGAAGTAGAATTACCCTTCTTAATTAGTTTCAATAAAAGGTGCACGTTAAGTGTTTTAAAACTTCCAGACCCTCCTCTATTTATAGCCTCCATACAACAATTATATTTTCAATCAGTGTAGCTAAAATTAATTGCATACGAAGCATTTAATTATCATATCAGCCCTCCATAACGATATGGAAAAACAACTCCACACAAAAAACGGAAATAGTTATTTATGCACTTAAAAACAAATAAAAATTAAAATGAAAATAATAATAAACGCTACACAAGATGTTCCTCATGGCAAATGTCAATTAAACAAAACAGTCGAATGTTTTTTGCATAAAAAACAAGCAAATCTTAGAAATTAATCACACCGACAACGCAACTAAAAATAGAGACAACACACTCGTTCAATTGATTATCAATTGCAAAACGTTTCCAGATAAATTGAAAACCGGGGGACTGGCACACACTCGCACATGCCAGCGTATGTGTAACTTAACAACAACTCTTATCTTAACTACAAGTTTGCAAAACAATCGTTAATAAATATAATTTGTATTGAAATTTAAATAATAAAATTTATTACTTTATCTATCAAACATAATCGTACATGAATAATAACGATTCCCCCGAACCGGTAGACGCATTTATAATTAAAGATTAAGCATCTGGAAACATGGCAAATGCCAAATTCTTATCTACTTTTTTCTCTTTTTATATTAGCAAATAAATAATCTTTTAGATGTTTTTATTGTTGGCTTAAATCACATTTATGAGAGTAAACCTCCTGTGGCGACAGTTCGCTGCGAGTACGTTTTAATGAAGTGCTGAAGAGCCGTGTAAATATTGATGAGTTATTTTTGGTTTTATGATTTTATAAAGATTAATATTGAAATTTAATTTAAGCGTGTTAATGACATGCACAGAATTATACAAATTAATGCTTGACTTTTTTAAAAATTTATTAAGTCAAATTCGAGCAGAGATTTGGCAGCTCATCTCAGCTAAGAATTTTGTGGTACAGACACATCGTTTATATGGGAGATCCACTGTATGATGCCACACCATTCAGTTCCAATTTATTTTCTATTGAAAATCAACAAAATTTTATATAATCAGTGCCTCGTTTCTGTAACTGATGTGAGAAGTTCCCACATCGAAAAACTAAATAATTATGGTTGCCATGCTTTTTATTGTAGGGTTATCCATAGAAAAGTTTATTTATTATTTTATTAAAAAACAACAAAATTTTAAATTCACGAAGAAATATATTCTGACTAATCCTGTGTTTCACAGAAGAAGTTCTACCTGCAGTTACAGAAACGAGGCACTGATATCTGTATTTAATGAGTTAAACTTTATGACTTTTTATAATATTCATTAGCGGCCAACGTATTGACATGCAAAATCTTGCAAAGAAGAGCATGAAAAGCTTAATAAATATTTTAAAATGTACGTTTTATTTTAAAAATAAAGCACTCGAATTTCTTTGCGAACAATTCTTTCAGCTGAATGACGCCTTATTTGCAACGATTGGAAACAGAAATAATTTTTCCCAAAAATTGAGAATGAATAGAGTGATTGACGTTACACTTAATTTTATCTTTATTTCCATAAAAAATTGGGAGCTCGCATTTGCTATTTTTGGGACATCTTGAAATCCACCAGTTTCAATTGATTCTAATTCTGAGGAAATTGAAGTTAAAACGCTGCCAGTTTTGGATTGATTTGGCTCAGCCGTTCTAAAGTTATAAGGGGGTCTCTTACTTACACATACACACACACACACTCATACTAACACACTTTCACACCAACTTTTATACACACTCACATACATACAGATATAGTGACAGGCTCTCAGAATTACGCAGGAAAGTTTTCTAGAACCTGAAAAACTGGAGATCTAATAGGAGCTAAATTTTTGCAAACTGGGGTTATATAGGGTGTTTCTTATAGAGTGATACAACTTTGAGTTGGCATCACTGCTTTATTTGACCACCCATTTAACAGCTGATAGTTGCTTTGACATTTCATTATGGATCGAGTTACACCAGAGCAACGCGTGCGAATTGTGGAAATTTTTAATCAAAATAATGGTTCTGTTCGTCAAACTTATCGTGGTGCACTTCGTCCATTCAAAATTTTATTTTCCGATGAAGCCCATTTTTTGTTGAACCGGTACGTAAATAATGGAAATGGGAGAGAGGAGAATCCACAAGCTTTTGTCGAAACACCATTATATCCACAGGAAATTACTGTTTGGGCTAGCGGAGTAATTGGCCCATATGTCTTCAAAAACGATGATGGTCAGACTGTTACTGTTTGTGAAAATTGGTGTTCCAGATTGCGCCTTGTAATCATATTTAAAAATTAATGCCACAAAATGTTCTATATAATAAAGACCGTTTCATTGATATCGAAAATATATTATTATGTTTTATTATGATTTAAACTTGCATCACTCTACGAAAAAAAATCCTATACCAGGATTTTCCGATTTTTGAAAATTTCACATTTTTCCAATAGGTAGTTAAGAAGAGCAATCTATGCTTAGTCGACCCCCAATTGCATTTAGATCGGTCCTGTTATCAGCAGAACAGCAGAACAGCAGAACAGCAGAACTTCTGCATACTGGAGTTTGGCTAGGGATCATGCCACGTTTGTGACGATTAATTTAGATGTTGAACTTTTTATATGGAGACTGATATCCTATTGGCAACAGCGTGTAAGTGCTCAGTAGCAGAGATGAGCATAAATCCCCGTGCAACAGGCCAAGAATTACTGACACCATGAGAAGAAAATTTTAACTTTAGAAAGTATTTTCTATGATTTAAAATTTCCACAATTTCGAACTATATCGAATACCATAATTATACACTTTTAGCAACAAAAACGATTTAACGATCAGTAGACGGGTAGAAACAAAAGACTTAAGCAACAAACGCTTCACATGCACTTGGGTCTGCCACGCACGTCATGATTTCTTTTGCATGTTGCTCAGCTCATCTGTAATTCTGAATCAAAATTTGCATTTATAACAAAAAAAAATTTATTTTTTCTTAATTCTTATCGTCAATCTTCTTCAGGGTCTAGACTTAGAATTACAATAGGAATTTATGTTAAAAAAAACAAGGTCGAATAAAATACAAAAAAATTTATTATTTATAATATTTACGGAAAAACGAATGTATTAATTGGCTATAAAAAAAAACTATATATGTAAGTCACAAGTTGTTTTTGAAATATTGCAAAGTCGTTGCAGTTTTCAAAGTAGCAGCCACAAGAGTGCCTTATTTGCCTTTTTTAATTATGGAAATATCAACAACGATACTCTATTCATAAAACTGTTACTAAACGGTTATATAAAATATCAACCTCTGCCGTTAAATATTCCCTCCCATAGTAAACTATCGCTCCCTGCTTTCTTACAACAGGAGCTTCGAAAGACGGGAAGTTTAACAGAGGAAAATGGATCACCCTCCAATGAAAACTGAATTTGCCTCTATCTTTAAAAAAAAAATACAAAACAAAAACTTAAAATTCACGAAGTGTGCAGCAGACTGGAATGTACTTCTTGCCACTCCCATTTTCACATGAACACTACTTACAAACTAATTTTAACGGGGGATGATATAGAGTTTTTACTTCAGATATCTGGAACCATCGTTTAGCTAAAATAGATTAATTTTTACTAAAGTTGTAAAACCAATTAATTTAAATAATTAGATTTATGATATCGCCCAATTTTCCCTTAATTTTTTAATGTTAAACAACTCCATTCTTAAACAAATAGATTAATAGTTTTCCAATTAAAACTTTCATTTCATTTCATGCATCAAATAATAAAATCAAAAAATGTCCTGCGGACATGTTGCGACATTTAAACAAACGAATGAAAAATATACCCGCAAAAAAAAGAAAAAGAAGAAGAAGAATGTACACCATTTAAATGTGATAAAAATCGCAATTGACATTAAAATTATTTGCCATAAAAATGAAATAAAACTTGTAAAAAAAAATAAACTATAACTAACAAACAGCAGAACCATTTACAATTGCAACAACAGCAACAACATGCTACAGCCAAAGACAACAACTAGTAAATGAAACTGAAATAAAACAACTATTTGCAGGTGCAAGTATTTTTATTTAGAATTATATATTTTTTTTTTTTGCCAGCTCTTTTCATACGATTTCTTGTTACCAAAATTTTTAAAGGGCACTTAAAATGGCAATTAAATTAAATGAAAAATACTAAAAGAAAAAATTGATACAACAAACAAAGAACGCGAAAAAATAAACGCTATAAATTATAAAGCATTTAATGGCAATTTAGCCTATAAAAAAGGTGTTCTACATTAAATACATGCACAAAACAAAAAGTTAACAATGATTTTTTCACCCATTTCAAGAGTTTATATGAGTGTGTGTGTCTGTGTGTGTGTTTGTGTTTTTCTCTCACTTAAACAGTTACTTTAATACCCGACATGTGTATAAACATTTTAAATATCAATACATTTTCATAAACTCAGTGCTGTTGGGTGAGTGTGGCTGTGTGTGTGGTTGTGTGCCTTAATTGACAACTGCCTGTAACACACACACACTCATTGTTGAGCTCATCAATCATTAAATTAATGATGAACAGTGAGTGTTACGTACAAAATAGTATTTTTTTTATTGACACACTCTACTGACTGCAGGGCCGTTGTGTTAGTATTGTAGTCAATTTGCAACATCTCTTAAATATGTGATATTACCGAGTAGGGGTTTAAATATATTTTTTTTTTTAGATTGAGGTACACCAAAGAAATACTTTTCGCAGACATACGAAACTTTGACGAATTACAAATATCTTGTAAGTGAATACGCTACACCTATTTTTGTGGTACACTTTTGAGTCTTTTGTGATGCACAATTATAAATGAAATGTTTATCTTTGGAAAGGTATTGTCTTGTAAATTTGTAGAATAGAAATAGTTTTTTTTAGTTTTAAAAATATTATATACAAAACATGTGATAAAGTTTTCAGTTTGCTTGAACAGCAACAACTTTATATTCGGCTTTTTTTTTTATTTATTCCTGCCAGCAGTCATGTAAACACATTTATAACGCATTTATAAATGTCCAAGCTTCTGTATAGTATTTTGTAACCGATAGAAACAGGATTTGTTTCCTTTAGTTAGAATTTATAGAGTAAAAAATAAGATGAAATAAAACAAAATCAATTTTGCTATTTTGCTGAAATTTCAATTACCTTAATTTTAAAGAATTTCATTTACTTAAATATATATACACTTGTGAGTCAAGATATATATATATATATATAAAGATTAGTTTTATATGTAAATATTAAGTGGTTGAGCCTGGAATTTCTAAAGTCTCTAGTTCGACTAGTTCGATTTTGATCTGCTCAAATTTACTTGTACTAAAAACTGATGGCCAAAAAGGTTAGAAAAATAATCTGATGTGCAGATTTTTTTCTTCTATATAGCAGATAATGCTATTCCCAGAAAGTATTACTGTAGTTGTGGCTATTGTCTACATGAATATGGGATTTTTTGTTGTTTATTTGGAAAAATATTTTTGATTAATTGTATATTCCTCCAACTGACTTTTTCTGGCTGAACAGCAATAAAAATGATGGCTGTTATGTTGTATTAATTTAAAGAAAAAAGCTGTAATAAATTATCATAAAAATATATATTTAATTATATTTCCAAAAGTGTTTTCATACAAGTGATAAAATACAGGAGTGCGAAACATAAATAATTGCAAACATTCAGCAGCAGTTAATGTGATAAGTCTGAGCAATTAATGGCATAAAATTCCTAACAGAAACAAACAGCTGTTGACTGTTTTAGCAGACTCACCATTTCCATTGTGTGAGTTAGAAACAGTAGGATGGTACCACTTTTAGCAACGTTTTATATATTTAATTAATTCATTTCCTTATTTGAAAAATAACTATAAATTATTTACTATCAATGAAAAAAAGTCCTTGTTGTGCTCAGCATTATTTTCATATTCATATAAATTTATTATACAATTCCTTTAACTATTAAGACCACTGCCAAGGCCAATAAATATATTGTGTATATTTCCTATTTCGTCCAAAATCTAATTGTTTACAATGGAGTTGGAAAAGTGCTGTAGTTCTGCTATTAACCCATTAAAAAAATGGGCAACACATTATCATTAATAAGCTCTTGCTTTGCCACGAAGCTGGCAGAAACTCCCCCACGACTTCTACAAAGAATTAGTTTGGACTTAAAATTTTCTCTGATTTCGTAGATACCAAGTATTTAAATTTCTTAATATATTTAGATATTAAAGTAATAACATGAAAACATATTTAAACCCAGTGCCTCGTTTCTGTAACTGAAGTGAGAAGTTCTCACATCGAAAAACTAAATAATTATGGTTGTCAGGCTTTTTATTGTAGGGTTATCCATAGAAGAATATATTTATTTTTTTATTAAAAAACAACAAAATTTAAATGCATTTAGAAATATATTCAGACTCATCCTGTGCTTCACAGAGTGACGACAGGACGACAATTTTTTTCGATGCGACAAGTTCTCACTTCAGTTACAGAAACGAGCCACAAGTCAGGCTTTAAATAGTTTTAGCAGAGACGATTTCTTTTCTAGCAAATAATGCAACATATTTTACACTTTATCAAAAAAGAACAGCATTCCGCTGTTTGAAATTTAAGAATTCATTTGAAAATTAATTCCATATTTCTAACGAAAAATAATTACTGTTTTAAAACTCCTGTAAACATCTAATTTATGGAAACGAACTGAAAAATTGTTACATCTTTTCCAGATTTTCAAATTTGAAAATCGACTAAGATTTATTTTAATTTGTGCAAATTAGCAATCGTCCGTAAAAGTGTTTATGAATCAATTTAATGTGCGAATAGAAGTCCTGCAAAAAATGGTTCGCAAGCTTCTCAGCCGTGAAAGGAAAACTTATCGCAAAAATAAAACAAAAATGCTTGCGAAATTCAGCGTAACATTAAACGATATATTATTTTTGACAGACTACTCCAGAATAGTTTTACTGCCGGTTTTTAGGAAACCATAACTGGTAGTGGTACTAGGGAAGGCACAATGGGACGAGTACAAAAAAGTAGCATCAAAAGCCTGTCACCGATTATCTTAAATGTCATGCAAAAGTGACCCACTTCCTTTGATATGAAGTTCTAGAACTCAAACCGGTTGCTAGTCCCTGGGAAGCAGTCATATGACATGTCCTGTTGCAGGTCCTTTTCCCTTTCAATGAAGTTTGCATTTCGTTAATAATATTAATTCAAACATGTTTTGAAACAAATTAAATAGTACTTCTTAAAACTTAAGAAATTGTATTTGAATATTTAATAAATTTATTAAACGATTTCTTTTCTACTTTTTCAGAGTATATCACTGTTGGGCTTAGCCTGTATATGTGCCCAAGTTCCACCTGGATCAAATCAATATTTACCTCCCACAAAAAATGGTTACGACTACTCAGAGCCAAATAAGCCATTCGTAAGTAGTTGATTGTATTGCTTTTATAGTTGCATTAAACCCGGCCTAAGTTGTGTAATAAAATGTTTTTATTGGAAAGTTGCTACCCTAAAATTATGAAAAGAACAGGAAGTTAATTTCAGAGAAATATATTTTCTAATGTAATTCAATGTAATAAGTGTTTCCAAAATGCCGTCTAACTGGAGTAGAAGCCATTGTTTCCACTATTTCTTGACTTAAAAATATAAATGCTGGCAAGACATGCTACGACGTTGGCTAATCTGATCTCTGATCTGAAGTAGAAGTATTCGATGACATAAACGAAACATGAAACTCTTGCAAAAACGATTTATGCATTTCAAAATATATTCAATCGCTTTGTATTCTTAATTGTGATGAATAGTTGCACTTTAAAATTTACCAGACATGACTTTTATGAATGCAAAAAAGCACGTAAAAGGCATCAAAGATTTTCTCTTTAAAAACTTTATGGCAGCAAATCAATTGTGCGATTCAGTTTTCAAAATTAAGCATATAAATCAATCCGAAACAGTTGAGACCAACAATCAAATTAAAAAAAAATATATAATGACAAACCCACAATTATTGTAGTTTTCTTTTTTTCTTTTTTTTTGTTATTTATTTAACCATAAAACAAAATTTTGGCAAGAATGTTTCCGCCGCCAACAAGAGAAAACTGGCAGCTACTTTGTCCTACTGCTGCAACTTTTGTTCGCTGCACAACTGTTAACCCATATTTTGTTGTATTTAAGGCGCACATAAAAACAATAATAGAGAAAACAAAAACAAAAACGAAAAAAGAACCAACAAAAAAGAATGAATAAATAACAAATGCAACTAAAACAGAATACGAAATATTAAAAAGAAACAACTCAAAAACACATGCAGTCGAGTAACCCATAAAACACGCTGCGCTGTTTCGCTTTTTACCTTTTTTTTTTTGCAATTCAACTGCTCAACTTTAATGACGGAATGATGATAATGAAGTTGCTGTGTGAATGTTTGCAGGTTGTTTGCTTGGGTGTATATTTAATTTGAAATTTATAAAATATAAAAAATAATTTCGCTTTTATAGAAAACACAATGTTGGCTCGCACTGCAGGTTAGTGGAACAAAAGTGAATTTGTAACGCTTTTTGCAATGTGATTTGCAAAACTGAACCCCAACAAGCAGCGCGGTGTAGGGAGGGCGGCTCAGGCTAATGATTTGAACTCAGTTTTGAGTTATTAAATTACCAGCAATAAAAAGGAGGCAACTTAAATGAGAAAAGAAGTGCAACAAATCGGTGATGAATATATGAAAGTCTTATAATTTTTATTGGGGATCAAATTGTACACCGAGTCACTCTACATGAATATATAACGAATTTACAAAAAGCTAAAGTCAAAGACTTGGAATATATAGCGGTTATATAACTCGATTTCGAAGTATCATGTCACAGTTGCACTTCAAAATTGTTCTTTAAAAATTTCTTTCGAATATTTCTAATAATTTAACGTCAACTTTTAGCGATATTTAGTGTTTTGAACGACCCTTTTCCAACATGAATTAAATATAAATTAAATATTTGATTAAAAAAATGTCGAAAAATCTTCTGCTTTTTTAATTAATCCCTACACCGAGACCATTGACGCTTTTAACTAAATTATTTCATGCTTTAATGAACACAATACCAGCATTTTTAGCTGTTATTTTGGGAAATCGTATTTCTTATGTTGCTCATAATTTCGCAATTGATATGTTACCCCCTTTAAGTTGCAGACAGCGGCAGACGGCATAGCAACCAGAAAAAAAAGCAAAAATAAATAAATAAAACAAGACACAAGTGCTCGTAAAAAGTAGGTGTTTGTTCACTTTAAAGTTTGTTAGGTGTTGCAAGCCATTTGTACTTTATGCTGCATGCAACTTCATTAAGCATTGGCAGTTGAGCGCAATGAAAATGTAATACGATCACCCACAAAAGAAAACACAGTGAAACAAAAACACACTCGCACCAGGAAATAAATTTTAAATAAAACACTTTTCGCAAACAAACAAAAAAAAAGAAAAAAAGAAAGAAGAAACATGTGCCAGCACAAAAGCATGGTTCAAGTCAAGTTGTATGTGTGTGTTAGTGTGTGTGTGTGTCTGTGTGTGAGTGCAAAATCGCTAAAGTGAGTGGAAGTAGTACTCGTCGCAGTAGTAGCGATGATATGATGTTAAAATTATTGTGGCATGACATGAAAAATTTATTAAGTTGACATGCGGTTGCATGTGGCAAATGACAATGTTCCAGTGCTAGTTGCTGCTGTTCGTAGCACTGCTCCAAAGCATGCAACTGTAACAGCCAGCAACAGTTTTAATAATGATGAAGCAACAGCAACAGCAACAAAATAAAATATTAACATTCAACATTAAGAAATACAAAATGGAAAAAAAGGAGGGAAAAAAAACTGCACAACAAACAAACATATTCTAACAAAAATTTAATACAATTTCGGCACATGAACGAACCGTGTACATGGGCAACAATTTAAGTTGTTGTTGGTGCATGAGTGTGCAAAAGTCTGCTAATGAAATGCATTTATTTTGTGGGTACGCTGCACAACTGCCCCATAGGAATTTCGTTTGGTATGTAGTCGACGACAAGTGTGTATCAGGGGTACAATACTCCCCTGCACAAACACCTTTAAATGCATCGCGAGGAAACCGGTTTCCCTTTACCAGAAATAGTCCATCAAATAAATAATTCCTTGATTTCGTTTTTGATGTAAATGTGATGTCGATTTCTTTTCTAGAAAATAATGCAACATATTTCACACTTTTTAACAGAAAATGGCAACATTTCGCCATTTCAAAATATAAAATTTATTAGAAATAAATCCAACGTCCTTCACGAAAAATAGTTTGTATTTTAAAACTTTTCCAAGACGCCACTTTTTAAAAAATAAGTGAAAAAATGTTACATGTTTTTTGGAAAAGAAAACATTATTAAAAAACAAATAACTTCGATGGGCCCTTTAACTATCCGATAACCTTCTAGAAAACATGTGACTTTAACAGCACCAAAATTTTATATCTTCTATTGGAATTCATATTTCCTGTTTTTTCATCTAAATTTAAACAAAACTAACGTAACCTGGCTTTTGTGCTGTTCTATACTTTTGAGCTCTTCGAGCTGAAACGCTATTATTTTAGTTTTGAAACCAACTGGTTTCCAGGTGACAAGCGGTGATTGATATATTTGTCGATTGATAAGAAAAGAATCGACAGCACCAGATGATCAGATATATAATTTCGTTCATTATATCTTGCGAAGGAATTAATATATTTTGACCCGATTTAAGGTGGTTTAAATGTCAAGGGCTGATTAGCTGAAGCGGTTTAAAAGTTATTCTAGAAAAAGGACACTTCGAAAAATTCTTTTTGTTTTCTAAATTCTAATCGACTCAAATGGAGAGAATATCTAAATTTAGGAGCACTTTCCAGAACGCCCCCAGTTTGGTTTGATTCATTTCAATACTAAGCGGGCGAAAACACGTACACACACACATACACACACCCATGCAGACATGCATTCAGTCATAGTGAGAGGCTCTCAAAATTAATCAGAAATGATTACTAAGGAATCAAAACTTCGGGATGTGATGAGAACCCAATTTTTGGCAAAACGGCGTAAAGCCAATAATTTCCCGATTTTAGAAAAATTTTAAATTTTCCTGACGATTAATTTCCTGACGTGTTTTAATGAATACAATGAAAGTTGTTGCAGATTCTTTTGTCCCTTTTAACTACTTGAAGAGGCTGAAAAGACTTAATGAATGGGAGGACTAATCACGCGAAGAGACCTGCGTCACAAATGGCCTCAAGCTTTTGATGGAAACCCACCAAATTTTTTTACTGCAAATAATTAATTCTTCTTTTAACAACTAGATTTTTAGTTCATGATGAAAAATTTAAAACTATAAAAGTTACTTCCTTTCTCCTTGTAGCGTGCGTCACAAACATTTGCAATCCATTATTTCGCTTCAAACAGCTGGTGGCAGCTACTTCCTTTCGTCTTGTAGCGTGCGTCACAAACATTTGCAATCCATTATTTCGCTACAAACAGCTGCTGGAAAATTGTTTTTTTATACTCGTCAGTACGCTGGGATCCCACTTAACAACATAAAAGAGTTAAAGAAATCTCCTTTGAAATACCGAAAAAATTTTTATATTTTAAAGAGAAAACAACTCCAAATGAAGTGTTCATCTGGGATGTGTGTGTCCAACAGGAACGCGACCATTTCTTTGATGCGAAGTCAGCTGCAACCGATTTCCTACATGGTATATTTATTTCCACGTTTTTTTTTACTATTCATTTAAATGAACGTGCATTTCATTTGATTTTGTGTAGTTTTTGAAAAAATCTTCTCAAGGGAAATTATGTCAGCGATATGTAATTTAGAAATGTTGTGTTTGTGTGCGCTGGTTTTAATTAATGATGGAATAATTGAGGTTTATTTCATTTCATTCGAAAAGATTTACGGCCGATTATTGTACAAATGAAATTGAAGAAAACACGATGATTTCTAAAAACATAATTAAACCACAATAAAATATTAACATGAACTTACAGCAGCAGTTAAATTATTTCCAACAGTTTAAACTGGCATATTAAGATTTGGAAGAAGAGAAAAAAAAAAGCGAACAAACCTTCATTTGCCTTGATATCGTTTTATTGCAGGCAACATGAGTGTGTGGCTTGCAAAAATATTTTATTAAATGGCGTTTAACAAGATAAATTCTGCTTTCAGTATCTTAAATAGAGGTTTTAGCAAAAGTCTGTATGCATTAAAATTCTCTGCCTTAACTGTTTCGTTGGTTATATGGCACGAAATTTCTAGTCAAACAGAAATACATCTTGAACTTTAAAGAAAAGAAACATTTTGATTTCAAACATGTTTTTCTACCCACTTGTGCTAGAAGCCATCGTAAACATTCTTGGCCGCACCTCAACTTGACAGCATTAAATTGGCATTAACATAAATATCGTCACCTTAAACAAAAACTTGCAAACAAACACGCTCAAAACTATTATGGGTCACGTTTATAACTGGAGCTGAACGTGAACGACAACACGATAAGATGGGAAAATATGGGATTTTTTTAATGATGTTTGCTCTTTGATTTCCTTTACAGAAACCTCCAGGCCCACCTGGTCGTCCTGCACCTGGACCTGGCCCACGTCCCGGAACCAGACCACCACCAGGAGAACCAGGACCAGTAAGTACAGCAAATACTTGAGAGATCAAAAAACATATTTCAAAAATAAACAAATAAAGTTGCCAAAAATATTTTTGTTTAGAGAAAATGACCATTTTTAATCCGGATACGAAATCAGTATATCAAATCAGGTCATTGTTCTTGTCATAGAGAAATTTAAATATTATGCGAAGCGGCAAATGCCCTACAAACTTAAAAAAATCCTTGTGTCTATAATAGATAATAAAATTTGTTCGTCCTTCAATGGGGTTTTCATAATATTTTTGAATTTCGAAATATATTTCTTTTTGTAAAAGAAAAAGAGTTCACCAAACTTGATCCTTTTAAATTGTTTCCTTTTAAATAATACACACGTAATTACAAATAATATCCGAATTTAATTTATACGAAAATCATTACGAAGGAGACTCTAGGGAAGGATTCAAACTCAAAACTCTTGAACTCAGGACACTCGTCACTAGCGTTTTGTAGAATCGAAATTATCCTTGATCGTACTATCAAACAGTTTAAAAATTGAGAAATTTTTACAGGATTCTATTAATACCCTTTAACCTTTTGCTTTGGCTGGTGACAAAAGTACTTAAGAAATTCACGACGAAGCCGAAGATATTGAGTACGATCGTGCACTCGATCATGAATATAGAACCGAACTTTTCTGATCTATGTACATGGCTGAAGTACAGAAGGTATGGGACTGGCCACCGAATCCACACGTATTGATACTATCATATCCTAGAACCACCTTTGCTGTATTGTGTTACACTCACCGACAAAGTAAAATGTATATCCCTGAATATTTTTCTCCATGTATCAATGAAAAGTTTATAGCAAAATATTAAGCGATACAATGAATGCCAGTACTAATTAAAAAACTATATTAGGTCCCAGTCCCTATTTGTCACCTACCTGAACATGTCATCGACATGTTGCCGGCAGAGCAGCGGCCCATATCCACAACATGTTCAGACTTGGCTAGTAGTTTTGCAGTTGTACCAGAGAGAAAAAAGTTTAACCCTGTTTTAAAATTATATATTAAAGCGAATATCAAGTCGGATAAGGAATGGCGGACATGTGGCCGTTCATGGATGGCTGGACATAGACGAGATATAGACGTTCGCGGTCTTTTCCATGCCTAGTGTGGACGCTACGTCGTTTAGAGAATGGGAGCTCAAGTTTAAAATATCTGTCTGTAAAAAAGTCTAAATTACAAAAGCTGGGAATAACGCATTTGCGCAAGTTTTCAAGACTCGAAAGCTTCTAGATTTAAGATTTTATGGTATAAAGATATTTTCTACCTGCAGGAATGATTTATAATTTCAATAAAATTAACTTTAATTGAACAATTTAAATTTATTTTTATCGCAGGACCACGTTCACATGCCTGGCAATCCATTTGACTTTGAGTATGCTGTCAATGATATTGAGACTGCCAACGATTATGCCCATAAAGCTTCCAGTGATGGAGATGTTGTTACCGGCGAATATCGCGTACAATTGCCCGATGGCCGCATGCAAGTTGTACGCTACACGGCCGACTGGAAAACGGGCTATCATGCAGATGTCAGTTACGAAGGTGAACCTCAATTCCCTCAGGGACCTGGTGGCAGACCAGGCTACAAATACTAAATTCCATCACACACTCTTCGTGTCCCATAGCACACAACCTCTCTGCCCAACTCCCTGTATATCCAACACTCCGTCCCTCCACTAACTACTCAAACACAAACACAATCTCAATCTCAGCTGTTCTCTTGTTTGCTCTCGTTAAAGGCATAGAGAATAATATTTTTTAAATTTTAATTATAAAATTTACACGTACAATTTTGCTTAAGAATTTGTTTTGTAATTTATGCCATCCGGCGGAATGTATAGAGTAGAGGAAGAATAAGAGAAGTTGTTGATTTGTTAAAACTTAATTTTTTTTTTTTTGTATTATTATTTTATTTAGTTAAACAGTAACTTTATGTTTTCTGCATATTTGAGTGATTTAATAATTTTGTGAAATGTAAAATTAAATAAATGAAAGAAAAAGTAATAAAAAAAATAAATTTTTTTAATAAAAATTCTTAAAAGCAAGAAATTTATAATATGAGCGAAAATTTGCAGGTAAGTATTTGGACTATTTAATCGGAATTAATCGAATAATCGGTCGGTAAAATACCATGAATTGTTGGTATTGAGCCACTGAACTGAATCTGTCCAATTAATCGAGCAAGCATGACTGCATTAATTGCCACGACTGTATACAAAATTTTTCAAGTGGTGTTCAAGTTAAGACTGGAGATATTTAAAAGCCAATTCGGGTGACCTTAATATTTTCTTATATTTCATAACACGTGCTTAAGATTGTATGAGACTTTCGGGGCAAATTGCACACCATCAAGCCACACGTCAGCAAAATGTCAACTTCTTATCTCAAATTTATATTATTGGCCAGCTTATTTGTGTTAATAAAAAATCCACGAATCATTAACTTAATCGAAACTGCTTCCCAGTTGACATACAATTTAATTTACTTAGTATTTGACTCATTATTGTTGGCCAAGACAGTGACCACCAGGCGCATAGAAGCGCTCTTTAAACCAGTAACCAGTTGTTTGTTTAATCATCGTTTCTGTATTATAAATTTTCTTTCTGCTATTTATTAGTTCGTTCGCAGCGCACAGTAACGAAGTAAATACTTTTTTAGCTGACTAAAATTGTTAGTGGATCGATTAGTTGAGTGGTTGTTTAGCTGTATGTGAATGGCCGGGCTACTGTAGCAGACGCCACAGTATTACGTTAACAAACAACAGCCAACAACAACGGCAAAGCGATACGTGTGTGTTAGATAGAAACTTTGTCTCATTATAAGTTCAAAATAATAATTTATTTTCTGTAAAATAACATAGAAAAATTTGAATTTTTGCAATGAAATTTCTTATCTTGCTGACCTTAAGCTAACGGAAATGGCACCTGTTTACTGCTGTTATGGCTAATTCGTGTATTATTAACATGACAAAAAAAATTGTTGAAATCAATAATTTTACCAGAATAATGAATTCATTATGGATTAAAAATATTCAGCAAACACCACGTCTGTAGATACAAAATTTTTTAAAACCTCAGATGCTGTTTGTCATTTGAAACTTGTGAAATATGCTAAAAGAAATACCAGTCTCATGAAGAGTAGCCAAGCCCAATAGGCTTTGACCAAACTGGTGAACAGGATAGGATAGAATCGCATGTTCTGCAGAGGCAAAGTTGGTAATTTCCATGGCACACATACAAGTTTATAAGCATCAAAAATGGTTAAACAACGTTTATACAATAACAGGCAATCAAGAAATAGTTTCCGAATTGAAAGAGTTCATTTAGACCCTAAAACTGTTTCAGTCCCACCGTTAAGAAACAACATATTTCTTCCCAGCAAATAAAATTGGTCAATGTAAGTATTTACAGCAACTGTTAAAACATTTTGCTTCTCTGTTAACCCACCACCTTTTGCAGCCTTACGCTATGCTATACTTCTGGGGTTCTTGTATTTGATAAGTACGCTAACAGTGAGTAATTCGAAACTCACTACACTTTCCGTCATAGATTCATCTGTTATTCTACAATTTACAAGAATGCTTTTTCTTGCACTTTTATTAAAGACAAGAGCCCACATGAGTAGGAAACTTGACATATAGAGATGTTTCGTTTCAATCTTAACAGTTTCCGTAGAATAAACGCTGGTATTTCCTATATAAAGGTTTTCCTCTCTGCAATTCCCAATAAATTGAGGGATAGTCAAACGTTGCTTAATTTTAAATCCTATTTAAAGTTTACATTTCTGTTTAAATTGTAAACAGACAATAATTTATTTTATCACTGCAAAATTAGATAAGATTTAAATGCTCCACATCCTATATTTAAACATGAAGTAAAATTTCGGATTACAGCAATTATATATGACGTTTGTCACTCCCAACAATATGTCGTGATAGAGATAAAAATTGTGCCATAATAAAAAAAAAAAATAGTTCGGATCAGCAAGACATTAATGAAGCCGCAATGTCTGCAATTTTAAATGCAACAACAGTATGGAAAACATGTATAAAACGTGTGCCGCCCAACAGTTCAAAGTGTTACCATATTTTTGCAAGAAAACGATTGAAATTGACTAAAAAAAGTGAGAGTAGTTAAAGATATTTTAAACTTTTTATGAAAATCAACTATCATTAGCCTGAATTTATACAAAAATGCTCGTTTCTCTTCAGAATTTGTTTTTGTTATTGTATAGCGTTTAAAACAAAAACATTCCAAATATTATCAATAAAAATTAGGGAACGTATAGAATAATTATCCGAAAAATTTTAACTCAAAAACTCTTGATGTTGGAATCGTCGGAAGCCTATACTTTTATATATCAAGCAATTCAGAATCTATAATGATCTTAAAAAATGATCTCAACTACATATTTAAGAGTTATTTTTCAAAGAATAACAAAAGTTCATATGTAACTGTTTTTATTTTGCGATCATAAAATAAAACTCTGTTAAAGTTTTACTTCCTCGCCTCCATAAAAATAATTTTTTTTTTCTCTTTTAAAAAAAGTTGTATGTCTTTATTGCAATAGAAGGTCCTTCGATTACGTTGGATCGCATTATAATATAAAGTGAATTTAATTTTTGTCTTATTAGGGAAATAAAGCTTGGACGACCAAATAAAACTACAGTGCTGTCTGGGTGGAGTGAACCCCCGATGCTATGAACACCGCGTTAGAGTGAACACTAAAATTTTTACAAAGGCTACTCTATAGCGTGCACATAATTTAAAAGAGAGGTTTTAATATAGCTTAAGGATAAAAGCAAAGAAAAATAATATAGGACTTAAGAGAAACCACTAAATAACGGTAAAGTAACGATTATTTTAGAGTATTCACATATACATACATACAAATACGGATTCTATTCAGTATGAACACTCAGTGTAAATTCATTTAAGCATGCGCGCATATTCAGTGAATTTCATGTGTCAAAGTTGATTTATTTATTAATTATTGCATGCAAATGGAAATATTAAAATAGTTGCCATATCAGGTGACGAAGAAAATGGCGAAACACCAGCAAACAGAAATCCGATATATGCAGCTGAAGCCATTAAAATTTTCGATAAAGGTATCGAATGGGCTGAGGCCAAAACTACAAACTTCGGAAATATTCAAGCCTTACACTGCCTTCGCGAGGAAGCAGTGCAAATATCGGTGAACATATCCAAGAAACAAGCAACTATTACAAATTTCTTTCATTTCTAAACTTAAACTTCAATATTAAATTTAAGAAAATAAAACTTATGAACAATAAATGTATTTAAATAAATAAATTAGTTTATTTTAATTAAAAAAATATCAACCTTGATATAGTGAACAACCTGGATTAGTTCACTCCACCCAGACAGCACTGTATTTCTTTTAATGTTTCATTCAACCTTTTGTATTTGCATGGAAAAATAGCTGCTTTAAATGGATGCTTTTTGTTAAGTCTTGAAATAGCTGTTATTAAGCAAACTTTTTCATATTACTTATAAGCGTGACGGTCCCTAATCAAAATTTCTATTATTGAATTATCGAATTCTAAAAATTTAGTTTTCTGCATGATTCTACTATTTACTTAATATAATATGTTTATATAGAGCATTATTTACGTATATAAGTAAAAAAAAATCTCATCACTTACCATTGGATTAAGAAGAAATAAGTCGGCTTGGCTTACTGGTATACATATTGCGTGGATAACAAAAATTGTCTGTATCCTTAAGTGCCACCATATAAAAATATGTATCATAAAGCTCATGTATATACAAACAATTATACATATTAAGTACAATAACATAATGCAAGTTAGGATAAACTTTAAAAACAAAATTATTTCTTTTAAATTTTTTATTAGAATTGAAAAACAAAATAAATTGTAATAAACTGTAAATTTATAGCAAAGTATACGAAAAATATTCACCATAACTTGGAAATATTATACAAATAGTTAACCATAATCGTTTGAATATCAAAGGAATTTATCGCATTAATGAATTTATTAAAATTGAAATATTATAATTTTAAATTTCAAATTATTTTAAAATTAGAAATGACAAACGGCCATTAAAAACAAAATCATTATGCTTTTAAACATTAAATTTATAAGGCAGCACTACCGGACAAGGAAACTAGTTTTAGTTTGAGCTTTCCAGCACTCATTTCCTTTAACAAAAAGTTTCCTTTTTCAACACTTTTTCTATTTTTCCGCTAACAACACTGGCTGACTGTTACGCGCTCTAAATATTTGCCAGTTTCTTTTTTAGTTTCCCCGAAACACACGCACACATGCACACACTCAACGAAGACGAGAATAACGAACGGCCGTAACAAAAGCAACACGATTAGTTTGGAGAACATTTTGAGAAATTTATATTTTTTTTTTACTTTAAAACAAATTTGCAACACGATATTATATTTTATTAGCACACTAAATATATTTATACTTTTAATAGCAATTGGCCATTGATATTAATTACTTTTTTCTTAGATTTTATTGCAGATACACATATTGAGCCCAACTGGCACACAACTCATTTACTATATGACTTGCCGGCTTTTAACTGTTGAAAAACAACACACAACTGCAACAACATTTGAAAACATGAGACCACTAAATTAAACACTTATTTGTTTAACAAAATACAATATATTTAATGCATTTTGTTAACTTTTATTAATTTTAATATATTTACTTTACAAAATGCGACGCGAACCGATTAAATTCCAATAAGAAACTGAATATGAAACAAGAAACAATGAAATGCAAGAATGTCAATAAAGAAGGGCAGGGATGGTGATGTTGATATTTGAAATATCGTTAAACATACAAGTTAATCTGACTACACGAGCGGTCACGACTGTTAGCGAAAGTATGTAGAAAGAGTGTAAAAACTACAACACCATTTTTGAACCACTCTCTTTGTGATGACCGCTGCACTAGAACCATACCAACAGGTATCACCAAAAGAATTCTTATTTAGCTTGAGCTGCAAAAAATTATGGCCAGCTTCAACAACATCGTGTTACGCTTAACTGTTAAATTAATCACTGCTTATTTCAAAAATCATAGAGATGAAGAAGAAATCATATATTAGATTAGATTTAACATAAACCATTAAACAAAAACTGTCGTTATCCATCTCTGAGAGTTAATACTTATTACATACAAACAATAACAAATATCCATGTGCATTCATACATGCACACACGAATGAATTTTGGCTGTTGGTCTTCGCAATGCTTCGTCGTGAACATTCTGGAAGACAATAATACCGCTTTGGAACTATTCGGAAACTGACATGCAAGAGGGAGCAGATTTTATGAACGCATTTAGCGGGGTTAATGGTACCGCAGTTATGAACATGTTTTTAAAGGTAGTGGTGTAATAACAGCTTTCTTACACTTATTTCTTTTCGGTTATGATATAAGTTGTTATTGATTCTAAAATATATTTTTGTCAGCGTTTCATTGATTTTCGATCACTGTAATTATATAACTTATTGTTTTATATAACAGACATTCTTTGAGAACTCCGGCAGATTCTATTTCTAGTAGCTTCCACTGCCCATAAACACACGCACATGCACACATTGAACGAAAACGAGAATAACGAACGGCCGCAACAAAAGCAATACGATTAATTTGTCCAACATTTCTTGAATATTAATTTTTTCTATTTTAAAACAAATTTGCATCCCGAAATCAATGCTATTAACACACAAAATATATTGATACAACTAATACCAATTGGCCAATAACTTTTTCCTTAGCTTTGATTGCAGATACACATATTGAGCCCAACTGGCACCCAACTCATTTGCTATATGACTTGCCGGCTTTTAACTATTGAAAAACAACACACAACTGCAACATTTGAAAACATGATACCACTAAATTAAACACTTATTTGTTTAACAAAATACAATATATTTAATGCATTTTGTTAACTTTTATTAATTTTATTAAATTTACTTTACAAAATGCGACGCGGACCGATTAAACTCCAATAAGAAACTGAATATGAAACAAGAAACAAGGAAATGCAAGAATGTCAATAAAGAAGGGCAGGGGTGGTGATGTTGATATATTCATATATGTACATAGTCATATATACACGAATTCATACAAATCATCATTTTCCATCTCTGAGAGTCAATGCTTTTTGCATGCAAAGAATAACAAATATCCAATAGCGTTTACACATGCATTCATATGTAAACAAATTCTACCTGTTGGTCATCGCATACTTCCTAAATCTCCTGGAAGACAGTAATTCAGATTTTGTACTATTTTGAAACCAATCCCTCGTATTTCCGTATATTATAAATATTTCCTGTAATAAATATGCAAAGCTTGTACCGTTCCATGTTGGTTCTACTTTCAGGTGCCACAGCGTGAGTACACACATATATATATATATATATATATATATATATATATATATATATATATGAGTTCTCATATATATATATGAGTTCCAATCTCAATCAAGCACTTATGCGAGTCCATACTTACATTACATTCAGAATCGCAATGAAATAACTTGCTATTATTTTATTTTTTTGTTTTATATATATTTTTTTTTTCTTGATCATTCTTTTTGTAGTTTTTCTCAAACTCTATAAATATAATTTCTATAAAAAATAATTATAACTAAACTAAAAGAGTTGGTTATCTCAATTTCAAATTGATTAATAATTTTACAATTTATTGAGAAATATTTTATGTATTTTTGTGTTTTTTTTTACTTTTGTTGATGTTATTATTAACGCAATCAAATCTAATAGATATTTGTTTAATAATAATAATAATAGAAACAATATGTAATTTTATTAATTGGAACAAAAATAGAGAAAACGCGGATCTATTCGCTCAATATTTTGTTGCATATCTTTCAAAAAGAAGATGTTAATAATAAAATTATTTTCTATTTTAACTGTAAATAATGTAGGAAACTATCAAGTAATTAATTTGATCATAAAATTTAAAATATATTGCCTACAATGAATGAGTAATTAATTTATTTGATTCAAATTCATATTCCAATAACTTTGTATGTGAGGAGTAATAGCTGGTTTGTTTTTTCAAGAATTTCAGCAAAAATGAAATCACTTAAAAAAGATATATGAAGGGGGTTAATGTATAAAATTATATTAAATGTTGCAACAATATTTGCGTATACATATAGCTAAAATACATACGTACATATATAATTTTCTGTTTCTACAATCTTATTTATACACAATTTAGTATTATGCATTTTATTTATTGTTGCCATTAGACTTAAAATGTGACACGAGTGAATTTGTGTTTCAATGATTGCCATCACCCCCATTAGTTCCACCATTCAAGCGCACAGATCTTCGCCGTATTAGAATTCGTTGAGCAGCTACTACACCTGATTCATTAGCAACGATCGCTGTGGTCTCATTGTTTCCCAGATTATCGTTTTGCGATGAGGACTCTTCATTAGCCATACCATCGACTGCATTGTCTAATATGGTAGCATTTGCTTGATTATTGGTAGTACTGAGCATTTCAGTTTCATCGATAGCTTCCAATGACGGTCTTTGTACAGGTGGCACCCGCAGTTTGGATTTTTTAGGAGGCAACGTTCGAGGAGAAGCTACCACAATAACGGCAGGTGTGTGCACTATATTGCTACTATCCAAGGCAGAATCGGATTCGAAGTTACGTTTTCGAGATGCTACTGTTCGCAATTTCGCTCCTATTGCTCCGCCATTGCCTTCGTGTGTTATTTCCGTAGGATTTTCTTCGGTGCCATTGAAATATGCCGTTGTGGTAGATATCGTTGTGCTGTTGATGCTGTTTAGCAGACATGTATTTTCATCTATTGTGTCCAAAGTGGTTGATAAATTCTGTTCGTTAATTTCGGCAGGTTGTGTGATATTATTAAAATTCATGTTGCCATTAACCGTAGATAATTTGTCATCTTCGTGGCATTCTTGAAGCTTATTCTGCTCTTCTTTTACGGTGACCTCTTCTTCGGTATCTGCATTTGCGGTCTGTCCCGTCTTTAATTGATAATTTTCTTTCTCCAGTATTTGTATATGATCTCTGGTGGTTTTTAGTTCTTGCTGCAAAAATAATATGGTGCTTTGCATACCCTCAACATCTTCATCAAGCTCTTGCAGAAAATCATCAAGTTCTAAGACAAAAGAAGTGTATATTAGACAGGTTTTTATGATTAATTTTGTTACTATTATCTACCTGATTGCGATTTTTTAACTTCTTCACTGAAACTCTTTTGCATGGCCAACTCTGTTTCCAACTTTGCAAGGCGACCATTCGAAGTCATTTTGCCCAGTTCCTCATTTTCCTGGTAGAGCAGACGACATTTGGCCATCAGACGTTTGCCAGTGTTGGAGTCTGGTGTAAATTTCCAAGCAGCCAACTCATTTTGAGTCTCCTCAAGTTTGGCTTTGGTGGCTTTGAGTTCCTTCTTGAGCTTTTCAAATAGCAAATTAACAGCTGGATCCAACAATGCCGATCTCAAGGCAACAGCAGAGGGAGCCTGCGCTGCTTTATATTCAGATATTTGGCTCTGTAGCAAAAACCGTAAATACATATTTAAAATAAATCAATCTTTTTGAAAAACTCAAAACTTTTTACCACATAATCTTGAAATTCTTGTTCTTTATTGGCCAATCTACGCATGAGTATTTTTTCGCGTCTCTGAGCATCGGCATATTGTTGCGTGAGTCTGGTTTGTTCCAATTTGAGACTCGCAATTTCACCTGAATGGGCGAGCAAAATTTGGAGATAGAGGAAAATTTATTTTATTATATTTATTTTATTTTTTTTAATAAAAAAGTAAAGCACACACACACATACATGGAACAACATTTAAAAAAGCATTATAAACAATTAAGAAAAAATTTTGTTGTGTTTTTCCTCTCTTCTTTAATCTGTCTTTTCTACACAATGATAAGACAATATTATTTTTGCTGATGTTTTTGAAAAAATTAAGTGATTATAAACATAAATATATAAGAACAAATAAGAAATGTAATTCTTTTTTTTTATAAATATTATTTTGATGAGTTAAAACAAAATACGAAATCATACCAATACTTTGCATTCATTCGCATTCGTGTTCTGGTTGTTGATGATGTTGTTAAATCGTGTCATTTTGTGCGGGTATTCTTATTAAATCTTGAAATTTTCGACTGTTGCTTGATGATAAACACCTTTACAAGCGTTAGAGACAACCATTCGTTAATACCGTTTATTACAATTATACTCTTGATCTCATTTTTTATATTTCTTTTATTTTTTTACGCGCAAGAGAGTGCTAAGATTTTTCAGTAATAAAGAAATGATAAAAATATTATTTTATTGAATGAAATAGTTTTCGCATCGAAAACTAACACCAGATATGTTACAAACTCTCTTTTCTTTCTTTTGATTCTTTTCATTTTCACATGCATATATATTTTTCAGATTTCCCCCGATTTGGGATTATTTTTAAATTCGTATATCTTTTGACTTTCACTTAACTTACGAACCGAACACTTTTCTTATTGACGCTTTGGGAACTTATACTTTAAAATTTATTCATCTTTAATATATACATATTTGGTTATGTAATTTTTTTTGAATACTTTAAATTTGCAATGCAATTTAAATTTTAAAACCGCTTTTTATGTCATAAATATGGTGTTTATATTAAATATCGCAGCAATATGACATTCAACTCATGTGTGTTACTTAGTGTGAACTGTTGTTTGGCCAATTATTTTACTACATTCCAGTATTTATTATATATTGCCGTCAGTATAGCTCTGTTTTTCGTTTATCGGGAAAAAAAAATTAAATAGTTTGAATCATTTTAACGCGGACAACATTATATTGCTGCTAATGCTGGCAACGGCCATCATTGCGTCGTATGCTTTCTATATCAACTATTATCGCTGCTGATATTCATAACAAGGGTGAGCAAGAAAAGCGATTTTGTCCAATAAATTTTTTAAAGTCCACTATATGAAAGATTTTTAGGTTGATTCATTAATAAGTAAATCAAAAATATATGTATCATGTAACAAAATAATATTAAATGTCCATATTTGCAATAATTATTTATTAGTTTGATCTATATTCAATGAGAAGGTATTCCAGTTTAATTTTTTTATACAAAAGTGCTGTTTAGAATTATTTTTTAAAATACTTTTTACTACCGCATCCAATATTGCTTACCTAAATTCCGTTTCCTATAACTATTAAAGAGCCAAATTGGAAAAACAAAACTATTAAATCTTTTAAATACATATTATTATTGTTATTACTATATAACATATTAATTTGGTTGGTATAAATTCATGAAAATCCAATGTCATCTGACTACATGGCAGTCCAGTAGGTATGCTCCTTTATATATCTAACTAAGAAATAGCTACGTTTTCTCAAATTTTCAATAGTTTCCTCCATATAAATTCAATTCATCGTCAGTAATACTATGGACCTTATGAAAGATAAACAAATTGAAGACTAATTAAATGAGCAGCGTATTCGTATTCAATCGAATATGGTGGTCGATATCTATCGTCTCCCTCAAAATATCTTATCAGTATTTTGTTTTCAAAAATTTAAAACTAAATGCTAGCTTAGCGATTCTACTTATTAAAATAATATATATAAAAGGCAATAAAAAAACAGCAACAAGCAATATCACCTTCAGGTACACACATAGATACAAACATACATAAAATCATGTTCGTATGCGTTTAACAGCACGTTTAAGTCTTTTATTCTTCTAAAAGCTACTTAAATCATATTAATGCGGCTAATATTGACATTTTAAAAGCGGGGTTCAAAAATGCAAACTGCACACAATTTATAAAATATTAAAGGTACAAAATTAATAAGAAATACGTAATATTTGATATAAGTGTGTTGAAACATAAGAGAACATCACGCAACACATTTTTATGATAACGGGTTATATATTTTTCATAAAATTTTATATATATTTTTTATGTTAATTATTCATTATTATTATTATTTATTTTTTTCTTTGTTATTTCCTATTTTATTCAAATGCATTAACAAAGAAACAAAAAATATTTCTCCAGTATACACACACTCGCGCACGTATACCACTGTTAACCGGGTTTTAGAAAATACAACAAAATATTTGTTTCCTTTGGGTAAAGCATTATTTATTTATTCATGGCGTAGCAAAAGGGGAAGTTTTATAGGGCGCGTGAAGAATAATAAAAAAAAGAAAACAAAACGATGTAAATATAAACGATAAGGCGGCGACAAAAACTATACACATTTTATTTTTATATTCCTTTTTGTATTTATTTTTGTATACTTTTTCTTATATTCATTTTTAGCATGTAACTGTTTTTCATCTATTTTTGGTTTTGTAATTTTGTATTCTTCACTTTAAGAATGTTTTTCTCTTTAATACACTTCGTGATTTCTTTTTAAATACTGTTCATAATTTTCATTTTATAGGTGTATATTTTTAATTGCTTAAATAATTTTTTTTACAGGTTTTATGTTATAATTTCTATGCAATTATTATTTATTCAAATTAGCACATTTTCACATTAACTTAAAACTAGGTGTAATGATAAATATCGTGTTCGATTTTACATTATTACGTGTTTGGCAAAGTTCTTAAGAGTCAATAAGAGTGTTCGCTGTCAAATTGTTCAGAATTTATAAAAGTCTATAAACGACATCATCTTAGTAACAGTCTAGGCAAAATTTAAAAAAAAAATTATATATAATAATAACCACAACACCCAAAAAATAAGAAAGGAAGTGAAATTAAAATTAAATTTTCAAAATAATTAACTTTTTGATAAATTTTACTTTGGTAATTTTTAGATTTGAAAAATTGGCGCACAAAACACACACAAGAAAACACAGTTTTTGGATAAAATTCTTGACGAATTTTATTTCTTTTTTCCTTTTTACTTTCTATTTTCTTTCATTTTCAAATTCGTATTTATTTTTCTTTTTAATCTCATAAAATTACTTGTCTGAATAATATACCTTCGAGTAAACGATGGCGCTGTTCAGCTGCAGCTATTGCTGCAGCAGCAGCAACTGTATCCTGAAGATGTGTTTGTGGTAAAGGTGGTGATGCAGGCCTCGAGGCCGCTTGTTGAGGTTGAATATGTTGCTGCTGCTGTTGTTGATGTGTATGATGAGAATGATGGTGATGATGATGATGCGAGTGCGGCGCATGATGATAGTGGGCGAGATGAGATGTGGTGGGCTCCTCTGAAGCCGACGGAGTCGGTGATGCTGGTCCCGACAAGAGACCAGCGTTATTAACCACCACGCCACTACCACCTCCCACAACCGTAGTACCACCCACAGGTGTATTATGTAAATTTTGTTCATATTGTTTAGACATTTTATCGTAACTGTTCATCAAAGGTCTCTGATCGTCCATAGTCATTGCAGCGACACTCATTACAATTAAATAATGGCAAACAAATTATTATGCCTTTTATTTCAAAATCCTTAATTAACGCCTTATAATAAATTTTTGTTTGATACTTTTGTTACGACAAAGAGCTTTTGCCAGACGCAGCGTAATTTCTCGATTTTGTTTTAGATTATTTCGTGTTACGTTTTATACAACGAAAGAAATTAGAAACAATTTTTCTCGTTGTCGTCAGAGGCTTTTACATTTGCTTTAATAGGTTGCTTCTTTCTTCTTCTTCAAATTAAGATAAAATTTTTTGCTTAGAAATTTTCTGAGACTCCGTTGGACAATACAGCACCAACACTTTTTCAATCAAAAATTTCACTTACTTTTTGCATAGATTTTAGGTAAATTTTACATTTCTCATAGAAAATGTTCCTGCAAGATCACTTTTCTGATAAAACTAATAAGAATTTTACACTTTTAACGCGTTAAATATTAATTTTTCACACGCAGCACAATTTCGTCGCGTCACAACTTTTGCAGGAAAAATTCAATATGGTGGACAGCAGAAAAAGCAGTGTTGCATAGAAATCTCTTATACTATTCAGCGAAACAGTGTTGTATTTACGTTATCTGTTTGTATACACAATCTTTTGCTAAGAATATAAAAAGAGGAGGATTGAAGAAATGAGCTGAATTGTTTTGTAAACAATATAATTGTTTGACAAAAATAATAAAAATATCTGAAAAATGTCAGCGAAAATTCTTATAAATAAAAGAGCGAAAGGTCTTCCAAGAAATGAATTAGAAAAGCTTTCAAAAAATGAGTTAATTGATAAAATCGTACAGTTAGAGGCATACAATTTTCAATTAAAAAATATATTGCACAAAAAGCTTAGTGGTGATGACGATAAGGATGAAAACGTGCACCTGATTAAGGAGTTGAATGAATTGCAAACCGGAACACAATCCAATAAGGAAATTGCTGAGACATGCACAAGCAACGAAACGGAAACGAAATTCGATAAGAAGTTGAAAAAACGGCAATTTGATTTTACCAAGTAAGTGTGCATAAAAATGCAAATCTTTCCAGCAAGCACATTGCAACTACCTGTTGGCATTCCAAGAAATCTTAATATATAAATGCTTTTGCAGATGCTACAAACGGCACATTTTGATAAAGATATTGTATTTTGGATGGGACTATCAAGGATTTGCTTGCCAGGAAGATTCGAATAATACCATAGGTTATTAATACACGTTCTATTGGATTACATAAAAAACCTCTAATATTTGTTTAATTCTAGAATATCACCTTTTCAAAGCCTTAACGCGCTGTTGCCTTATTGAGTCCAGGAGCAATTCTAATTACCATCGCTGTGGTCGTACAGACAAAGAAGTTAGTGCTTTTTGCCAAGTTATTTCCATTGACTTACGGAGTACGTTTCCCGAAGAGAAACAATTTGATGAGGAATGTTTGAAACAGGAAATTGATTATTGTGGCCTTTTAAATCGCATATTACCCAAAAATATACAGTGTGTAGCCTGGATGCCTTTAAAATCAAGAGTCTACAGTGCGCGGTTTGACTGCGTAGCAAGAACCTATAGGTATTTCTTTCCCAAAGGCGATTTGAATATTGAGGTAAGGAGATTATGATAGCTTATAATAAAGCTTTAATATTATAAAGCAACAACTAACAATTTGAAATAAGTAGACGCTAATACTGTAAATTTTAAAAATGGGATGCTCCTTATGTAAAATGGATATTGACGTTGCTTTAAAATCTTAATATTTTTGCTTAGGCTATGCAAAAGGCATGCATCTTATTGCAACGGCATTCCGATTTCCGAAATTTTTGCAAAATGGATGTGCACAATGGTGTAACCAACTATATACGTAACTTACAAACGGCTTCTGTGCATATATGCCCAAATGAATCCGAAAGTCACCAAAGTGGTTATACAATGTGTTATGTTGAAATTAAAGCAAACGCATTTTTATGGCATCAAATACGCTGCATAATGGCAATCTTATTTTTAATTGGCCAAGAAAAAGAAGAACAAGAGGTGATAACTGAGCTTCTGGATGTAGAAAAGAACCCTTGGTAATGTTGGCTGTAGAAAAATATGTTGTTGAATACATTTGATATGAATATTTATATATTTAGCAAACCTCAATATACACCAGCTATTGGCTTCCCTTTAAATTTATTCCATTGTGAGTTTCGCAATAACACATGTCGTAAAACCGCTGACGAAGTTGTGCAAGACGAAGAGTTAATGGATTCATGTGCTGAAATTGCAGATTCGTCTCAAGAAAGTGACATTTGCGATTGGATTTACAATGAGGAAAATTTGCATAACCTTATAGAGAATGTACAAAGCGAATGGTCACAATTTAGCATAAAGTAAGTTTGTAAGAAAAATTAAGATACCACTAAAACACCATTTACTTTTAGGTCTACTATGATTCGCAATGTTTTATTTGAATTGGAAAGTACTTTGGATAAGAGATTCAAACATCAAGATATTAAAAGACAGGTGATATCACTACAAGATTGTCTTAAAACCGGCCAGTATCAAAAACTGTTAAATCGTAAAAGATGTGGTAAGTTAGAATTATTTATGATACTTCTTAAACACTTTTGAAGCTAACTAGCTTTACATGTTTTATATTATGCGATACCCATTCAAGAAGAGAGTTAGAAAAATATTGTTCCTAACAGTTTGTGGCTTTTATTAAGCTAATATCTTTGGAATACATTAAAACATATTAGGAAAATGTCTAAAGCGCTCTGTAATTAATAATTTTTTATGAATTGGATAGTCCCATATTCGGTGACAATATAGTGTGCTAAAACAAGTTTTGGTCAATTTTGATATGTTGAAAGTCTGAAGTAAAATAGCCTCAAGCTTACAAATATTTTTATAAGTGATTGCGAAATCATATAATCATAATCTTTATATATTATTTTGTTCTGTCTACAGAAAGTTTGGAGAATCGTATAGATCATTTTGTTAAAAAACAGCGTTTGAGGCTCAATCCTGAAAAATCTCCCAATAGTTCAACAGTTTAAATTAACAAAAAAAAAACAACAATTAAAACCAGGTAAATATGCATTTATATTGGCTAATATAAATGCATGCAATTTTTATTTATTCTTTTCCATGTTAATTTTACAACTAAAATATGCAATTGAAGCCACTGTGTATCTAAATAACTTAATTTTAACAATTCTCATTTTGCAAAGTTCCTTAAGACAATTTTGTTTTTGAAATTTCAACATTTTGTACGTTTAAAATTGTTTTCTTTTAAATTATAAAATACAAGTGTAACAATGAGACTTATTTATATAAATTACAACTTTTAAAATTGATTACTAGTTACATAATTGTAAAAAAATTAACTATTAAAGAAGAAATATAAATAAAAAATGATAGTATAGCTTTGCTTGCTACATAAACTGAAACTTAGAGTATTAATACTAATTTGTTAAGATTTAATTGATATTTTAACAATATCAAACAAAAATACAATTTTACAATGTATATGCTGAACTCCTTAAATTATTTTTTAGTATAGGTTTTAAATAATACGATTTATATATTATATTCATAATTAAAAAATATATTTTTGGATTTTAATTTATAGCTCATAATTTTTTCGAATTGTGACGTAAAATGCAAACTTGCACTTTTAATTGCGAACATTAACCATTCGCAACGTCTTAAGTTCCCATTGATTTTGCTTTTTGTAGCCTGTTTCAGAGTGTAACAAATTATTGTTATTTTTGATATAATTTCTATGTTATATTTCGTTAAAACTTACTTTCTTCTTAACAGTTTCAAAACTATAGCACCCTCGCGCACGTTTTTAAATAACGCTATAGTTTCAGCATGGCTCATGCCTTGCACTGAATTGCCATTGATTTCTAAGATCTCATCACCTGTAATAAATAATTTTAGCAAAATTAATATGGTATTTAGTTATTTTTAATTATGAAATTAGAGTGAAAAGACGTATTTAAGTAGAGAAGTTTTCACTTCAAGCAGAACAACAAATAAAAATATAATATTTAAAGTTACATTCATTAGAATAAGATAAACATTTTCTTTTTTAAAGAAAATAATTACCTGCTTGCAAGGTACCATCGTCCGCTGCCTGGCCTGTGGGAAATACGGTCTTAACGAAAATACCCATATTTCCCTTGGGCGAATCTCGGCCACCAACAATGCTAAAACCTAAAGATTTCATACCTGGTCCCTTAAAGAAGGTCACCGATTTAGGAGTGCCACGACGGGAGCCTAGAGAAAATATAGATGTTTATAATAGAATTAAATGTTTTGCTACAAATAATTATTCAAATTAATTCCCAGCCTTTTTACAATAATACTTAACAAATAACTCACCTTAAAAATATTTCAATGAAAATTATTTACATTATTTTTCACAATTTGAATGGCTTGCTATTTTTTTATATTAATGTTTTGAAATCAGAAAACCAAGAACAATATTTTTTCAACACTTTCTTTAAGAAGCCACCCAAAGTCGTGGCAAAATTTTGAAAATATAAAAAGTATATTAAAGTTTTTTGTATAAAAGGTTAGACAAGCAAATATGAAATGATGGCCTTTTTTTAATATGATGATACTTCAAGAGGCTATTGCAATGGGTGTTAATAAATATATTCTAAAGGAACATTTTATTATGAAAAAACTACATGTTAAAGAGTTGGTTAATTTCATTTTATAGCTTAAAAATGCGAGGTCCCCTCAGCCATGACAAAAAAAATTTATCGGAAGCACCAATAAGTGGGTATCTATTGGTTTCATCGAGTGTGGGCACTTAATATCATTACGTACATTTTTATCATAAATGGCACATTTCCAAACGCAAAGGCGTCTAATAATTTTCATGCATATTTATTTAATGATACTTTCAAATGTTTCAAATATATTTCTGATTCAAAATTGAGTAAAAGAAATTAATTCTTTTTGATTTTAATTATTCATTAAAAAAGACTGGCTTTGGGTTTTGTTGTCTCGCATTTGTCAATACATACTACATACTCATACATCACACTATGGCGTGACATAACTAACGCTCAAATTTGTTGTTCATTTCTTTAAGTTTGTTAATTTATAAATTTGTCAACACCAGGTACACAGAAAAGGCTTTATGGCTATGTTAAGGGGGACAAAAGCTCCTTTTCTTGCTCATATGAAAAAAAGTTTAAATTTTTTATTTAGGATAATTTGATTTCTAGTTTAAAACAGTTATTAGAACAAATACGTATGCAAACTTGTTAAAACAATTATTATATACGCAAGTAAGGTTTTTCGTAATGCACGATTTCCTTGTGTTTATCTTTGCAAAAAAAAACAATATTAAATGCCACTGCCTTTGCAGATATAATCTCTGGGATTTCATCCTATATGAGGTTCTGCTATTTTACACTTTTACATGCAATATTTTTTAAAACTATATTTGTAGGCCTTCCTGCTACCAGCATACTTTTTGGTGTTTCCGAAAATTGAACACGGAAAGCCAAGCTGCAGTTTAATTGAGGCATAATTGAAACAAAATCACTTACCATCACTCATTGAGGCTCTGATTACTTCGGCCATTTCATCGTCGTTAATTGTTAGTTTGGCAACCGGTAATGATGGCCGATGATGTTTTAGCATGGCTGGTGTTGGTGCAGCCACTATTGTCGGTATTAAGTATGTACGATTACCCGCTGTTGAAGTTGATGAGGAATTAGCAGTGGTTGTAGAGGAAACATTTGAATGATAATTTTGGTGATTGTTTTTAGTTAAATGATTGAAAGTTAAAGAAGTATTACTAATATATTTTGGTTGCTGATGATGGTGCTGTTGCTTATGTTGTATAGTAGCTGTTGTTGTTGCTGAGCTATTGAGATCGTTTCCAACACCTGTCTGATGCTGTTGTTGAGCATTTACAGAAGCAAAGTGTTTAATATTATTACCACTACTACCAGTGCCACTACTACCACCACAATTAACATCGTTGCCATCCTCTAAATTAAGGATACTATTAGATAAAGTTATTGTTGGTGTTGTTGTGTTATTATCGATATTGCAATGATTTCTGTGGGTGTTTGTATTAGAATTAGTATTTATATTAGAGTTATTAAAAGCATAGTTGGTGTTTGGATTGTAAGCGTTTGTTGTTGCTGTAGCAGTTGCTGCTTGCTTATTAGTATTATTTGGTTGCAGGAATAAACTTAAACGTGACGAACTAAGGCGAGAATGTGCAAAGCGCAGCGAACGATAATGCGAATTTGAGAGATTTATTGAATTGCGGGTATAGTGAGTACGAGCAGGAAACGGTGTAGCGGCTTGCCCGCCATCTACACTATCTTGACTAATTAGACTAGCTTTGCGTGTTTCTAAGCTTAAAGACGAACTACGATTACCGGCCTCATGACCATCGTCTCTCTTTTGTTGCGAGAGTAACGCTGCTCCCTCGGAACAGCGTTTGCGATTCAACAATTGCCATTTCTCATCATCGCTTATCGTATGCGTTGCCAGAGAGACACTCGCCGACCGATTGTTATAGACCGGCGTGTATTCGTTTGTGTAATGCATTGGTGCTAATTCCAAATTACGCTGACCTGAAGAAGAACGTGCCCGACGCCTTAAATGTTCCAATGAGGAAGCGTCCATAGAGTGGCGTGGTGTGGAGCAACGTCTGTGTTGCATAAGAGGCATGGAAGGAGGCATAGATCCTGAAACAGCATTGGGCGGTGAAATTACATTCATGGACGAGTTTATTGTAGAGCTGCTGGCTACAGATTCAGCATCCTCTTCTCGTTCGTGTTCCAAGGCCAATTGTAAACTGTGTAAATCATAACTATTGATACTGTCCGTACTTTGGGTGCGATGGGCGTAACTCAAGCGTTTTCTGGCTCTCGCCAGATAATCATGGCGTGTTTGCGGTGGTGCTGGTGGTGGCGGCGTATCTGCGTTTAAAGATTGCATAGAGCTATACATGTCGCTTTGCTGCTCATTTGTTTCCATTTCATATTTTGCTGATGAGCCATCGATTTTAATTTTTGTATAAAAATCTGTTATAGTGTGAACCTCATCATGCGCTATAACTAAGTCAATGCAATTGTCCACAAAAGAGGTCAACAATCGTTGCACCTCTTGAAAAGATTGTATGCCACGTAAATGATTGCCATTAACATTGACGATTTCATCTCCTAAGCGTAGACGGCCATCTCTGTTATAAAAAGAAAATATAATTAGTGAAAATGAATGCTTTTTAATGCCACTATCGTCTACTTACTTTTGAGCCATACCATACGGATCAATTTCGACAATCAAGTATCTGTATTGCATTTCATTATTGCTAGTTTGTACCGTCTTTGGCGAAAGGACCAAACCTATATAGTCCTCTTGGCATTTTCTCTCCAGTTTCACTTGCCTAAATCGTCGACGTATAGTCTCAGTTTCATAGTCATAATTGTAGCCACCGAGAGAAACGGGACCACTCATGGTACCGCAGACGTTGTTCAAACGCAAAGCATTACTACTACTCACACCGCCTCCCAAGCCCTCCGAGGAAGTGAGTGATATCAGGGAGTTTCTTTTCAGTGTGCCCGAAGCAATTGATTCTGTATCTCCACTGGAGATACCAAGACTATTGCCAAGGCGTGTGATGTTGTTGCCACCATCACTATCATAGCCCGATTCATTTGAACTTAGACAACTACTTAATCTTTGGTAAAGTGGTTCCCAGTCCTTGGACGTGATGCTGTTGTTGCGTGACACATCACCACTGCCGCTGCTGTTTGATTGTTGGGAAGCCTGCATGGGTGAACAATTGCCAATAGCACTATCGTCAGAAGAATAACGCTTTATTAGAGAATCATTCCGATAAATCAATTTTCCAGAATGATTTGGTGTAGAGCTTGCAATCGATATGCTGTCTGTTAGTTGATTGAAGTCAGTTTCAGCAGCAGGTAAAATTGTTGAATTGCGATGTTTTGACAGAGGAGAATTGGGAACATGCAGAAACTGTTGCCGCTGCTCTCCCAGTGTATGGAGGCTCGATAACGAAGGCTGCTTCATTACCGAACCATTATTTTCTTCAGGTAATACTGATAGCCTGGAGCGTAGAAAGGCATATGGAAATGCCCCTCGCCTACCGTTAGCATCCGCTGGATTTTGTGGTGAATTTGCTGAAGCTGGCTCCGAAGACGAGTTTTGTGGCGAAGTTACAACTACTTGTCCCACTTTGGCTATATCATCACAGCTGCTCGACTTTATACTGGCTATGCTACTGCTGCTACCATTAAGCAAATGGGAGTTTAATATACCACTCATTGATTGCCTTTTCTGGCCATTGGCTAAATTCAAGCCATCACTAGGATCATCACACTTCACGTAGGAACATGTCGTCAGCTGACTGGTGGAACTGCTGCGATATAGAGAAGCTGTTGTGGCCTGATTATTTGGTTGTTCAGCCGCTTTGACCAGATTGTGAGATTTATGATTCAACATGCCTGTGGAGCCAATGCGGTGGAAGAAATTCTTAATGGCTTTTGTCTGGGGTCTGTGCTGGTTGCTGGCATGTGTGGGCGTAGCGGATGCCGAGGCAGCTTGGTTTTCTGTCATCTTGTTTTGCAGCTTTATACTTTGATTTCTTTGCTGTTCACGGTTTTTAATGGTTTCGATAGGACCAGATTTGCATTTCTTTAAAGTGTTCGGTTGGTAAAGAGTTTCCCGATTACTTGAAGTTTGGTTTGACGTATTGTTGCTACTGTGATTGCTGCTATTCTGTTGATTTGGTGTGTGGAAAAGACTTCTTAGATCTGTGTGAGACTTGTGGGTGTTGTGCGTGTCACCGCGTTTCAAAATATCCAATTTGCGGCTCATGCGTTTACCCCAAGTAAAAACTGAAATGATGAAGTTTGAAAATATGAGTTATTGCGTTGGATTATACACAAACTTGCAAAAACCATTTGAGAATTGTATGAGGAAAAACATAATAGGCTTTGGAATTTGTATTAAGAACAACAATAAATTTATTCCTCGGATGAACTGTAATCCCATACGTCTATTTGAAGCGAGTGAGAAGCAAAACTCTCGAAAGAGAGTAAACGATTAGTTGCCCTGGCTGCACTTAAAAAAATAATTGCCTTAAAATAAGGCATGATGTTGACTGGCTCAGAGCTGCTTTGCGACTGTACTTAAAATATATTTTAAGAAAATTCTGTGCAGAAAATTTAAAATAAATTATATTTTAAACCGATTTTGAATTTCACAAATCTGGCGGCAAAATTTCATGTTGGGGAGAACTCTAATAATTCTTCGAGTATTACCACAGAATGAATGCTGTATTAAGATTTATTAATTCAACCGTTTTGTGACTAATCCAGCAATTTGTGTTTGTCCTCCATAAATATTAACGAAATTACAAATAACTATAATATAATACAGACTTACTTATACTTGCATTATCAAGACACTTATTTAGCTAAAGGTAAGTCCTATAAATTATCTGCATAACAAAGTATACATATCGTACGCAATCATAACGCTCTAATAAATTTTGACGCCTTTACACACAAAATTAAAAAAAAAAAAAAGAGAAATACTAACAATAATAATCAAAAAGAAAAAGGAGAACAGCTCCACCAACAACGACTACATGGAGAAAAAAAAAAGTGCACAACAGACCACAAGTCGGAAGCAAACTCATTTATAGGTTTTCCTATGAATAGGCAACACCAAGGCGTTGCCAATAAGCTTAACTATCAACACCAATCAATATTGAATTAGCGATGTCTAATAGAACAAGTAAAAGGAAAAAAGAAATCACGTCTTTTTTTATGCTGATGCTTGTTGTTGGTAGGTATTTGCTCCTTCCCTTGCACCGCTTATCATGCCAAGCTTTATCCCCGCCAATAAACCACAATACGATGATGACTACAAACAACCGTCGATGATCAATGCCATTGGCAAAACAATCAACATGAACACGTGCCGCAATAAGGAGTTATCAATGTGTTGTTGTATCGTGGTATGCATTGGCAAAGACTTAAACTTTCTTTTCTAATTTTATTTCTCTATTTTTTTCAAGAATCATCACTTGGACTACAGTTTGGAGTTGAGGCTCTTCAGCTTTATAAGCTACAAGAGGGATTAGGAAAAAGGAAAACTCGAAAGAGTCAACTGCTTTTTTTTTCTTTGCTTTCGTTCTGTAAAGTTTTGTGCAAAATTGTAAGAAAAATGCAAATAGTTCATGGATTTGACACTTAAAGTTATAGCACAGACAAGGTGGATATGAAGGAATAGTTAGTCAGAGCACTTGAATATTCTGTAGGAATTATTAGGGCGGCTGCTTTTGGAAGTAGGCAAAATTGGTTCACAATGCTGCATGTGTGTATATGAAAGCGAAACACTATTGAATAGTCCAACATGGGGTAGACCTGCCAAACGATGTCAAACGGGAGAGTAGCGGGACTTATGGTAGACTAGCAATTTCTGGACCATTAATTCTCTTCTTCCATTCATCGCTCAGTCTCTATACCAATTTCTGGAGCTTTTGACTGTAGTAGTATTCCAGTGAGTCATCACTCTTGCACGTGCCCAGCTGCTATGACGGATGCCTTATTAATCCTGGCACAGTTGAAATGATAACTTTTGGGCCTCCCTAATCCTACAAAAGTGCATTCAAATCCGTGTGTGTTATAGTTAAAGATGTTCCTACATGAAAGACAACAACATGTACGAGTGCAATAATAAAAAGTCAAAACAAAAAGACTAAAATCTGGAAGATAAAAAGACCAGACAAAAACAAAAAAAAAAAAAATAAAATAAAAGAGAAGAACGAATGTTAACTATTCATGTGGATGGAATTCAAATCAAATTGTACTTGTGGTTTTCCTTTGTTGCTCTTGCCATTGCCGTTCTTGAGTGTATGGGACGGCTGTACCGCTGAATGAATTGCAGCTTTTGTTGTTGTTTTAAGAATGGCACTCATAAAATTGCAATTACAATAAGCGTCACATAAAGGTGTTGTTTTTATTGTCGACTTATTTTTTGTTGTTGTTGTTCACACAAGTTTACGGAAAATGCTATACCAACAAAGAACTTTTCATTATATTGCAACAAAAAAAAATTATAAAAAAATAATGATTTTTTAATTGAGTTTTAGATTTTTGTTAAATTTTAAAACATTTTTAAAAAAAAAGGAATTTCATATTTAGTAAAATTCGATGAGATGTTAAAATATTTCTCTTGGTTTTTATTAATAAGTTTAACTGAAGCAAAGCTTCGGGATATTATTGGCCATGAGTGTGTGCTAGAAACCCTCGCTGTTATGAAACAGTTCGAACTTTGAACTGACAAGCCCATTGACCAACACGTTGCAAAGAATCTGTTCTAATGCTCTGCGTCATACAGATATTTTGATTAAAGTTTGTAATAGAAATAAAAAACTGTTGCCACAGTTAACTAAAATACACATCAGTACTGATGATGGGAGTGCAGCGACTTCTGAAAAGGGCGTTGTTATGTTTTGTGTTTCGGAATTCAATTACTAAAATTAATAGTAACTGGTGTGTTTATAAATAATAAAATCGATTTGAAAACGTCTTTGAAATAAATTTTGTATGAAATTTAAATAAATTTAAATACATGAAAACTTAAGTGGAGAAAGCACTCTTTTAAAATAATTCTTTTTTTACAAAGCAATTTAGTTTCTTATAAATAGACTCAAAAAAGTCTCAAATAAATTATATTTTAATATATTTTATTTAAAATATCAATTAAATTCTGAACACTAAATTGTTGAGTGTTTTGAAAAGTAAATACCAGTGGAGTCATTTCCAAAATTCTTTTATTCAGCAAAAGTTCGGAGTAACAAATAAATTGGCATCACTGTAACTACTGCGGCATTAGTTTTGAATAATTATCTAAAGGAAATTGAATTTAACCCTGGATGGTTACTGTTCGTCCAATCGACAAAGTTCATTTACTCTTTATCATATAACTATTTTATTTTTCACAAATTAGTATCGAATCTTAAGACGGAAATATTTTTATTAGATATTTTTAAGAAAATACTTTTTTAAAAATTATTTTTGTTTACTTCCTACTTTAAAAATTGTTCCATTATTATTATTTGTAAAAGTTATGAAGTGTAACCATTCAGGGTTAAATATTTTTCTGGAAATGCAAATTTATCTAAATGAATTGCACAAAAATTCTCTCTATATTTTTCATTCAGGGTTAAATGTTTTCCTGGAAATCTAATTTATATAAATTAATTGCATTGAAATTCCCTGTATATTTTTCATTTCATATTTAATAAAATTTATGGCAAATCCTTTGATTTTGGCAAGAAACTCCTTTTAATCAATCGACTATCCAAAACTCGCAGTTACCTGCCGAAATATTTAAATTTATTGCATTATAATCTCTATATATTAATGTGGCTAATAAATAGAACTTTCTGTAAATTTTATACGGTTGTCACAAGTTTAAAGTTAACAATAATTTGACGCTTTCAAGCAGCCATTAAGAAATAAAAAAGAAATTTTCTGCATGAAATTCTAAAAACACATTCACTCACCAACAGCGGGACGGCGCGTTATACGAACATTCTAAGCTCATAAAATATCACCTTAAAAACATGATGGTTGTCATTGACGCTGCACAACAAGTCAAGAGAAGAACGTAGTAGAAAAAAAAAAATTAAATAGAAAAAGCAAAAAGGCCAAGTTAGTAGGTCTATAACTCGTTAACTACACATATTTATTATGTTAAACTATATTTGATGGTTTGGGATTCTTAACACTTCTTTTCCGCTGTTATTCACTCTAAAGATTTACTTTGGGTTTTAGCTATTGTTACTGTTGTTGTTGTGGTTGTTGTTGTTGTTGTTGTTGTGTTACACGTACTTAAAAAGTATGATCATAAAATATTTTCAAATATGTGGAGGTGTTTTTTTTTTTTTTTTGTTATATTTCGTCTGTCTGTTTGTCTGTTATTCTATGGCGGACCGTTTGCATTTGTTGCAAGTTTTTTTTATATATTTTTTTTCTTTCCTTTTAAAAAAACCAAAAACTGTTAGACATTCTTTCAAACTTCTCTATCATATTATATTACACTTATTGCTGCATTTCCTATATCATTATGATGGCAATAATATTTGTTAATATATTGTTAATGTTATGTTAAATGCCTCAAGTGTCAAATAAAATTTAAAAACGTCTGCAATTGTGGAAATGCCTGAGATATTTTCTAGTAAATTTGTTGATGATGGGCGATAATGTTGTTGATCTCTACAATTTTGGTTTTTATTTAGATGAAATGGCCATGACGACTGTCGTATGGAAAGCTTTAAAGGAATGCAATAAAAAAATCCAAGATTTTATTAGATTAATTATGAATATTGTGGAGAGGAGAGTTAATTGGCTTTAAATTACATCACAACAAAAAATAAAAATGATAATAATTTACAAGAAAGATATTTTATTGAAGTACTCAAGTAAAACGTGAAACAAATTGAAGTGCTTTAAGCATTTGAATTTGTTTGCTGCAGTACTTTTAATGAAGCAATTTTGAAGTTTCAATTTTTATGCTTTTATTTCTTTATGACTAAATATTTTTCATTTAATTTTTATAAGTGAGCCAAATAGTATTAAAACTTAAACTAAAGCTAAATTATTATTTTAAATATAGTCTTGCTGAGGATTTTTATTTTCAGAATAATGCACATGCATGTTGCTAATTTAATTTACTTATAAAGTTTCCTTTTCTGAAAAACGTGTACCATTTTTTGCACTTCTTTCCTAGAAGGCAACAGCTGAAAGGAGTTCTTAATTAGAAATAGTTTGTTGTAAAAGATGTTGGATTCATTTCTAATAAATTCGCTATTTTCAAATCACCTAATGCTGCCATTTTCTATTAAAAAGTGTAAGAAATGTTGCATTATTTTTTAGAAAAGAAAACAGCATTAGTTATTTGAAGTAACTCAATTTCTAATAAGACCGCAAAGAAAATAAATTTAACAGAAATATTGTGAAAAAATTTCTATAATTTTAGTTTTCCTATTAAAAAATATGAACTGTTTTCTGTGCAGTGTGATTTTATTTCTAAACATTTTCTTAGGACAAACAGCGTTTTGAAAAAATAATATTGAGAAAGTTAAAGAGAGTTAAAACTGAAGACCAGTAAGTGAAAATGTATGGCTTCTAATAACTGAAATCGACAAACATAAAATCGTTCTTTGCAATCCTAAAAATTATCTAAGAAACTTATTTTTAAGAAAATCGAATGATCTATTCTCAAGTTGTGGCAAAATTCAAATGCCTGAATGTGCCCACAATGCCACTAGATTTAAAACGATAACGAATTTTAGAACAGACAATAAAATTCCAAATTTCTTAATGTTTTTTTTTCGTTCCCGCTAGAAAAATTGAAAAATTTTTAAAAATCAAAATCACCCGATTTTGACTTTTTTAAGTACTAGAAGTCTTCACTAACTAATTCTGAGAGCCCGTCATTATGTTTGCAAGTATGCATGTGCATGTGTGTGTGTGTGTTAGTGGGTGTGTAAGTATGTGAAACGCTTTTAATTTTGAAACGACTTGACGGAATCAAACCAAGCTAAGCCAAGAGTTGGGACCAGCATGCTTTGGATGTTTTAGTTACAAAGTTTTTTAATTAAACGAAAAATATTTAAGGAAAAACTTCTTTAACTATATAGACATATGCTTTGGTTCTGTGTGGTATAAATTTTTAAAAAACTATTGTTTTATTTGTTTTCTCTTTAACAGTCGTATGATTCATGTCATAATTCGTTTTCTTTATATTTTTATTCCCACAGTTGTAACTTTCCTTTTGAATTGTTAATCGTACATAAATAATTTTGGTGAATTTAATTTTATTGCATAACAACATAATAATTCAAAAATCGGTTAAGCCTTTTTCTTAAAAAAAAAAATAAAAATAAAATAAAACGAAAATAATCACACAATTATGAAATTCCGAAGAATTGTTGTTTTTTCCACTCCAAATAATCGATTTTCTTTATTTTCATGTTAATATTTCTTTTTTTTTTTTGTTGTTGTTAATAAAATATTTTTTTAGTCGATTTGAAAAACACTATTTCAATTATTCAAGAAAAATCCTCACGTACGCATAATTTAATGGCCGATATTATGCCGTGCAGTTCATGTTGCACGCAGACAGACGAACCGACAGCCAGACATTAATAAAACAATCAAGATTTGATGTCTTATCTTTTTTATTTTTATAACAATCATAAAATATGGTTCACATAATTTCACAATTTCGTTAAAGTTTTGTTTCTTATTCTCTTTTGAGTGGAAAAGTTTAAAGCAAAAGGAAGAAAATGAAACGCAGGATCAGACAATACGACAATGGAAATCCGCTATTTGTTAACATCTTTTATTTTCCTTAAAAAAAATTGGAAAAAAGAACTCAAATAAGAAAAAAAAACACAGTCGGGTCAAAACCTTTTAGATCTGCTGGCCGAAAAGTACCTGGCCTAGACTTGAATGTCAGACTCTTAGTCTAGTGCACTGCAAGTCATTCGTAGAACTTTTTTTTTCAGTTTTTGTATTCAAAATTATTTGAAAACGACAAGACACGTTCGTTTAAAGTCCATTTGAAATTTCAGTGTACTGAAACCGACTCAGTTTTCAAGAGCGATATATTGAAATATTTTTTCACGATTCCTCTATCAAATAATTTTATTTTCCAAAAACTATTTTCGAAATTTGTTGGAACTCAAAACTTCTATTTTGTAAATCATTAGGAAGTAAAATTTTGAAATAATTTTTTTTTTTTTTTTAATTTTCCTTTTTTTGCATTTTAAATTCACCAAATAATTAAAATTTGTTTCTACTAAATTAATTAATTAAATTTGTATTTATTAAGCTAAGAATTATTATTTAGGAAGTCAACAAATAATTTTTAATTTGTAATAAACTCGACTTTTTTATTGAGCGTTTAATATTAAAGAAGAGCGATAAAATTTAGCAAAGAACACTGTTGCATTAATGAAGCGGCCTTTAAATCAGTACTGATCCATTTTACTAGTTTTTCAGTCTTAATAAAAATAGAAAAAAATTAAAATCGGATTTGATACCCTTCCAAAATTATTTTCAATTTCGAGGACTTAAACTCGAGTCTAAATAACAAGAATTCAAAAATTATTTGTAAATTCGAGGATTCGAACTCGAGTGTAAATAATAATTTTAGTTTTAATAATTAATTTTAAAGTTCGAATAATAAAATATTTATAATACGAAATTTATTTGTTGGGTGGTTAAGCAATGTCTATATGCATTTCATTGGCGCTTCTTACCAAATCGTCAGCAGACTTCAACCACAGTTTTGCAAAGTTTCAAACTTCTCAACTTATTAAAAGACTTCCAAAAACCATCTGAGAATTATGTTAAATAAATTAACTATAAAAATTCACAAATAATTTAAAAAAATCACATTATAATAAGTGTAGCAGGCTATGAAACTTATACAAACCAAACCCAACAAACAACTTTTATTCGATATGACTCTATTTTATTTTTCTATACCTTTATACAATTAGAAATCCCTTGGATAACAATGAAAGTATTTATAAGGCAAAATGAAAAATAAAATCTCAATTGAATTGTTAATAAACTAATTTTTTTGACATATTGTCATTGTACCATTATAATATGAAATTTATTTGTTGGGTGGTTAAGCAATGTCTATATGCATTTCATTGGCGCTTCTTACCAAATTTCATATTATAATAGTACAATGACAATATGTCAAAAAAATTAGTTTATTAATAAAATATTTATTGATATAATTTTGCTATTTTTACAGGCAGTTTGCAAAAAAGTTTTCGCTGCCATTCTCAATTGTACCGAAAATTTCAAGATTAAAATAACACTTTTCATTTCAGTTCTGTGTCTTGTTAAAGGAGGCCACACAGTTAATGATTTATTTGTAAGTTTCTAAAGTCTTGCCAATTTATCTGTCTGTTATACTTTTAGAAGTTTTATTCTCAAGTTATTTAAATTCATATTTCAATCAAAATGTTCAGCTGTCAGAAACAAGCCAAAATTATTTGTTAAGTTATTTGACATGTGCAATGAAAAGGTGGTTAAATCTTTGTTTATGTTTTAATTCAATTTTGTCTTTTTTGGCATTTTAAATGAAATAATTTCTTGTCAGCTTGGAGGCTTTAAATAATGCTAAGAATGGCTATTTAAAAAATTTTGGTGATGATGGAATTGTAGCATTGAAATATAATAATATAAAATTTAGCTGTTAATTAAAAAACTTCAGAGTTAAAGAATGCCCACATTTCGTCAGTCGGACAATGAACTTTTATTTGATTTTTTTTTTAGTTAGAAATAATTTGCTTAAGACTTTCTTTCCTGTTGTTCCGTTAAAATCTCTTATTAGCCTTTTTCATGCTTCGTCATTATTGACTTGGCCATTTGATATTCTGTTATTCTGTGCCCACAAATAACTTGCAACTTTTATTGGTTGCAACAAAAAAAAAAAAAAGAGAAAAACAGAAAAAAATATGTGTCATTAGAAGCATCAAAAGAAAATAGTGTAAATCACGGTGGGTAATTTAATACAAATAAATCCGTTTCACTTAAATGTTGTATTGATTTCAACATTCCATCTTCCTGGTTGCTAAATCGATATAAAAGTGTTGTTGTGCTCTTATAATTGGCACAGACTAAGTGGAGAATGTTGGCAAGAGATTTTGTTAAGAGGCTTTTTTTTTTGCTTCCTCTGAAACTGAATGCCGACTTTTGCCAACATGATTGATATAAATAATTCAAGTTGAAAAAAAAACCAAAAGGAAACATTTCTGATTTGCGGAATCTCCCATTGAAGATAATTGATTTTGTTAAAATTTAGTATTTAAATAACGTACTTACCATTTCGCGCACTGTTTGTAGCCGTACTTGCTATAGAGTTTGTGGTGGTACTTGTAGAAGTGTTGGACGTTGTAGAAGTTGTCGATTTCTGTTCATCATCCAAGACCACCACTGGCACAGCAGTGACCAGCTTATAATCGGGTAATTGAACTGTTAATAAATGTTAAAGCAAATTTACTCTTTATTAATGCCACCATATTTACAGATTATATAATTAATGTGGGTATTAAAAATAAATGAACGCTTCACAATATTCAAGAAAACATGCTTATCGGCAGTCATCATTTAAAGTTCGTGCATCAAAGATTATGTGTTGTTGTGTTTTTGTTGCTTTTGAATGAAAACAATTTTTATAAAAATCGAATATGTTAAAGTTCTTGATAATTGTTTTATTTCTACATAAAATGATAGCGGCCGATGGTGCGTCAGGTGCTAATCCAGTGGAAACATTAATGCAGAAATTGCAGCACCAACAGTTTCAACAAGCCGAACTGATTTTGAAAAATATAACGGAAATAGAAACTTTGTACAACATCAGCACAAAATTATTTACACTACAAGATCCCCTAATAAAGTTAATATTCTTTTCCCGCATCAATGACAACAACTATAAGTGGCAACAGTCTTTGGCAGTAACACAACTTGTGCAGCTGTGGCAGGCTTTAGTGGGGGATATAAATTTACTGGATTTCGAAAATGTGCAAAATTTCTTAAAAGACCTAGAATTTTGTATTATGCAAAAATCAGCTTTAAGCTTTAAGCGTTTTCTGCTACATAACAACTTCGCAGAGCTTGAAAGCTTAATGCAGTTGTTAAGCTCTTTAAATGTAGAGGTGTTGTGGAAAGCTATGCAACTTGCGGTAGCGAAATCCTTTGGTCTGATTGAACATTCAAGATTATTAAAATATTTAGATTTTTATAAAAACATCAATTTGGCGAAAATTATTTATTTTATAGAGTTTTTCAAACAGCTTAAACAGCAACAAGCTTTAACATTAAAGTTAAGCTACCAATTAGCCTTAAATCTGCGCAACTTGTTAGAAAACGTTTGTTGTGAAGACCAGCATATACTTTTGCAATTAAAAAATCTTAAACAAACTCTACCCCGCCACATTTTATTGCTGGTGTTTAGCAAAAAGCTGTGCTTGTCGCCTCAAAAGCGGCAGACTTGGTACTTGAGCAGCTTCGAAGAAAACCCCTTCAACTTGTCTTTAGCTGCCACTGACAACCACTCAGTTTGGTCATCTCATGCTTTTGACAATAAATTAGTTTTGGCCTCAAACTCTTCTAAACTGCAAATAGTTATTAATTACCAACATAATTTAACTGATAATTTCAATGATTATCAGTTAACACCCAGCACAGCAAATGCCTACATTTTGCACAATATTATTACCAATCAAATGTTGTGCTTGAACAGCAGCGAAACTATTTGGTTGCAGCATTCAGAATCGGACAAATCTAATTGCTGGTGGATTTTAAATAATTGCACGAATTTAAAGCGTTTCTCAATAAGCGAATTTAAGTAATTGAAATTGACTTGTAGCCGTAATAAAAATGTCCATTTTTATAAAAAATTTTCAAAAATGTTGTTTTCTTGATATGACTTTGAATTGTTGTTGGTACAACATTATTATTAGTCTACTACCACCGTTTAGTGGTAATTGTGGGCAATTTAATTGTCTATCTATCACTCATTGTGATATCGCAGATGGGAAAGAAACTGCAAGTGTTTAGAATTTTAAGTTCAAATTGTTTTCAGACATGCAAGTTTCAAGACGAAATTATTTTGTATCGTACTCTTTTACAAATAAATACTTGATTGTTTCTTTTGTGTGTGTGTGTGTGTGTATTTAATTATGAGAGTACATATACATACACAATCATGTTAAGACATGAGGCAAACGTGTATGGAGGGTTCGTATTAGACTTTCTTAACTCAAGATGTTAAGAAGGGTTCCTTCTAGCGCCGAATTCCTTATAATGACTCCTATTAAATTGGTTTGCAAATAGTTGATTTCAAGCCAATAAATTTTCTTACAGGGAAGCTAATCTGGGTATGAAAACATGAATTATATATCCTTTATTTTATGTTCATATTGACAGGCTACGGCCCTTAGTGTTTTTTATATTTGGAAGGACATGGTAACTAGTTTAAAAAAACCGATACACATGAGTACTGACGGTGAAGGCGTAGCACCTTCAGAAAACGTTCCCTTGTACTTTGGAATATTTATTATATCTTTCTGAATTGAAAAAGCTTTTCGAACAATTGAAATTTAATTTAATGTATCAATGAATAGTTCTACACAAAATAGTTACATCAATTTAATTTACCAAATTAAGCCGTAGAGCAGATCATCGTTATTTTCGGAAGTCGCTACACTTTCAGCATCGGTACTCAAGCGTATTTTTGTTAATTTTTTTTTATTATAAAAATTTTATAACGAAATTGTATATGATAACACGCAAACTAAATCTCTGTATTACTGTTTAGTTATATTCTTCATGAAAAAATTTCTAAATTCGTGTTCACATTCGACTTGAATGAAATTGTTTTGGCTTAATTTTTATGCTCTAGCATGAAGGCGGTAGTGAAATTTGTGAATGAGAAAATAATAGTCTGTTGTTTAAACTCTTTAACTTTTATTTTCGAGCTGATTCTCTTCTCCCAAAAGTTATTTATAAAAATTCTGTTGTTATTTGAATCGGACTGACTTGACAGCTTTCTGACTTTATTCGTCGCGAACTCGAACAGAATTCTGCCAGATATTAAATTTGTTACATTCCCGGCTACTTTCTGATTAAGTTCGTATGGATATATCGGGGGACTCTAGTGAACCGATATGTGAGGCCATAGCGATGCGAATGTACGATGTACACCGAAACAAAATTATTTTATATATAATTAAGTCACACATATTTTTGTGATGTACTTTTCTATATCTTAGCACCCACGATTATTGATGAAACACAACTGGTTTTAAAAGTATATTCTTCTAGAAATTCACAACAGAAATATTTCTGTAAACCCTTTTCATAAGAAAATTGAAATTTGAATTGAAATTTGAATTGAAATTTGATTGAAGAGAAAGAACAAAATCTTTCCATGTCCCTGTTGCACTGCATCAGTAGTAACGTCTTCCGAGTGCCAGCTGTACAACACACAAATAGAAGCTGAAGCAATCGACATTAAGATTCCTGAAACAATTTCCCAGTCTGTTTTTATTTACAAAAAAATCCCACAATTCTTTCAATTGTTTTGAGAAATGCTGAATTTTCTAATTTTTGTTTTCCTTAATAAAAAACAGAACAACATCGTATTTGCAAAGTTTGTACCACCTTCAATTTCCTTTTCAATTTAAAATTCTAAATAAAAAAAGAACTCTCCACTTACCATTCGATCCCATTATAGAACCCATAGAGTTATCATTCTGCTTGCTATTCGGACTTATATTGTGACTTCCAGCGCTATTTCTGGACCCGTTGGCTTTTTCATATATGCAACTACTTGAGGAGGAGGTATTGCGATGATGTTGTCCCAACATGCCTCTCGATAATGTCCCATTATTTGTACTCTGTGAATATTTTTGGTATTGGCCATTTGGGCCCGCTATATCATGGCTACTGCCGCCATAGTTAATGAACAACGAATTCGCTTTGTGATTGAAAATATGCACACTGGCCGGCCGCTGTAGAACGGCATCATTCAGTGAAGCCACTGACAAGGCTGAGGGTGTTTGTCTGCCACTATTGGGATAGCTGACATTTTGCATGGCTGGATAGTGGATGCCGGGCGTAGAACATTGTTGAGGCGACAGCGACTCATTACTTTTGGGCGGCGTGGTATGAGCTGATGAGGCAACGGCATTGTTGCTGCTAGTCGACAGGTTGTTAGGCGCTAAGCCGCTGGTACTTAAATTCGTACAACTTAAAATCATAACGGGCGAGTTATCGTGCAGATCGGGCAGAGAGGAAGATATAGTGGAAGCACCACTTATTGATTTGGTGAGTTTCGAGGCACATTTTGCAACGGGCGAGTGGCTGTTGATATGGATTTCCGATGTCAAGGGATTCTGTGATGTATCTATGGATTTGCGCGTCTTAAAAAGGCGCATGCTTCTTCTATTTATACCAAAGTTCGGCTAGAACTTAATAGAGCTTTAAGATGTTACGAAACTGCTGTATCGAAAACATTATCTGAAATGAGAGAGAGAGAGAGAGAGAGATAAAGAAATAATTATAATTTGTGACAGAAAACGAAATGCGGGCACATTAATTGTGTTTAATTTATTTAAACAATTATGGCATGTTGTTGTTGTATCTTTTTTTCTTGAACTTTTAAATAAAGTTTTTCTATTGATTGGCAGCTAAATAATTATAGTGTTTTTATAATTTATCTTGACATTTTATATAGAGCAATAAAGCAACAATATGAGTTTCAAGCCACTGTTACACAGATACTAGACTACATTTATGGTTGCAAGATATATTCCTATATATCGTGGGTCGCAAGTAGAAAGGCTGTAACTCAGATAATTGTTGCTTTACAACAGAAGGTAAAAATCTTATATTTCTACAATGACACATAATTTTTGCGGCAACATGTGAATGTGTAAAATGTATTGGAATTACTAAATTTTGTACAACTTGTGAGTTACAGCATTTCTACTTCACACCAACGATATATATGTTAGTTTATATATGAATGCAAGTATATGAAAGCTCTAGTCATATGCTAAAACTTATTAACATTAAGAATGTTTTCTTGCTATTATTTTCAGCCGTTTGCTTTATTTTCCATTTGCTTGTACAGTTGCAGGTGTTAATTGCAAAAATATAAACGTAAAATTATAGAGTATGAATAGATATTTGAAGGTTTATTTAACAATCTAATGAGTTTTTAATAACCGATTGCCGAAATGGATTGTCTACTAAAAGCAGTCGATTCTGCTCTTGCGGTAACATTTTATTTTAATAAAACACAGTCCGTTTAAAATTCGTATGCAATCTGATGACTCTCGTATTCTCTTTCTGAATATGCGCACTTTTCATCTTGAGATTAAAGTGTGTTCTATGGGGTTGATTGAATAAATATATTGAACTATTAACAAAAATAAATTCACAAAACAACTTTATTCGTTATGAAAATAAATTCAACTAAAAAAATGTGTTATTAATATTCTTTTATTATGATCTTGTGGAGAATTAATTTAAAACTTATTTCGTTGACTGTGTTTTGTTGCTGGAGCACATCTTACAAAAAAAATCTATCCACTAGTTCTAATTTCAGAACATGCTAAAAGGCGTTGTGCGCTTTTTTAAATGCAAAAGCGATTTGGAAACACAGCGTGTTCCTTGACACGGGCGATAATATGATGATGTTAATGCTGCATTTTATCTAATTTATTAAGTTGTCGAAAACTTTTTAATAAACCGAACTAAATATTTGCCGAATATTCGGTTTAAAGTTGTTCTTAATTATTAATCACTTAAATCGGAAAACATTTAAAATAAATATCGTTAAAAGAAAACTAAAAAAGAAGCTTTTTGAGAAAACAGAACTAAAAAGTTAAAAGTAAATTTTAATATAATCTTAGAACAATAATAAAACAAAATACAAGTATATTGTAACGCCCTAATTCATAAACGATTGTTAAAATTTAAGTGGGTTTAAAGTATGGATTTTGTACGGTTAAGGATCCTTTAAAGCATTCATTCACTTTGTGAATTAAGGGGTAAGAAAATAAGTTTCGGGCGCTCGATATACAACAATAGGGCACCAAGCGCCCCCACTTTGTTTCACTAAAATACTTGTATTTGGGCTCATTATTTTCCTAAGCTGATTTCAATGGCGTTTTCTTTTCTACAAAACATGTAACAGTTTTTCGCTTATTTTCAAAAAGTGGCGGTTTGGAAAAGTTTCGGAAAGGATGTTGAATTAATTTCTAATAAATTCCTTATTTTGAAATGGCAAAAATGTGTGAAAAATGTTGCATTATTTTATTGGAAGGAAATCGACATAAGATATATTTTTAGATTTTTATTTCGATTTCTTAAAAAACATGTTTTTAAATTAAAAAGGGTTTTTTGTTTTAATCTGCCACGTAAGCGTGTAAAAATAATTACACACTATGGAAAGATAAGAACATGAACCACATGTTCTGCCTTCTATGGTTCTGCCTTCTATGAGTACAATGTGGTGCGTGTGTAACATTAATAATAGTATTAAATATACGCTTAGAAGCACAATAAAAAAGGAGATACAAACAGACATACAAGTAAAGCTAATGAAAAGCCTATAACAATCGAATATCTAACATTATGAAATATCACTAAAGGTCGTCGTATCACTAGATATCGATCCTTCGTACAATCAAATTTCCATACATATTTTACAAGATCAAAAGATACAATATTTTATGAATTTTTTTGTTTCAAATGTAATTGTAAGAAAGAAGTCTTTCGACACCTTGAAATTGACACTAAAAAGATTATAAAACCTTATTTTTGTTTCGAATGAGACAGGCTGCAAATTAGTTGGCTGAAATTGGTCGTAATTCATCACACCTTTTGAAAACAGATCGTTTTCCATAACATACCTGAATAATTAATTTCCCATTTTTTAATGTACATAAATAATTGCTGTGATGTTACATTTTGTATTATACTATTTACTTAATATTGTAAGAAAAGATTGTAAATAAAATTGTATAAGAAAAAATTTGGATTTGATTGACGTAAAACAGTGAGAAATCTAAATATGTTTTTTTTATTATCCTGACGATCAACTTCTTCATCATATTTTCATAGAAGTGATTACAGAAAATGTATGATTTTAATATGAATTTTATAAAGCATGAGAGTGCCCGTATTATACACAACGTGTAGTCAATATTATTGAGCAAAATTTTAATTATTATTATTTCTTGTGTTGTCAAGATATTTAGAGCTAAAAGCGTCCAGATTTTATATGAACAGCTGTTTACTCAGAATAAGTTTCCAAATCGATATTTTGCCAGCGATTTATTTAACGTTTTCAATATGTTTTTATTTATTTATTTTTAAAAGTTTTAAAGCCTCTTGCGCCAATAAACAATGACGCAACAATATATTTCACACAGAGTGCGAAATGTACTCGTGTAATCTGCATATATTTTTTTTTTTTGCATTATAAAAATACAATTGCAATTACAATTATTGCAGATTCCATTATTTTTGTTGTTGGCATACAATCACTGCTGATTCCGCTACAATCAATTATTGAAAAACGTTTTTTCATATAATCAAAATTTGTTAAAAAAAAAAAATGTGTTCACGATTAAAAGTGCAGTGAATAATTTTCAAGTAAATCACTGTCACGCAAGACTTGGGCTGTTGCAAAATTTTATATTAAAATTTTTGTTTGTTTCATATTAAATATTTTTTAAAACATATCAGATTTAATAACGCTTCAATACAGTCAGCTAATTTTTAAGAAAATATTTCTTTATTTTTATTAATATTTCTATAGGCTAAATTGTTCTAACTTAGTTAAAATCTCAGAAAGACATGATGATAAATATTCCTAGACACAAAGGAAGTCAACATCAGTTTTATTCAACTTACACAGCAGAGCAGAACAGCTGTTTTCGAAAGTCGCTACACTTTCATCTTCAGTGCTCATGTGTATATTGTGTTTATCACCACTGTTTAGGTGGCTTAGTTGAATGTGATAACAGTTTTCTATTTACACAAATTTTATTGTGAAAAACAATCCGAGAACTGTATCAACCTGATGTTAACACTTGTGTGTTATGATACCTGTGTTATTTTTCGGAAAAAAAATTCAAAGATTAAAGCAATTCCCACACTTAAGTTAGGCGAATTTAAATATCGCAGAATTTGGACAACAAACTGAATAAACTATTAACTCTTGTTTAGCTGGCTGTTGAAATAAATTTGCAGGCGAATGTAAGTTTCTCACATATTTTTGTTGTTTTTTTTTTTTGTAAATAAAATAAAACATAAAAAATATACTGTAAATTGAATGCCATCTAAAGCGGTACCGGTTAGTCTAGTTTACAAGAAAGTGCGGACAGAGTGTATTAAAAAAAGAAAAATAATTATATTTTATAATTGCAGTTCATGAAACGCAAATGTAAGTCACCCGGTGCTATAAATTTCCATAAAAGAAAGACGCAACGAAGAGAAAGAAACAAATTGAGTTGACCGTTACACTTTATTGGAGTTGAAAATGTGTTGACCGCAACCATAATCGAGAAAATAATAACGAATAAGTTTCTAAATTTAGTTGTACAAAGTGAAAACTCCAATTTTTCTTCTTCCTATTGTTTTTCTTTTTTTGCTTTTAATTTCGATTAGTGGTTTTAAATATTTTTCAATTTCAATATTTTTCCACTTTTTTTATTTCAACAATTATTTGCTCTAGTGGCTGTTGTGGAGTGGCAATAAACCATCTTGCAACTACAAAATAATTTATTTGTTTGTTTAGCAGTTAGTTGTTAACATTAATATGATTTTTTTTTTCAATAAAAGTTAAATACATAAATAAAAATGTTGTATATTTTTTACTTATGAAATATATTTAATAAATTGTTTCATATTTTTCATAGGAAATTTCACTCACTTGATGGCAAGCAAAATAATATGATTTATATGATTTTTTTTTTGTTGCTCTGTGTAGTTATAATGGATAATCAAAGCATGGAGATTTATCGGTAAAATCAAACAAAAATTAGTTTGATGTGTTAATACGGGGGGTTTTATTGGAAGTTATATTAAACAGAATTCAGAATCAATATTTCATAATATTTCTGTATAATTAATATGCGTTACTATTTTTGAACTCTTTAACGCTTTCAAAAAAAAAAAATTATATTTTCTGATATTTCGCAGATATTTTACAGAGCCAAGATCTCATTTATTGCAATCGGTCCAAGGATGTATTACATTAAAATTAATTTCAATTTTGTTGCAATAAATTTTATTGAAATTCCCAGTGAAAGAAAATCTTGAGAATTTTAATTTTCAGTTTTTGAAAATTGCATACAAAAAAATTTAATTTCAGATTTAGCCACCTGAAATATTTAAAGTTAATGCATAATTAATAAGTTATTATTATTATTATTTTTTGTCAAATCCCCATAATAACTTGAATGCTATTGAATGTAAGTCTGTTGGTTTTGGGTCACAGTCACACCGACGATCAAGGCTTTGCTCAATTTATATAGGGTGTTTTTTATAGAGTGATACAACTTTCAGTTGGCATCACTGCTTTATTTGACCACCCATTTAACAGCTGATAGTTGCTTTTTGTTAAGTTTGCTTTGACATTTCATTATAGATCAACTCACACCACAGCAACGCGTGCAAATTGTGGAAATTTTCAATCAAAATAATGGTTCTGTTCGTCAAACTTATCGTGCACTTCGTCCATTCAAAAATTTATTTCCCGATGAAGCCCATTTTTGGTTGAATTTGGATTGGGGAAAATCCACAAGCTTTTGTCGAAACACCATCACATTCACAGAAAATTACTGTTCGGTGCGCTTTATGGGCTGGCGGAGGCATAGGCCCCCATGTCTTCAAAAACGATGATGGTCAGAATGTTAGTGTTTGTGAAAATCGGTGTTCCAGATTGCGCCTTATATGCGCCAGCCGTGGCGACCACATGGCCAAAATCATATTTAAACATTAATGTCATAAAATGTTCCATCCAATAAAGACCGTTTCAGTGATATCAGAAATATATTATCATGTTTTATTATGATTTAAACTTGTATCACTCTATAAAAAACACCCTATAGCAGTGATTTTTAGAAACCGACAGCGGCGGATGTTGCGAAATATTTTTCGAGCAATAAAAATTTTTAATTAAAAAATCTTAAAAGCATCAAACTGAAAAATATATATTCGGTTCAACTGTCATTTAATGGCCAAAAAGAGCTTAACCTGCTGTCGTTTAAATGGTTTCTTTTAACATATTTTTTGCATAACAGTTGCGGACAGAGGAATTTAATTATCTTCAGATTTTTATAACTTCTTAGAACATATAAAAATCATTTCAAATTAATTAAAAACAAATAAAATACAATCCTTTCAAAATATTTCTACCAACTTGTCACATACATAGACAAGCAAGTATGTACGTGTGTATGAGAGTGTTACGAACACAAATACGCTTTTCATGTGCAGCGATTGGTAACACGCTCTAGTGAAAAAATACAAAAAAGCGAAGAAAAGAGAGAAAAAAATAAAAGACACAAACAAGCCCATATTGAAACTAACGAATGTTGTATCCAGGAGCTGCATTAAATGTCTTAAAGCATTTATCAATTATAAACGAGAAATATTGAATTCCTTATGCATGAGACAGCAGGCGAAAACAGGAGTAAAAGCAAAACAGGGAGGAAAAATATTAAAATAGACTAACAATTACAAATTCCTAACAAACAATGCCATCAGGGATGGCAAACTCAAATAAGCAAACTGTAATTTTTTTAATAGTTGAAAAAAATGAAAAAAAGATTTTGGAAAGAAAATTGAAACATAAATTATAATTTAATTATTATTATGAATTATATTTCAAAAAAATTAGGAGAAAGAAATTTTCAAAATAGTATCAGTTCTATTACAAAAACATTTTGCCTTCTCAAACTGTTGATAAAACTTCGCTTAAAAAATTAAGGTTGGCAATTCGGAAACACAAAATAAAGTAGAAGCATTTCTAAAATATGTTTTTATGTTTCAAGTGTCCCTGCTCACCTCACGTTATTCACGAACAAATCGCTCACTTGCGACAAAAATTACTCTAAACGAAACTGCACCATGGAGAGAGAAAAAGAGAGTTTGAAAAGCAAAAGCCGGCAACATATTTATTATTTTCGCAGTTATTTTATGCAAACTGCACGCCTACATTTCTGTATTCATGAGTTTCAATATGCAGCCTTTTTTCATGCTGCGAAAGAATGTGGCTGCAAAGAAAACGAACGTTATAATAAGAATCTTGGCAACAACAAATACAGACACAAACTTAATTTGCTTTCAAACAAAAACAACAACAACAAGAAACAAACAAAAAAATTGTAACAAGTTAAAAGTTGCAAGGCAAGCAGGCCTTTTTTTGATTTTTAAAGTTGGCAACCTTTAAAAGAATGCGGACTTGCCAGTCTGTCAGTCAGTTATTAACAAACAAACAAACAAACAACGAAACATTGTGCGTCATCTCCTTCCCCCACTCTGATCGAAGCTCGTGGCTATACAACACTTAAAGTCATTTGCAATAATATCGGTCGTAAAACACAACAACAGCAACAACAACAACAACAACTAAACATATAAACACAACTCCACAAAAGTTACTTGCTGGCTAACACACACACACACTAACACTCCATGGCAGCAAAAAGGCCTCAAAAATATGCAAGAATTGTAGCAATTTTAATATACAAAAAACAACAACAAAAAGAAAATCGAAATAAGCAACAAAAGCTTTAGCTTGAAGCGCCTTTTATGCTTAAGTCTCAGTTAGTTTGTGGACTACGAGGGTCATCCTTAATTTATTTGATCTAGCAAAGGAAACTTATTAAAGGGTGTTTTTTATAGTGATACAAGTTTAAATCATAATAAAACACAGTAAAATATTTTTGATATGAATGAAGTGGTCTTTATTGGATAGAAAATCTTATGACATTAATGTTTGAATATGATTTCGGCCATGTGGCCGCCACGGCTAGCGCGTACAAGGCGCAATCCGGAACACCAATTTTCACAAACAGTAACATTCTACCATCATCGTTTTTGAAGACATGGGTCAATAACTCCTCTAGTCCATAAAGCGCACCGAACAGTAATTTTCTGTGGATGTGATGGTGTTTCGACAAAAGCTTGTGGATTCTCCTCAGTCCAAATTCAACCAAGAATGGGCTTCACCGGAAAATAAAATCTTGAATGGACGAAGTGCACGATAAGTTTGACGAACAGAACCATTATTTTGATTAAAAATTTCCACAACTTGCACGTGTTGCTCTGGTGTAAGTCGATCCATAATTAAATGTCAAAGCAAACTTAACAAAAAGCAACTATCAGCTGTTAAATGGGTGTTCAAATACAGCAGTGATGCCAACTCAAAGTTGTATCACTCTATAAAAAACACCCTATAGAAACAAAATTAGTTGCAAATAATGAGATGCCTCCTGGACCTCTAACGCTGTTAGGAAGAAAAAATTAAAAGGTTACAAGATCTCATCTTACTTCATCAGTCCTCCTCTTCTTTTCTAGTGCACAAGGCACTGAACATGTAGGGTACATCCCCCTAATCCAAGGAATACAAAATGTCTGAATAATAGAAGAACGTATATAAAAGTTCTTTAAAGCATTTTTGGATTTATGGAAACTTATGAAGACTTCTTGACAAGCTGCAAGATAGGATGTGTTCTCAGTATGATTTCAGAACTGAAATGATTCTGAAAACCGAATTTACCCACAATGAAAAATGTCAATCAATGAAAGCAAACTTGAAACAGACTCTTTTATATAAAAAATATATTTTCTAAAGCTTTCCAGGAATGGAGAGACAAGGAAAATATAAGAAAACTCACACAAATTGATAACTTAATCCACTTCTTTAAGCCGCTTATAAAATTGAAATAATTTTTACGTTTGCAGCTCCGTAAGTAAAAGTGTTGCAGAAGTCTTTTGCAGCCATCCTTCTCTCGCTTGTCAATTTGTTTAGCTGTTAAATCCAGTTTCTATGTTATTTGATCTCTGATTAACAGGCGGCAGTTGCTTTTACCACCCTCGTTCGTTTTGCTCATATTTAAAGTCTACATTTACTTGCGAAAATAGAGGCCCAGCTAGTCAAACAGGCAGGCATGTGCGCCTTTAAGGTTTTATTATCTTTCCTCAAATGTTGTTGCTGTTGTTGTTGTTGTTGTTGTTGTTGTTGCCGTTTTATTATTACTTATGCTTTTTGTCTGTGTATTTATATTTTTTTTAATTTTTTGTTAACATAAAATTGTTGTGGTTTAGGTTAAAATCACACTTTGGTTAACAAAAACAAAAAAAGACAAAAAATTGGTGGTTGGTTTGCAAAAAAGTCCACACCAGGCATAGGGCAAACCAGCAGAGCAAATATTACGCAGAGGGGGAGTGCATTCAAAGTTCCAGTATCAAAATGAAATAGTAATTTAAATTTTTTTTACTTGCATTCCTGAGAACTATTAAAACTTGATTAAGAAAATATAGAAGTTTGTTTTGAGGCATGAAAAATGAATATTAACAAGGTTTCTAATAAATTGAAAATTTTATATGATAAGGAATTTGCCTCCTTTCTTGTTGTGGCCTGTAACTGAATGCTGTTGGTGGCAATAATTGATTTAGTAGTTGGAGTTTATCGCGCTTGCATTTTACTTAAAATAACAAAATTAACTTTAAAAAAAAAAACTTTGTGGCTAAAAGTATTTTGAGTTTCCTGGGAAACGGTTGGCATTTACAATGTGACCAATTGGCCAGTACACGGCTGGGATAATAGAGATATTTAAGCCATTTGATTGAGACCCTTTTTCTAATATGATTTATTAATCATATTGTCAGTATGTTGTTAGCCAATATTATTGTTGTTTATAGTTGAAATGAAATAAAAAATGCTATTCGGGCTGAGTTTTTGAGATCACAGTTAAAATAGTTTTAGTTAATCTGCAAAGAAATTTGCAGCGCCATCACCAGGTTTGTAAACAGAATTTAGACGGCACAGTTTTGGTTTCGCACAAAATCTGGGCCGTTAATCAAATAATCTGAGTTCCAGGTAAACTAAGTTTAAGCTTAACCCATAATTTAGAAACCCGGCCTTAAAGTTTAAATTTCATTAGAATATTATTGAAGGTGCTTTGGCTGAAGCAGTGAACACTAGACTACAAGTCTTAGATCCTGAGTTCTACTCTTGAATACAGTGTAGAGTTTTTTTGACCTGCTTTAGTGTTCTCGGAGTGTCTTAATGAAGAAGGCGCAAAGCACTCGTCCCTGAACATTAACAGCAGTGATTAACATCGTCATGTGCTAAAATAGCGGAGTACAGAACCATTTTTCGCCGGTATCAGTGGCATAAAATTTACCGGCTGAAGTTAAAATAGCTGCGAAAAATTCTCTATCTTCTCATCTGTCCTTTTAACACTATTCCCTCGTTTCTAGATCTGGCACAAAGCGCTGAATATTAGGGTTCATCCCCTGAAAGGTGTTTCAAGACAAAAAAATAAAACGTTCTACAAACTGATAAGGAAATTTGTTTACTTTTCTGCCCATATAAAATAACACATGGTGTGATGCTTTAATATTTATTATTTATTTATTTTCCATAAATTTCCTAAACGTTAATCTAATCACTTTTATTTCGAAGAGCACATCACATTTGAGCACGTATTTTAAAGCCAACGATCGCAGGCAGCATTAAAAGCAGTCGCGCTTATATGTTCGACTCGCACTTTATTATACTAAACGAAAATATTTATTGGCAAGGCCGTTTTTAGCAACAATTTTTTACCCCCCCCCCCCCCCCCCCCAATTGATAATCAAAAAGAAAAAAAGTTTATTAAACTGCTTTATTGAATTTGACAGCTTTGAGGCTTGAGAAGTGGAAACGTATGAAGAAGAAAATATATTCTATTTTCGAAAACATAATGGCACTGCTGCAGAAATTCCATTAAGGCCTTGTGAGTCATTGTTTGTTTAAAGCCAGTGGCGCACTACTGTTTCTTATCTCGCAAGTTGTTGGCAACAACAAGTTCATACACACACACACACTCGTGCCGCTTACGTTTTATTTTATTTATTTTTTTTTCTGTTCTTAACTTATACCTACTTCATTAATTTAAAAGCCATTCTTGATAAAACTTTAAATATCGTTAAAATAGAAAAATTATTACAAACTACCTTCAGCGCAACGTACCTAAACGGGCAGTGGAAAAGAAAAATTAATGAGGCTTTTAAATTCAAAACTCCTAATCATTTTAATTAGATATTTAATTCAAAAACAAATCAACTCTAACGGTTTCTATTAATAAAACTTTCAACTAGAAATTCATCATAAATATTTTATAATCTCAATTAAGAAAACATAAATCAAAATTTTCTTTTAGAACAGAAATTTTACACCCAAGAAAAAGAGATAAGATTATAAATGAACTGGAAAAGACTCATTAAACAGAAAAACGAAATAAGTGAAAAGAAATTAGAACGAAATGAACATCATTTCGCTTTTTTGTTTGGTTTGGTTTGGTTTGGTAAGTGTCAGGGATGGAAGTGTTAGCACAGCGAAAATAAAAGGTTCATGGCAAGAATATCGAGGTCTTAAAACATTTTAACTTTCAAAATTTTGTTTTTCGGTTTTCACCGAATTCTAAAATAATCCTTAAATGCAGCGTTTAAAGCCCTTAATTACCGAAATGCACTCAATTGCCAATTGAATTCCACAATTATTTTTTGCGACATGTGAAACTATGGCATCACTGCAGTTTTATCCAGTTTTTTTCCCAGAAAATCCCCACAATTTGTTTTGTTCTTATGCTTTTTTTAATATGTGATAAGTTGTGCTTAAATTCCTTAACGCCAGGCCCCGATTCTCCATCCCTGTTATATTACAACGTCCAAGAAAATAATTTTGAACAACAAGAATCTCAGAAAACAAATCAAAACAACAGAAATGAGTGGCTACTCTGATGTTGCCACTAAATAGTTGTATAAGCCAACTTGTGTATTAACTGCAGTACCAACAACACCAATAAAACGTTTGTAATCTCTCTTTTTTTTTTTTGCTGTGCACAACAACAATAATTGTTGCTGCTGTTTATGGCTCATCAACTGCATATTGTTGTAAGTAACAACAACAGCAACAAAAACAACAACAACAAAAGGCAGTTACTTCATAATGTTGTCAAACAGGTGCAGCAACAACTAATAACAATCAGAACAACAACAACAGCAGCAGCAACAACAACAACGGTAGCCAGCATTAGCCGCAGAGAGCGAGAGGTGTGCACACAAAACAACAACACAAAAGAACGTAAAATTGTAAAAACTTTTTTCATTTTATAGACAGACGACGGCTTATGAACAAGCAGAAGCTTCCATCATAAATATTTAATATATATATAAAAAAAGGCAACGTTCTTTGGTTATTTGTGTTTTCATTTATTTTTGTTGTTAATCATATTGTTGTTGTATTCACTGGGCCACACTGTGAAGGTCAGCAACTTTTCACAAAAAATGCCTGATATGAAATGAGAGAAAAAAAAGAGGAAAAAGAAAACAACAAACACTCGGCTGTACAACGTAGTCAACATCTTTACTGTCGACGTATATCTCTGTCGGTCTGTCGGTCCGTCTGCTTTTCTGTATGGGTTGTTCACATGACTGAATAATACGAATTGATGGTGAAAGACGGACCAGAGCAACGAGGATGGCTGGAGATTTACTTCAACGTATTCAAAAGTAAATAATAACATGTGGTTCAGTTCAAATAGTTTAAATAAAAGCCCATGGTTTTAATCACTCACACACTAGTGTGTTTGTATGTGTGTGTGTAACTTTTCTAATTATTTTTACCGGCAAACCATAACGAAATCATAAAAATAATGATCATTTTATTACGCTATTCAAATCACGCCAGTTTCCATTTTGTGTAATTTTCCACACAATTTTTTATTGTCCTACAGATTCTACTAACGGTCGCAAAAGTTTTGTTGTTTTAAATTCTTAGTTGTTCCTTTATTCATAAACGATAGTTTAAGTTAAAGTATATTTTCTCTGTGGGTTTCCCCTACAAAATTTGCTCTTTAAAGCAGCTTAAGTTTATGAATAAGGCGGCAAGTATTTTTCAAAGCATTTAATTGTTAATGATTTTAAAAGGAAAATTCAGCCTCGAAATTATTTATCGTTACATATTTTAATTATTTTTAAGTAGTTAAAAAAATATTGCTGCTCATCAGTTAGTGTACACTGAGTATTAATACCACACAACTGAATATTTTTCAGGACAACTAAAACACAGTACGAAGAACAGAACGCTTCTTGGATTTGGTGCACAGAATTCGTAGTTGTTGTGTGCAAAATACGAGGGTCATTTGTAATGCTTACAATGTGTTTAATAGACACTAAATGTGTGTGTATACTGTACATTAAGTATACACTTAAACTTATTAATGCAGTCAGGAGAGTTTTCCTGTTTATTCACAAAAAAAAAGACGCAGACTCAGACGCGTAATAAAAAGTATATTTAAAATTTCGCCAAAAAGAATTCGCTTTCGTATAGTCTTTGTTGCGACTACAGAAGCGCCTTCATTTCAAATACAGCCCGTGACATTCAAAAACAGTTTGTCCGAAAGGAATCGTTTTGAATAGACCGACTATGAAACCCCGGTGACCCCGGTTTCGATTCTTGTTGCTTTTGAAATTAATTTCCAAATTGAGTCACAATTAATTTAATCAAATCGCATTTTAGTTAAATTATTTCCCTCTTGATTGTTGTCAAACTGCGATTCCGTTGTTGCAATAAATGCATCATATTAAAGCCTATTTAAAGCATATTAATAAACACATCATTAAGCAGTTATAACAAATTTAACTATGAGCAACACGAGTACCGATGATGAAAGCGTAGCGGGTTTCGAAAACAGCTGATCAGCTCTGTTTTGTGAATTAGAATATCAAAATCATAGTTACTTTCCTAAATTTCTTACGGTATTTTCCAAGTCTTTAAGAGTTAAAAATGCCTCGAACACTATTTTTATTTGCAACAAATAAAAATTTCCCAACTTGGGATTTTTTTCTTTCGGCCCTATTCTCGTGGTGTAGAAGGTACCAAAGAAAAAAGTATTTTTTAAACTCTTTAATTTTAATTATGTGGTAGTTCTTTTTTCCCAAAATTTAATTAAAAAATTCAAATCGATCAGTTGAGGGGTTTTAGTGAAATGCGCATAGGAACTAGCCAAAACCCATCAACTGGTCAATTTGAATTTTTTAAATTAAATTTTGGGAAAAAAGAACTACCACATAATTAAAATTAAAGAGTTTAAAAAAACCCCCAAAATATAAACTAAAAAAAGTATTTATATTTTTTCTATTTTTCTTACACATGAAATATTATTGGCGTTTGAAGAAAAATTGGAAGTAATTTTTGGGGATCTGCTTTTTCCTTACTTCCAAAATGTCAATGGAAAGGAAATTTTCTAATTATCTGGAAGTGATCCTCAAAAATATTTCCCCAATTGATTAAGAAATTATTTTACTTACGCGAAATTGGAAGTTATTTATAGTTTTTGTCAGTACCACACTTTTATATATTTTTATTATGTATTTATTAAAAAAATACTGGGCAAATATTTGCTCAAAAAAACGTAACCAATACTGAAGAGAAATATTTGAATTCATCCAAGTGTTCATTGAATTAAACATTCCCCAGTCACACGCCACTGTGACTGTCACTTATTTCTGAAACTGTTTTGCTTAAGAAACACCACTCAAAATGAAAATATTTTCTTTACATTTTAGTGGTTGCGCTATTTTGGGCAAATATTTGAAGAGTGTAACTGCACCATTAGACATAAATGAAAGTTTTACTCAAAATAATTTGTTAAATAGATGAATTATTAATACTATTTGGTAACGGGCTGCCGGTGATTTAACATATAAAATTTACGATGGTATACGACTCGGAAATGTCTATTGCGTCCCTGAGCCTTCAGAGAAGTCCTAGTAAGTAATTTTTTTTAACTTCATAGAAGTAGTGAAAAGCTTATTTAAAATATTGTTAAAAATGACATAAAAAAATTTGATTAAATTAAGATCAGAAACACGACTTCGGATTCACTGAAAATGTGGCAAAAAAAGAAAACTTCTTGCAAAGACAACTCATGGAAAAGATAACAAAAGAGCCAGGTTTTCACCACTTGCAGATCACAAGTAAAGGATGTCATTGAGTTATTTGGAAGATCTATTTTTACTGGGATCATATTAAAATAAATATTAGAAAAACGTATAAATATTTTTGAATTTAATAAACTTTAACGAGAGTATCTGAGCATCGGAATGAACTTGGCTATTCCTAGAATCTGCCCAGTCTTCTTAACTCAATTTATTTGTTAGCCGATTAACTCCACATTTTCTTTGTAATCGTTACTAATCTTTCAAGACATTAAGTTCTATATTAAATTAAGGAGGTGCTTTTAAAAATTGGTGATCGCGATCTTAATTTTTGGAATAAATCTTAATTGTGTGTTCAAATAAATAGTTTGACTATTTTAAGCCATTTAATGGCTAGAAGTTTCCCACCCTCTGGCATATTAACTAGGAATATTAAAACCAAGTTTATAAATTGCTAATTTGATGAATTTCCAAGATAAACTTCTCAAATAAGAATTTTATAAAAATAAAATATTTTTTATAAGATGCAGCTTCACATGCAGCAGACCACGATCTTTTAGTGCACAATTGCGCTGTTTTTAACTTTCCATATTATTTTAAACTGGAGTTTCGTTAAGATAAACTATTTATTCACTTCAATTGCAAATATTTGTAACACAATATTTTGCAGCGATTTCGAGGGAACACATGAAATAAAAGTGTGAAATTCTTCATCTTAATTGAGGGATGGATGCTCTTGACACTGTCGCAATTCTTCAATACTCGCACGGTTATTGTGAAAACAAAAGACGTTAATGTCATCGTTTATTGTCATAACAAAAAGTAAATAAACATGTTTATGTGCATCGATTTGTGCAAATAAAAGACAATATGAACTACAGACAATAAAAAAATTAAAATTTTTTTCTGCTTTAATTTTTTTTTTTTTTTGTCCATGAGGTGGCATGAACCATTCGAATCAGATGTCTAATGCATTCATAAACTCTGGGATATGTAACAAATAAATACGCCACAATATATGAGTTTTGAGTGTGTTTGTGTAATATGACATGCACACATACACCCATGCATTCTTACATCCATGTGTGCATCTATGGGCTGAATGTGAAAATTGCAAGTCGCGAATTATGAACTGCGTATGATTTCTGGTACGAGTGCTTTGCAATAAATGAAAAAATAGTTTATTTTTTTTGAATAGGCTGGTATGTGCATACAAAAAAAGTGATAAATATCACATGCGATTTTGTTTTCCTTTGCTGGCACAATACAATGACACCATCATTGACACCACTAATCACAACCATCGACTGAAAAGTTTTCGCTTTTTGTTTAGTTGTCACAAGCAGCTTTTGACATGCAACGCGACAACAGCGTGTCGCAAAGAGTTTGTCATTTAACTTGAAAATTAAAAACACACACACACATGAACACTTTGTTCGGTGGTTATTTCAAACTTGGAAAGTTGGCTGAAAGTAAAACAACATTTTTGAAAAATTTTGATGGGTGTTAATCTAAAACGATTTATTTTTATTTCCTCTAAATATTTGTTTAGCTAAAGGACGGAGGGAAAAGAATTAATTGTTTTATGTTTTGCAAGGATTGAAAGAGTTTTATTTTTTTGGTTTTTCCAAAAGGACATTATATTTAATGTCATCTCATGTTCATTAGCATTAAGCCGAACATTGACCAGTGACCACATAATTTTTTCATTTCATTTTGTTCTAACCATCTTAATCACTGGCGCCCATTTCTTCTTTTTATTTAAGTTTGATTACACAAATTAATCCTTGTTGGACGGCATTCGGGTGTTCATGTTAAACTTGATTTTGTTTTTAAAAATTTATAAGTCCTTTGGGAAGAGATTTTTAAAATGAGGGGAAATTAGAATAAGTATGACAAGTTTTTAAATTATTACAACTAATTATTGTTGGACTGAAGAAATTATTCCAATAGCAACTGAAACAGTTTGATAAAGTTATTATAGTTTGATAACATGGAAGCTACACTTTTGAAAGCAAAAGAAAGTCTATTCGAAATTTTATTTCCCATTCAAGTAGCAGAGCAACTAGACTCTATTGATAAGGAAAGTCTTTCGTTAATATTCCTATTTAATAATATGCCAGAGGATTGCAAACTTCTAGCCATTAAATGGCTTAAAATAGCCAAACTATTTATTTGGACACACAATTAAGATCTATCTCAAAAATTAAGATCGTGTTCACCAATTTTTAGAAACAGCTCCATAAATTAATATAGAACTTAATGTCTTGAAAGAGTTGTAACGATTACAAAATGGAAATATGGGGTTAATCGGCCAACAAATAAATTGATTTAAGAAGACTGGGCAGATTCTAGGAGTAGCCAAGTTCATTCCGATGCTCTGATACTCTCGTTAAAGTTTATTAAATTCAAAAATATTTATACGTTTTTCTAATATTTATTTTAATATGATCCCAGTAAAAATAGATCTTCCAAAGAACTCAATGAGTTCCTTAACTTGTGATCTGCAAGTGGTGAAAACCTGGATCTTTTGTTATCTTTTCCATGAGTTGTCTTTGCAAGAAGTTTTCTTTTTTTGCCACATTTTCAGTGAATCCGAAGTCGTGTTTCTGATCTTAATTTAATCAAATTTTTTTATGTCATTTTTAACAATATTTTAAATAAGTTTTTCACTACTTCTATGGAAATAGGAAAAATCTCCTACTGCGACTTCCCTTAAGACTCAGGGGGACGCAATAGACATTTCCGAGTAAATATGCCAACGTGAGTTTTATAGTTGAAATCGCCGGCAGACCGTTACCAAATAGTATCAGCAATTTAATTTAATTTGTCTAGATTTTTCATTAATGTCTAAAGGTTGGGTCACACTGGTCAAATATTTGCCAAACGTAGTGTAACCATTAAATAGTCAAGAAAAATATTTTGATTTTGAGACGTGTTGCTTAAGCAAAACAGTTTCAGAAATAACTGATAGTCAGTGGCGTGTGACTGGGGACTGTTTTATTAAATAAAAACTTGCATCGATTAAAATATTTCTCTTCAGTATTTAGTGGTTACGTTTTTTTGAAGAAATGGTTGCCTAATATTTCTATTATTTTATAGAAATATTAGGGGTATTCACACCGAGTCTGTTAATCCGGTAATTTGTTAGTTGGTAATTTGTTGAAACACTTTACTGTGAACACACTTTTTGTTCTATCTCAGTAGTGCGGTAACTTTTGCTACAAAACAGATGATTTAAATTTATTAAAAAGCAAAAATGCCTCGAGAAAGTGCAAAAACAAAAATAGTAAAAATTTAATTGAAAATTCTTTTTTTTTTCTTTTTTTTTTATTCGTTTTTTGTTACCGAGTAACAAGAAAATTACCAAGCTTGTCAGACTGGTACTTTGTTACTCGGCAGTTCGATAATTTGTTAATTTTACAAAAACAAAATACACGTAAAAAACTATCGAATAACGACTAACGAATTAACAAGGCCGGTGTGAATCACACTATTGTTTTATAAATAAAATTATCTTTTTGATAAGCAAAAATATTTGTTATAAATTAAAATATTTTTTTTATAAACAACAAATATCTTCCAAATTTACGTAAGTGAAACAACTTCTTAATCAATTATATCGACATTTTTAATAAATACTTCCAGATAAGTCGCTCCTATTGATACCTTGGGAGTATAGAAAAAGTAGTTCCCCAAAAATTATATCCATTTTTGTCTACTGGAACATTTTGAGGCAACAGATAAATTCAATATTAAAAATTCTTTTATTCACTTGACATTTTTGAACATCGTAAAGATTGGAAATAGTTGAACTTATTTTCTTAAATTATCAATTTTAAATAAAAATTCAAATTATTTAAAATCTGCTTAGAATTATAAATTTGTGAAATTTTTAAAAACTTGTTTAAACTTATTAACTCTCAAATGAATTAAATCATATATTACTGATTTAATTTATTTACCCCCCAAAAAGGGTTAAGCCTAAGAAATTTATATTGAGTGTTCGTATTAATGCTTTTACTTCAAACTGCAGTTGGTGTTGTTGCTGGGCCTTTTTGTTTTGTTTTGTTTTTTTTTGTTTTTTCATTATAACATATTTTTATTTTGTTTTGTACGGCGGTAGTTGGTTCGGTCATTCCATACTTATGCATGTATTTTGTTGCAAATGAACACATGTTGACCATTAACATTGACATTGTCTTAAAAGGTGCGCCTTGCGCTTTAACATGCTGTCGGCTCAAGGATTCAAACGACAGTTCATGCTTTGGCAATAAGTTGTAATTCTATACTTGTGTTGCTGTTGCTGTTGCTGTTGCTGTTGCCGTCTTTAGTGCAAAAAACATTTCTTATTAAGACTACTACTACCACTTTGGCGATGATGACAACAACTACCACAAATAACACTACAATAATAATAAGAAGAAGAAAAACACGAAGAAGAAGAAAAAAAGAAAATCTTTAGAGCAAAAAAAAAATGAGTGAATTTTTTTTTAGCCATCTGCAAAAGGCTACAAATGTGATGCAACAATAACAATAAAAAAGAAACTCTAACTTGACAACATACCAACAAATAAACTTAACTGCACACTCGTACGTACAGATATAAAGACAAACAGACAGACAAACAGTCGGAGGAGATACGGACAGACAGACAGATAGACGGACAGACTTGCATTTAGAAAGAACAAGAAGATTTGTTAGTGTTGCTTCATTTAACCAGGTGTCGACACTGATCTGTAATGACAATTACAATATTTTGTTGCACTCTTTGGTTGCACATACTCACACACATGCGACTACATACAACAACAGCAGCAACAGCAGCAACAGCAGCAACAGCACTGGCAGCATAACATCATATTTATTAAGAAAACTATGCTGCTGCTAGCAAAAAGCAGCAATAAAGCAGTTAAACTGCTGTGGCACAACAACACAATATCGGCAGTATGTTGCCCGAACACTATGTGACGATAACAAAGGCACAACAACAACAGCAACAACAACAAAATATTATATAAATAAATAAAGAAAATAAAAGAAATCTTACACTGATGATTTAACATCATATTAAAAATGCATGCCTAAGATTTAATGTTTACAAATATCGTACGCCCATATTAAAGATATTTACTTTTAATGCAACAACAAAACAATAGCAACAACAAAAATGACAACAACAAAAAGACAATAGCAGCAGCAGCAGCAACGGCAACAGTAACAACAATCTAGACTCATGCTTCGTATTTAGTTGCAGTTGTTGTTTTGTGTCATTACATAAGAATTTTTATTTGTTGTTGTTGCTGTTGCTGTTGTTGTTGTCGTCTTGATAAATAAATAAAACTTAATTACTGTTTGTTTGTATGTTGTATTTTTTAGTTTTACTATTCGCTTAGATATTTCTTTGTTTGCCATCATAAAGTTTATTGAACTTTTTGTTAAGTTTATTTGTTTCTTTTTTTTTTTTTTTTCTATTTTTGTTTTTATTAAAATGCATGAAAATATTTTGAATTGCAAACTATTCTTAGAAAGAGTTTAGAATCAACTGCTCAATTAATGAGTTATTTCTTTTAATGAGACAAACAAGCATTCCTTCTTCTTCATTTGAAAGAGGCTGCAAGAAAAAAATTGTCTTTCTTTATGACAATACGGGGCTAATTAAGGCATGACATATTTTGTTTCACTATTTTTAGATGAAGAGATTAACATATTCGGGTCCAGAGGGTGTATAAATCACACTTTAATAGAGTCTAGAAGAGCAGGGAAATTCGAGAGATTGAAAATAGTTCTTTGAATGAGTCCTTGTATTAAAACAATAGAATTTTATACAATGATTTTTGCTGAGAATCTCTGAAACAGATTAAAATTATTTGTTAACTTCAACGGAATTTAATAGTCTGGAAATTGAGTTGCACTTAAGTCAAACTACAAGATTTAAAACGAGGTTTTTTTTTTTTTAAAGAACAGTGGTAGTGTTTGTAAGCAAATTGAATAGCGAAAAAACATCATGAATTCGGTTTGATGTTTTTGACTTTTGTGCTTGATTTTATTATTTATTTCAACGTGGCCAATCATATTTGATTTTTGTCTAAAAATAAAGCGATTAAATAGATAAATAAAAAACAACCTGCAACTCAACAAAATGAAAAAAATAAAAATATTGTAAAAATTTTAAGATTTCTGATTTTGAAGAACTATAATAATTAAACGTGATTTTTAAATCATCGTAGAACTGGATGTTATACTGCACTGACTCGAACAGCGAGTATCACACATTTTCTTCCAATTTCTTTTATCTTTGAATATCCAGTATCACAAATTTTTTTTAAATTTCTTTTATCTTTCCGCTGTTAAAAACTAGAAATGAACTGATTGTAAATATAGTTTGAATATTTTTTTGATAACATTCATAAACCTGCCTCGTAACTACAGTCTTTTCTTTTTCTATTTGGTAGACTGCATACAACATTTTTCATCCGGACTATTTAAAAATAAAATATAAATTTTAATGAAATCAAATTATTATTTCCTATGCTATAACTATTTATCAACGTCACGTCAAGACAATGTCAAAAATAGGATACTTCAGTGCTCCTTTTCCTCAGCAATTGACCATTTGTAACAGCCTCTTGTTATATTGAAGGACTTTGAGAGTAGTCACATGCTGTCAGAAGTAGTTAAATGTTAAATTTTAATTATATGCTGTTTCTTTTTTGCCAAAATTCTGCTAAAAAATTCAAAGTGATCAATTGAGGGGTTTCAGCTATTTCCCATGCGCACTTCACTGGGTCTAAAGCAGATCATCAGGGAACCTTGACTTAACATTTCTTAGAATAACTGAAGATATTTATTTCAAACTTCCACTTTAACAAATGAGAAGCTTAAAAGCAAACCTCAAAGTCACAGCAAGAACTCACTGATCACTTTGCCTTTTTTTATTTTCTCACGTTTCATTCTACAACTGGGTGGGTTTTTTTGCCCGACTCTGATTGTAGTTGTAAGAGAAATAAAGCAACGAATAATTGTTTTAATATAAAAACATTATTTAGAGTGTTGACAACATAAGTTGTGAACAGTGCACAAGCACTTGCATATTTAAATTAGTGTCTAGTTTGGAGAATTGTCTTTTTAAATTCTTAAATTTTAATTATGTGCTGTTAAATGTTGTCCTCAAGGAGTAAAAGTAGACATTGTCTTGACGTACTGTTTCATTAACTGGAATAAAAGTTGACATTATCTTGACGTGACGTTGGCAAATAGTTAAAGTTGTTGGTTCAATTCAGATGGTCGAAAGTTTAAAAATAAACGATATTTAATTATCCTCTTGAGCACAGACAAAAGTGTTGTATCGTTATATTATCGTATTCTTAAATTACAGATATTGAAAATGCCAATTCAATGTGATGACTCCAGGCAGTTATGGAAAATCTATTTTGATGTCAAATACTTAATAAACTTCTCGCGATATGAATTTTGATTAAAACAGTCTGAAAACTAAGTTGTATTAATTTGAATCTATATTTCCAATTAATAAAATTTTATTTTATTAAAATAATCTGGAAAAAAAAAAACATTCCCAGATCTCTTCTCAAGGCACATATTTATTTTTTTTCAAGGCATATCAGCTTTAGAGAGTTGCAACAGAGTTTCGGAGGTCAAAATTTTAAAAATAATAAAAATTTTACAAAAAACAACATCTAAATAATTAATAAACTATTTACTTAAGTATCAAATTTAAACTATTCAAATTTGACTTGTGCAAAATATAGGAAAAATATTAAGAACAATATATGACTTAAAAAAAACAATCACGGGGATTTAATCCTCAGATCGCTACAACAGTTTCGTATTGAAGCAGTTCCTTTAACCGATTTTCTCATAAGAATTTTTTTCAATGAACTCATCAAACTCTCGAAATCTGAAAGAAATAATTTTCACACGTTTTTCCTTAAAACAAGAGGGGGAATACAACAAAAGAAAAAAAAGTCAGTTTCCAATTATAAAATTCATTAGAATTTCCATGTAGTTTTTCATCAATATGTGTGTGTGTGTGTGTGTGTTGCACTGTCATGCTTAATTATAATGATTTAACATGTTTGGCTTTTAGTTTTCGTTCTTAATAACTGAAATCTTGAGCTACCGCTTTTCAAATCGCCAGCCCGATTTAGCTGCAGGCAGCATCTTGGAGTGGAGTCTACATCAACAACATTTTTTTCTATGAGATGTTGTTTTTTGAATTTTTTTGTTCATTTTAATGATAAATAGCCGACAAAAATAATAATCAAAAAAATGTATATATATATTTTTTCTTATGGAATAGAATTTTTCGGTTTAAGCGCTTCGCTTTTTTCCACTTCATCCAACCGTAGAAATTCTTTGTTAAAATCAATTTAAACAAAAAAAGAGGAGTTTCCACTTGTTTGGGTTTCTCTGGTATTTTTTTATTTTTTTTTATTTATTTTTTATAAAATCTTTGCCGAGAATGAAAATTAATGCGGACTTTCTATTTTGTTTCTTATCTCGCGTTTTCAAATGTGTTGATGAGTTTTCTGCTTATTGGAGTTGGATGAAAGTTGTGCCACTATTTAAAGCGATGGCAGCCAGCAGTCCATTGACAAACTCAATTACCGCTCGTAACTATTTGAAAGTTTATGCATTTTTGTGGTCATAAATTGATTTCACAAACACTTAATGTCAATTATGGTGCAATAAAATATAAAATATAAAATTTTATTAAATCAAATACGGCACAACAAGTTTGTTTCCTCAGTCTTTCGTTTAATTTCTCAGTTTCACATTTTTTTAATATTTCAAATGACTTCTTCTTCTTATTCGAAATTTGTAATGCCAACACAACGCATATTCCAGTTGCAGGATCTAATTAAATTTTTAGCTCAAAACAAGTTTTGCATAATTCACGCTTTTCAATTACAATCGATTAATTCAATGACTAAACAAAACATTAGCCGAAACAACAAAGAATTCAATTCATAGTTTCAGATGTTTGCATGCATCGGCTGTCCATTGCAACGATTTTGTAATAATTTGATCATTTACAAAAACAAGCCATAAAATTTGAACATTAAATGTTGCACAAGTACAACATCTACTTGCACAAATCGTTTGCTATAAAAGCATCGATCATTATGACATGCTTCAAATGGTGGTGGCTGCAATAAAAAGCTAAACGGCGATAGAGATGTTGAAACCTAATGAGATGGCAGCATGAAACATTTATATGGTCTTTAGATTATAACACAATGTTTTGTGTGTGCGTGTGTGTGTGTGTGATTTCTTGTCTTCAACTGAAAATTGCTTTTAAAATGGTTGTTGCTTTTACATAACTTTTCTCGTAGTGCAGCGAGTCATTCTTTCTTGTCAAAATATTTTTATTAAAAAGCAAGTTATTTCTGAAAACTATTTGCCCATCCTGTGTAAAACTAACAAAAGTTGGTCTTAATTAATGACTATAAACCAGCCCACCGAATTGTTTAATTTTTATATTTTTGATAAATCGCCGTAAACTCATTCATCTTGACTATTAATTGAAGTTGACAAATATCGATATCTGCCTCTCTTGTGAAATTGCCCTCCCTTTTCACATATTTTGGGCTGCTGTAAAAGTTTAATTGTAGTTAAATGGAATCTTAGCCGAAATAGCAGGGCAGTAGAAGAAGTCTGTTTGTTATTATTGATTGGAGTTTCGAAAAACTTCGTTGGACAGTATAATGAAATATTTGGAATTTTCTAATTCCAGTTTATTTGCTTTCTTGAAAGCAGTCACTTCAAAGAGAAGCCCATCAATTTAAGGAAAAAATATATTTTCTTTTGAGAAAATAAAAATCTTTTTGAAGTAACTTTTCGTTTTAAAAATATTTTTTTTGTTAGCACCACACAGAAGGCGAGGCAAATTGCCTGATTTCAGAAAACTCTGAGCATTTACGGCTTTAATTGAAGCCACAATTATCGGGTCGATACAATAGGACTGTTCGCTGTCAGCCTCTGCGGCTTTTAAATCGAAGATTTTAAAACACAAATACCAACATTCGAGAGGAGTTTAAGTTTTCTTTTTTTTTTTGTAAATAATACTAATTTCTTTTTCTTTTAAATATTAATTTTTGTACACTCTTCTTTGCAATAAGCGGTCCCTAAAAATATTTGAATCAAATCACAAATGCCTCTACAGATATTGTTGCTCATCTATTACACTGAATCAGCGTGAATAAACAGCTACTTCATGATGTCTGTAAACTAAAAAAATATATATTTCAATGAAATAAATAATAGCAACAGTCTAATAGATCACATACTTTTACAAATCATGGGAACATAAATCGATTATGGAGGAGAGAAGAATCAAATTTCAATTTAGAGTGTCCAAAAAGTAAAATGAAACGTAAGAAAATAAAAAAGGAAAAGTGATCAGTGATCAGTGAGTTCTTGTCATGACTTTGATGTTTGTTTTTAAGCTTCTCATTTATTAAAGTGGAAGTTTGAAATAAATATCTTTAGTTATTCTAAGAAATGTTGGGTCAAGGTTCCCTGATGATCTGCATTAGCCACAGTCAAATGCGCATGGGAAACAGCTAAGACCACTCAATTGATCAGTTTGAATTTTTTAGTAAAAGTTTTGGGAAAAAAGAAACAGCACATAATTAAAATAGAAGAGTCTAAAACGACAATTCCCCAAAAATTATTATACAAAAACATTCCAATTTTCAATAAATTTATATACGAGAATTGTATCGCTGCTGAGTTGAAAGAAATTTTGCCACAAATATTGCGATAAGAAATTGACGATGCACTATAAATTAAGTCATAATTATACAACAATAAAGCAACTTAAATTTTATACTAAATACACAATAATTTTATAAAATTTCCAACCAAATAATTCAAGTAGAAAAAAGAACTCTTCTTTATTTAAAATTATAGTGTGAATAAATAAATAAATCGAATAAATAACTCTCTTGTAAAAATAATATGATCGTTATCTTCACTAGAATGCTGCGTTGCTGCTGATGCAAAAGGATTATTTTATTAACGCAACTTTATTTTTAGAACTTCAACAAATTCGTTTAGTTTTCTCTTAAACGGGTTTTGTTTTTTAAATTTACATTTTTACTAAAAATAGCCACGATTTTCTTGAGAAAATTATTAGAAATTATGCTAAATTTTTGCATAAATTTAATAATAAAAACGAACTTTATGAATTTTTAGCATAAAAAAATAACATCTTTATAAATGCCACGGCATGCCACAGTTATTATAAGCAATATTTTGCCGTTGCCGTGTCTCTACAACTCTACAACTCTCAACATGCAACACGCACACTGTAACAAACATTAGAAGAGGAAAATGTTGCAGAAACCAAAGCCCGTTTGGATGTTTCGTATAGAGGTTGTTGTTAATTTTTTTTCTCTTTGCTAAAAGAATAAGATTGATTTGCGTCATGTTACCAAACATGTCTAATAAGTGGTCATGTTAAAAAATTACTTATAAAAATACAGTAGCCAAGATAACACAAGCCACTCCTCTGGACAAGGCAGCAGATTTTTATTATTATTTAGTTTTTTTTTTCAAATCTCTTTTTTTTAAGAAAATAAACCTAAAACACTTGTGCGCAGAAAAAAGTTTCAAAAACATACCCTTCGAGAGTTGAACTAACAAAGGCAACTGCCAACATATTTGCCACAGGCAAGACCGCAGCACACGGCAGACACTCATAGAAAACTTAAATTTTTAAAGAGTTCCTAAGAATCTAACTAAATCCTTTAGTGAGTTGGAAACACTCAGTTGCACAACAAGACAAATGAAATGAAAAAAAGATGAAAAAAAATTCTTAAAGAAGAAAAAAAAACATTCGATATGAAGGAGACGTATTTGGTTTGATAACTCCATTTGTGGTCAAATTCACCTAAGCACGCTTGAATGATGAATTCCCGCGAAATTCACTCGCACATACGCTGTACGTACATAAACACTTTAACAATGTTTAAAGAAACGAAAAAAAGAACAACAAATGAAAAAGCAGAAATACAAAAAATCATGCAACAGCAAAACACTGTTTAGGCAGGCGCGTCTACTGGGGGGGAGAGGAAAAAAGATGGTTTCTCTACGACCCAACTCTTATAAAATTACAAGAATAATCTTCAATTTTCAATTAAACACTATTTTCTTTTATGTCAAATTCTAAAAAGTCTCCCCTCCACCCACACTAACACTGGATCCCCGCCGGGCTTGAGAAGAGTGTTGCCAAGGTTTAGACGGAAAATAAATGAAGAAACCTCGAGGCCTGGCTGTTACTTACAATGATAAGATTTATTCTTTTTAATAAGTGCTTTGCCTGAGTTGTAAATTTAGTGCAATATTTTACACTGAGAATTCTTGAACTTCACAAAGAAATCCGAGGCCAAACTTTCACATGCAACATTATTAGAAATATCTATATAATTTCAATGGCAGTTTCTTATCATATCGAATGGCATAATTTCAGCCCGGCTTTCCTCACATTAAAAATGCTAAAAATTAATGGCTGTTTATATTTTTCTAAGTGTACGACTGCCAATAATTTTGTTAATAACATTTTTAGTCTCTTTTCGTAAAATAATTAAGTAAATATTCGCTTTCCTAATATTGCAAATGCCTTAAATGAATGGCTGTACTTATTTTTCTAAGTGTACATAACATTTTTAGTGTCTGTAGAATAATTAAGAAAACGAATAGGGAATAAACTTCCAGCACAGATCGCTTTTTGCCACCTTTAACTTGGCGAACTTCAAATTGAACGTCTACCAACTCTGCTCCCTCTATCCCTCCTTCCATAAAACTTTCCCAATTCTGTCTATGAATTGCGTATATAGATGTCTACCCCTGAATGCAGGTTCAAGACAAAAAAGAAAAAATAATAAAAAAAGTAAAAACGAAAACTAAAACCAAAATGTTAAATTTATTAAGTTGAAAATTATTTAACAGGTCATCAGTTCGAATCTGGTAGCTGTTATTTTATGAATTTATTCAAATTTGAATTTTCATCAAGGGTGGAATGGTCTGAAAAATTTTTATAATCCTCAAACCAGCAGAAGGGATCAGGCTGCTACGCCAAGTCATCGTTTTTGGTTTTAAGTTTTCCGCTTTTGAAAATTTATTATTATTATTTCTCAAACAACAAAAACGTAGGAAATAAAAAAGAAAAGTGGTCAGTGAGTTCTTGTTGTGACTTTGATGTTTGTTTTTAAGCTTCTCATTTATTAAAGTAGAAGTTTGAAATAAATATCTTTAGTTGTTCTAAGAAATGTTGGGTAAAGGTTCCCCCTGATGATCTGCATTAGCCCCAGTCAAATACGCATTGGAAATAGCTAAAACCCCTCAATTGATCATTTTGAATTTTTTGGTAAAATTTTTGAGAAAAAAGAATCAGCAAAATTGAAACTAAAAAGTTTTTTTTTTTAAATTCTTAAGGTCGCACTTGTCAAATATTTGCCCAAAGAGTATGAAAAAAACCATGATTTTAATTATTGTTTCTTAAGCACAACAACTCAATAAATAATTGACAGTCAGTGGCCTTTAAGGCAAAATGATTGGAAACTGTTTCACTCAATAAACACTTGGCTGAATCAAAATGTTTCTCATTAATATTTAGTGGTTACGTTTTTTTATGCAAATATTTAGTTAAATGTGACCATAAGCTTAGTTATAAGTATTGAACGTTACCCTTTTCTAAGAATGAATCTAAATGTTACTAGTATTCAGCTACTGTACAATAGAAATATGTATTGAACGTTACTCTTCCGATTTTTGTTTTAAATTAGTTGCTAAGTTGAATCAAAAAGCTTTTGTTTAAACTCTTAAAAATGTAAGTAGAAAAATATGTACCGCACGAAACAATGTTGAACGTTACTTTAAGGATAAAAGCTGAAGTAACAAATTTATTTCAATTTTTGTAACAGAAAAGTTTTAATTAAAATCGTTTTAATATTTAAAAAAAAAACAAAACCTTTTCTCTTCCAACCTGCAAATAGTTGAGGTCTTTTTTAATTTTTTCCAGTAGACAACACTGGCCTGTTTAGCCACAACATCAACAAGTAACAAGCAACAACTGAAATGTTACAAATAGAAAGAAGAGGATTCAGTTGGTTGCAAGAATCAAACGCATACTGCAGCAAGACAAAAGAGGCACGAAAAAAAAGAGCCACGCACGTGTTGCAATGTTGACCATATGTCGAACATTGTTGCAGTTGGATGTTTCTTTTTTAACTTTTTTTTTTTTTTAAATAAATATATTGATTTGTTTTATTGACGTCTGTTTATTGCTTATTTACTGGGAACTGTAAATACAACAATTTTAAGCCAAATTTGGTAAATTTGTTTTGTGCGTTATTTTATTTATTTATTTGTTTTTTTTTTGTTTCTCTCTCTCTCTAAATTTATTTTATTTCTGCATGTTTTGATGTCGAATGTTGTTTGTTTTTCTTGTTGACTTTTTAAGTTCCAACCAGAGGTTGTTTGCATTAAAATTTAAGTTAAGTTGTTGTTGTCAATATTTGTTTGTTTTGTGCAGCGACTTTTTATTTACTTTTTTATTTTTTTCTTTATTTTTTTTACTTATTTTTAAGTTTATATAAAAGTAAATTCTACAAATATGGTCTGAGTAAGTGTACAATGGTGAGAGTTGCATACTAATCATGGCATGAAAGAGCAAATAAAAAGGAAAATCACAAGAAATGATGTAAAGAAAGTTAAAGCGCATACGAGGGCAGCGCAAAAGTCTGCAGCCAAACTAATTCTATTACAAAAAATATTATGTAAAAGGAAATAAATGCAATTTTAAAGGAAGCAGTTCATGTTGTCCAAATTCTATGTTTATGTTGCTTCTCTATCAAGCATTAGTTGAACACCACCCTCGTATTTTTTAAATAACAGAAAAAAAACTTATGAAATAGCTTAGGCCTTTATAAAAAGCATGTTTAAAATATTTATTTATTAAATAAAAACATAAATTAAATCATTTTTTTTTGTAATTGATAAGAAAGTGCACTGAATTTCTTATTTAAGTTTTCAAGTTCTTCTACTTTAAACGGTTTTGCGCTTGATTTGAGTGTCAATAAAAAATTAGTTCAAATATTATTTTAGCCATTAATTTTATTCTTTCAACTGCTGGTTTATTATTCATTAAATAATATTATTTGGTGTGCAATTAATCTGGGCAATTTTATGTATTCGCTGTTGGCTGCTACGATACGAATCAAATTACGTAGAAATTATACAAAATGGTCAGGTGTTCGTTCGTTCTCATATACAAACAGTCATACTTTAATAAGAAATCTATATGTACATGCATGCATGTGCATGTATTGATATGCACAATTGGTAGTATACACCCGGCTCGCCAGGCCACTTTGGCAACACATACCAACTGGGCATACCACAACAACTCTATTTATTAACTAACAACATGGACAAATGTGGCCTTATATGCAGGTCTTTTAGAAAAATGAATAATAATGGAATAAAAAAAAAACAGAAATACAACTTTATAATAGAAAAAATAAATTTCAATAATAATTGCGTAAAAAAGCTGAAACTCATGTTACAAAATATCTGTTGAGCAGATAAAAATAAAATATTAAAGAAAAGAGAAATAAAATACATGATAAAATACTGAAAATATTAATTAAGTTTATAAAAAAACAAGCAAACAAACAAACAAACGGTGTGTGGAGTGACAATCAATTATTGATTATATTGAAGAGGGTTTGTGCCTTAAGTCTTTTGTTTGCCTTTGGTTAACAGCCATTAAGCAACAATTGTTGAATCCAAATACTTTGGCATTATTAAAACGTTTGTAAAAGCAGCATTTGTGGCAAGACAGTTACAACTCAGATTATACGCTTTCTTTTAGGCTGCTGAAGTAGTCGATTTCTTTTCTAGAAAATAATGCAACATTTTTCACACTTTTTAACAGAAAATGTTAACATTTTACCATTTCAAAATAAGTATTTTATTAGAAATAGATGCAACATCCCTCACGAAAAATAATTTCTATTTCAAAACTTTTCCAAGCAACCACTTTTTGAAAAATAAGTGAAAAAAAAGTTCGACCCCACACTCAGTCATGAAAATGGTGTCCACTTTTTTGGGCCTGATTTATTGCAAGATTGTGTTAACAAGAAAATAATCATACAGAATTAATTGTCATATCGCTTTTATACGGCGACTAAAAGTACACGCGCTATAAAAATTAAATTGTTGGTTAAAAAAATTTATAAAAATAGAAAAGGGTTTAACAGTTTAAAAAATCCCATAAGCTTTTGTTGTTCATTTTAAAAAAATATGTTCACGAAGGATTAGAAAATATTGTTACCACTTGATTGAATATAAAAGTCTGTGGAAGATGATTCTGAAGCGGCTTATAGCAGCCATGAGCCTCAACACGGGCAGGGGTCTTCAACTTAACAGTTTCTGTTTTACAGGGTGTCTGCAGCCTCTCATTGACGTTCAAAAATTTATTATTTTTCTCTTGTCAGCAATCAGTTAATGGCTTCGCTTTACAGCATTATCAGGGTCGCAGTTGATATAAAATGTCAAGGAAGGGAACTCGAATAATAACTTCAAGAAAAAGCGGTTCAACTGAAAGATGTCTTCAACTTTTATCTATACAAAAATACAATCGATATCTTACGAGCTTGACAAATTATTTAAAATAAATAAAACAACACAAAACACTAATCGTGAGCTTAACAATTGGTTTTAAGGCTAATAAAATAATTATCAATTGTGTTGAACACAAAAAAGTTGTTTCCACAAACAACATAATTTTATTAACTGAATAAATCAATATAAATTTTCAAGTTTCCAATTTAAAGTGAGTTTTTGAGGTTAAGGTGCTATTCAGAAAGACATTAATTTGTCTAAAGCGTTATTCAAAACTAATTTGAATATGTACTTGTATATATAGACCGGCAGCTTGAAATTAACAATAAGAAATTCTTCAATTTCAATTATGAGCTGTTTCTTTTTGTCCAAAAATTTTACTAAAATATTCAAAATGATCAATTGAGGGGTTTCAGCTATTTCCTATGCCCACTTCACTGGGGCTAATGCAGATCATCAGGGGGAACCTTTACCCAACATTTCTTAGAATAACTAAAGATATTTATTTCAAGCTTCCACTTTAATAAATGAGAAGCTTAAGAACAAACATCAAAGTCATGACAAGAACTCACTGATCACTGATCACTGATCACTTTTCCTTTTTTATTTTCTTACGTTTCCTTCTACAACTGCTTTGTTTTGAAATAAATAAGAAATAAAGGTTTCCTTCCAAAACGCTTTCTTTGAGTTAATATTTTAATTTGAAAAGTAGTTTTTCACCTTCTTTAATGAATTGCTGCGGTAAAATATAGATCCAGTGTCTGGTATATATCCATATTGCAACACAAGATCACACAATACACAAAAACAACACCCCACTTGACTGTTAACAATTCCAGCTCTCGATTAGGGCGGCAAAGGTGGCCTTTTTTTAATGTGGTTCAAGGCATAAATTATTCCACAAGTGAAGTTAATGAATACAAAGGATATATATTTTTCGACTTTATGTTGCAACAACATTTTAATTAAAATGGTGAAAAACCCAAAATACAATAAAGATATTTAGGAAACCTTCTCTACTTCGCTCTGTATAAAACAGAATATATAACAAACTTGTCATTTAAAAGAGTGACATCAATAAGAAACTAAATAAATCAGAATTCGTAAAAGAGTTGGTTTCTTTAAACAAAGAAAACACGACCACGGCAAAACAACTGAAATTGGCCTAAATAAAAATTCCTATAATACGTTGGCCTCTTAAGTCTTTTGTTTGGCTTAAATTAAAAAGTGTTTACTTACTTTTCAATTATATTCAAATAGAGACGTCTTTGTGAATAAACTCCCTGCAACAAAGTCCAACTGCTGTAAATAAAAGATAAAACAGAAAATATTTATTAAAACGAAATAAACAATTCACTGAAGGGAAATGAATGTTCAGTCTGCTAATTTGTAAACGGAAGCCAATATTGCATTTGAAAACATCAATCATGGAGTAAAAGCAGAAACTCCTAATAATTATATTATAAACAACTTATTACATTGAAAAAAGCTTTCTAATTTACAAATCTCTCCAGTTAGAACCTGCAGGAAATCCGTAAAATGCTAAATGAAAAATTTACATAAAAGCAGTGAAAACTTATTTATTTATTTATTTTGTTTTTGTACACTCTCTCATTAGACAATAAGCAAGAAATATATATTTAAATACAATAATAAAAGCAACAACACACGTTGTAGTTATAGCTCTGGGTTTTCATAATCATTTCAAATCATTATAGAAAGAAGATTCCAGTTGCACGAGCAGAACGGAAATAAATCAATACTCTGCTGTTGTTATTAACATATTCAAATAAGTGTGTTGTTTGGCTGGTGTTCTTTGTTTCACAATCGTTTGTATTTTTGTAAAATATTGAAAACTTTCAGTTGGAAATTAGAATTGTTGATTGAACAAAAAACAAAAGCAATTTTGTTATGCTTCATGGTATCGAAAAGTGTATGAATGAAAGTTAATTTCCTTTAAATAGTAAAATTTTTAAATATGTAAATTTCCATTCGAATAATTAAAAGTAGAACAAACGAATTTGTTTGCTATTCAACCAACAGCTGCCAATTAGTTTAAAAATAAACACGAAATGTATCGAGGTTTTTTTTTATTTTTTCGTACATCAGCATAGAATTTCATGCTCCAAAAGATTTAGTTAATGGAGTGGGTATTCACTCACTTGTGTCGCTATTAAATCGGGGATTGTTTAAAAGCTGGTTTAGCTAAACCTGCGATTAAATAATAGCAGCAGGTCAGGGAATTATAAAATGGGCCTTATTGCGCTTAGTGGAACACCTTTGGCGGCGTCATGCCAGAGGTTGAATAACCTGTCAATGTTGTTCCTTAAAGACGATTGACCAGTTAATACGGAGTTATAATGATTTCTATTATTTAAGACTTAATAATGTGGTAGTATTAGTAAAGATTTTTTTAAATTGCTATTCGTTTTAACTGGGGCTACTCATTTTAGTTTCGCTAGTTGTCCAAGCGCATCTTCCCACATCATAAAAGAACAGTAAATAATATTTAGGATGCCCTTGTGTTTCCTTAAACATCTCTTTTATATTTTTCTATCTGCACACGTTGCCCTGCCAACTACTTAAACCCATTATGTCACAGTTTTGTGAACGCTAAAAAGCATCAATTAAACCAAAAACCACCAACCTGATTTGTGTGTCATCATTTTTGACTAAAACAAAACTTTGAGGCCACAACATTTCTTTCAACAGCGATTTATAATAATTATAAAACATAAAAACTTGTGAACTGAAAGTGAAACTGACACTTAAAACCCATCCACTTTATTTGGTGGTTTTAAATTGTCTTTTAAAAAATATATTAAAAACACACACACACACACACATAAACACATTCATATTAAGTGTGAGCGGCGGCCAACAAGAAATAAATATTAAAAATAAAAACCAACTGCATTAAAATTATTTTACTGGCAAGTGAACATGAAAAGTAGTTGTACAAGCAAATCAACCAAAAATATTGTAGCCTTGTTTTTTTTTTGTTGATTTAAAAAAGTATAACTGAAGAAAAAAAATATAACACCAAATTTGGTGGCAAGTAGAAACAACAACTCCAAGTGGGTTATAATTATTGTAGGCTTCATTTAATTAATGAAGTTTTTTTTCAACCATATTTTTTCTTACTTTTCCAAAAGCTGTCAATTACAGATATTTAATTTTTCGAAATGCAATTTTAGAGAAGAATTAACAAAATCAAAAGTGTAATAAAACGTCATTTAATATATTTTATTAATTGTTTATAAATCAATTCGTTACAAGGCCAGAGGTCAGTGCGTTATATAGAATTTACTGAAACTAATTTAGAAGTGTTTTGTACTGCTTTTATAAATGGATTTATCAACAAAAAGTTAACACGATCAAAAACTGCCTGCTTAAGTCTTTTGTTTCAAACCAGTGGCACACGTTGTTTGCTTAAGGCTTTTGCTTTGAAATGTATTTGCAACATTTCTTTTTTGGAAATATTTTCCTTATAATTAATAAAAGACTTCTTGCTGGGTTTCATTTTTCTTTAATAGAGGCCAGTAATTATGGCCCAGAGCTTTTGGCTAAACAACTTTTTCTTTTAAGTATTTTTGCAAGTATTTTTCAAGAACCAAATTTGTTCTCTCGTGATGTTTTCTTTTTAAACATTTTCCCCATAATTAATGGCTGCTTTGAATAGAATCCAAACTGCCCCGATATATGGAAAATTGCTGAAAAATTAAAAGTTTTGCAAAACACTTTTTATCTTTATTGATCGCGTTGCTGATGATGATGATGATGATGATGATGATGATGATGTTGCTTGTTTACCCAACCTGAAGTCGTTTATGTTAAACGACTGCATATAGAAATTATTTGTTGCATGCGTGCAGACACTAGACAGACGAAAATTGTTTACTTTTTTTTTTTTTTTGTTAAAGTAAATAATAAATTAGACAAACAAGCCAACAAGATTTCTTTAAAATCCCCCCAAAAAAAAAATTAACTATTTTACAACATTATTTGCTTGTTAGTTCCTTTACAATTGCAGAAATGCTATTTTTTACAATCTTAAGCTTAAGTTTATAAAGATGTGTGTGTGTGTGTGTGTTTAACCGAAAGTTAAATAAACTAAAAAAAAACACAAAATAAAGAAGAAGTTTATTAAACGCTTTCATTTGTTTTCGCATAACAAACAAATGCCAGTGAGTGGTGGCTGCCACATCTAGTTGCTACACATTTAATGGTGCTGCTGCTGCTGCAACACACACACACACAAGCAATTGAGCACTTCGCTGCAAGAGTGCACATGAAAGAAATGAAAAGTAGTTTTTCTTTAAGAGGCTTTTCACGCAATTCCCAGCCAACCAACACCTCTCAACTGTTGAAAATAACCGTTACACCAGGCCTTACACTCACTGCAAAAAGCCATCCATGCAACTTAACTAACTGTGCAACGTGGTAAGTATCTTTTAAAGACTTCAGACTGGCCTAAACAATTCAAGCTGTTTTTTTCTGTTGCAGTTTCAGTTTGGTTCGCAAGTGGAAATTTTGTGCAAATTTATGAAAATGGAAAGTTGTTGTCGTTTACAGCTTGTTTTCTGTTAAATATTATTTTTCAGTTACAACAACAACAACAATTTCAGCTTTAGAGGATTTTCTAGTTTCGCTTTTTTTCTCTTTCGGTTCAAGCCAGAAAATATGAAAAAATTCAGCCAAAATGAAATATTGACACCTTTACAAATGTGTCTGCAATCAAGCCTAAAAAAAGTTGTTTTGAAAAAAGAATTTTAAAAGGATTTTAATTAAAAAAATAAACTTCAAATAAAAAACAAATAAAAAATTTGAAATTCATACAATATCTTAAAACGATAAAATAAAAGTCTGAAGCTTAAAAGCCATTAACAGTTGATTGAAACATGTTTTTATTTTTAATCAATTTAAAGGAAATTTCGCAAAAAATTTATTTTTATTTTGTTGTTTCTACGTTTCGCTAAACTATACGATTATCTAACTCTGGCGTTTTGCATAAAATATTCAAATGGCCGGCAACAGATCTGCTTATAAATATTTAATCTTCTTGAAATGGTATTTTTTAAAGCTTTTTGTTGTTGTTGTTTTTTGCATAAGTTTATTGTGATACAGCACCGATTTGCAAGACATGCGGAAATTGTAATAGTATTTCTGTGTGTTACAGTATTAACATAATGACCTCAAGTGGTTTCGTTTGGCTGTAAAATAAAATCAAGAAGGAGCAGAAAAAAAAGAGAAACAATTATATAAAAGCGAAGCAGACAAATCAAAATATATTCAAAAGCAGATATGTCGCACAAAAGGCCCACGAGATAATAACATGACATGACATAAATTATGCGGCAGTTGAAATTGCAGGCAACTGAAATACAATCCAATAAATAAATCAATTTTTTTCAATAATTTTCGATATTATAAAAATCTTATTCGAATTTTATTAATTTTAGGTTTTTATAAAAAATATTTTCATTATTAATGGCGTTTTCTTTAGTGGAAAATATGTAACACATTTTCACTTCTTTTCTAAAAAAATGGCAGTTTGAAGAAGTTTTAAAACTGAAATAATTATTCGCAACTTCTTTTAGACTCACTCGTAATAAATTCTCTATTTTAAATCAGCGGAATGTTGCCTTTTCTATTGAAAAGTGTAAAAAATGTTGCACTTTTTTCTAGAAAAGAAACCAAATCAAATTATTATTCAACTTCCCTATTTTTTTATATTAAAATTATATAAAAATTTTTTTTTCCCATTTTCTGTTAAAAAGTGTAAAAAATGTTGCACTTTTTTTAGAAAAGAAATCAAAATAAGTAGCAAAATATTACCCAACTTCCCTTGTTATCCACTATATTTCAAATGACGGCTATTTTTTATATAAAAGTTATATAAAATTCTTTTTGTCATTTTCTATTAAAAAGTGTAAAAAATGTTGCACTCTTTTCTAGAAAAGAAACCAAATCAAAATTTCCCTTGTTGTCCGCTATTTTTTTTTATATTAAAATTATACAAAATTCTTTTTGCCATTTTCTACTAAAAAGTGTAAAAGATTTTGCACTTTTTTTAGAAAAGAAATAAAAAAAGCAGCAAAATATTATTCAACTTCCCTATTTTCTTATATTAAAATTATATAAAACTCTTTTTGCCATTTTCTATTAAAAAGTGTAAAAAATTTTGCACTTTTTTCTAGAAAAGAAATCAAAATAAGTGGCAAAATATTTCTCAACTTTCACTATTTTTTATATAAAAATTACATTAACTTCTTTTTGCAATTTTTTTATTAAAAAGTGTAACAAATGTTGCACTTTTTTCTAGAAAAGAAACCAAATCAGAATATTATTCAATTTCCCTTGTTATCCGCTATTTTTTTTATATTAAAATTATATAAAATTCTTTTTGCCATTTTCTATTAAAAAGTGTAAAAAATGTTGCACTTTTTTTAGAAAAGAAATAAAAAAAAGCAGCAAAATATTATTCAACTTCCCTATTTTCTTATATTAAAATTATATACAACTCTTTTTGCCATTTTCTATTAAAAAGTGTAAAAAATTTTGCACTTTTTGCTAGAAAAGAAGTCAAAATAATTGGCAAAATATTTCTCAACTTTCACTATTTTTTATATAAAAATTACATTAACTTCTTTTTGCAATTTTTTTTATTAAAAAGTGTAACAAATGTTGCACTCTTTTCTAGAAAAGAAACCATATCAAAATATTATTCGATTTCCCTTGTTATCCGCTATTTTTTTTATATTAAAATTATATAAAATTCTTTTTGCCATTTTCTATTAAAAAGTGTAAAAAATGTTGCACTCTTTTTAGAAAAGAAATCAAAATAAGCAGCAAAATATTATTCAACTTCCCTATTTTTTTTATATTAAAATTATATAAAATTCTTTTTGCCATTTTATATTAAAAAGTGTAAAAAATTTTGCACTTTTTTCTAGAAAAGAAATCAAAATAAGTGGCAAGATATTACTCAACTTCCCTTGTTATCCACTAATTTTTTATATAAAAAATATACAAAATTCTTTTTGTTATTTTCTATTAAAAAGTGTAAAAAATGTTGCACTCTTTTCTAGAAAAGAAATCAAAATAAGCAGCAAAATATTATTCAACTTTAACTATTTTTTATATAAAAATTACATTAACTTCTTTTTGCAATTTTTTTATTAAAAAGTGTAACAAATGTTGCACTTTTTTCTAGAAAAGAAACCAAATCAAAATATTATTCAACTTCCCTTGTTATCCGCTATTTTTTTTTATATTAAGATTATATAAAATTCTTTTTGCCATTTTCTATTAAAAAGTGTAAAAAATTTTGCACTTTTTTTAGAAAAGAAATCAAAATAAGCAGCAAAATATTATTCAACTTCCCTATTCTTTTATATAAAAATTATATAAAATTCTTTTTGCCATTTTCTATTAAAAAGTGTAAAAATGTTGCACTCTTTTCTTCATTTTCTGCTTAATTTTCTTCTAAAGATTTGCCACACCTGTTTGTTACTATTTCGTTTGGATGTTATTAAGACACCAGATATAAAGAAATCTAATTTCGTTTTATTGTTAAACTAAATAAAATATCTTATGAAATAATAATGGAATTATATTGACCAATAAAATGCATTGAAAGAAAATCTCAAAAATAATCCACACGATCTAAATAAAATTTAAATAAAAATTTTATAAAATTCAAGACAAAACAAGAGAAATCAGTAGGCCCTGCAGCTGATAAACAATTTTATGGAAAACAGTAGATTTTCCAAAACCTTTTACTGCCGTAATTTTTTTTATTATTATTTTTTGTTGTTGTCGTTTAAGTTGCACTAATTTGTTGTCCGAGTTCTTTAAGCTTTTCTTAGGTTTGTATGAATTTGGTTTATTTGTTCGACTGCTTTTTATTTGATTTAACTTTCCAACTTTCTTTTACCTTCTCACACGTCAGCGGTTATAATTCATTTTTCCCCTCTTTCTTAACTAAATTTATTAAATAATTATTATGGCCAAGATTAACCAAAAAGTTTTTAATATTCTTTACACGTTTGTTGAATGTTTCTTGCGCCTTTTCCTTTTTTTTTTCTTTCTGGGCCGTATTATTTGAAAACTTCAGAGTTTAATAATTAATTTTTAATATACGCGTTGCATTTGATGTCAACATCATTAACTTGTCTTTTTGTGTGTGTTTTTCTTTTGTGGAATTCTTAACGGTGGCGTAGAATAAAATTTAAATGATCATGTCTTTCAGAGACCGCTAACGGCTTTTGTTTTTTGTTTTGTGAGAAAAATTATAAATTCATGTTAATTGTTAATTCTTAATATTTAAATAAATTGATAAGCCCATTCTTGGTAGCACTTTAGCCGCTTTTTGAACATGTACTAAATTGATTAAGACAAATTTCTTAATTAATTGTTTATCGCTCTCTAGATTATAAACAGTTTGGATATATAATTTCCTGTGCTCATCAATATTTCCTTTGACTGTAATTTTTGGTTGCATTAACTCTCTGATATTTAATATTAACGTATTATGATTTGTGAAACTAAAAATTTATCGTAGGAAATTATTTCTAAGCGCATAAGCAACGAGTCTTTAAAAAAACCATTTTATTTTGAGTTGTGACTTTTTATATGAAATAATGGGCGATTTGAAATTTTCTTTTATTGAGGCAACACTCAAATTTGAGTGTTTAAAACGTTTTTTAAATTTCATTCCGCAAAAAGTAACGAAACCAGCATTAAAGAAAAGAGTTAAATTTTAATCCTGTTCAGTGGTAGTAAATTCGTTATATCCTCCCCTGTATTCCCTTTTAATATTCGGTTTGTGGTCATACTTTTTTAACCCACTGTACGCATTTGTATCACGTTGTGTGCATGTGTGGTCGTATGCAGTCGTTCAGTTTCCTCCCAAAATCAATACACACCGACCCAACTGTTTACAAACACAAACTACACGCAACTTTAATAACAAAAAGTCTGTGTTTTTAATCAAATTAAGTGATTGAACTTTTTATTAAAAATATGTTTTTTTTTTTTTTTTATAAAAAGAAAGACCAACAGCTTCCCTTTTTAAGTTGCTTCCCATCTTCTTACTTTGTTTCAGTATTTTATTTTTTAATTTTATTGGGAGTAAACGTTTGCCTTCAGTCTGACAGTTTTATGAAGAGTTTTCGTTGTACATGAAATTCATACAACTCTGTTTTAATGAAGTAATTAATAAAGTTATTCAAAGCAAAATGCAGAAACAAATTGTTTGTAAGAAAAAGTGCAGTGGCTTGTGCAGTCGCATGTGCTTTTAAATGAGTGAAAGAAAAAAATATATGATTAATAATAACTTTTTGTAATTGAGGCACAGTTTTTTAGCTCGTGCCAAATATTTGGCAATTAATCAGCAACAACATATATAAAATTGAAAAAGTAGTACAGAATAATAAGGAACACAGAAATAATTATTTAGCGGAGAAAACAAATTCAACATTTTTTATATATAAAATTATATCAGTTGAAACACATTTATTGTGATTTCTTTTCTAGAAAAGAAGGCAACATTTTTCACACTTTTTGACAGAAAATAAAAATATTGCACCATTTTTAAATAAAGAATTTATAGGAAATTAATACAACATTCCTTGCGAAAAGTTATTTTTGTTTTAACTTTCCTCGCAACTGCCACTTTTTAAAAAAGAAATGAAAAGTTGTTACATGTTTTCGAGAAAAGAGAACGCCATTAATAACTATTTAACAAAGATATTCTCATATAATAATATTTATAAAAAAACATAAAAGCACCCTTCAATGCTGTACAATATGAAAATTAACACGGGGACTTAAAAAGTGTGCTCCGTCGATTTGATACACTTCTCGTACGCTTTTTCATAATAAAATTCTTACAAATTGAAACTGTCAACTTAAAAATTTATAAAAAACGAAAATACTCATGAGTACTGATGATGAAAGTGCAGCGGTTTTCGAAAACGGCTGTTCTGATCTGCTGCGTATGTTGAATTTATAAAAATTTGTATTGGCTTTCCCTTGTGCTTTGGAATACTTATCATGTTTTTCGGAATTAAGAAAATTTTTCGAACAATTAGCCTATAAAATTAAATTTAATATAATTCTACATCATTTTTTATAAATCAGCAGAATATGTATTTTTATTTAAACTTTTACTTCTATTAATAAAATAGAGGCGTGGCAGTGAGAACTTTCTTAAAAGTTCACTCTCACAGTGAGTTCTTTCTGTTAAAAGAACTCACTGTGCAACCAAAACTTCGACAGTGGTATTTAATGTACTTCAAGACGATGAGGCCAAAGGAGCATATGCCACCAGGTAGGCGTAACCAACAATCTGGACTTATCTGACACATCTGCCTATATCCATTTCCATTTTGAAACACCACACGCTTCAAAAATGTGTGCAGTTGAACTCCGTTTATGAAAGAAATCGAAATCTGTGTTACGGCCGTGTATGTATTTTTCAAAAAGTAATTAAATTATATGGGCGTGTCACCGCCCAAGTCTGGAAAATAATTTAACACAACCTTAAAAACTTTTTGAATGGCAAAAGTCTCATAATAAACCTTTAAGGAGAAGTATTTTTAAAGTCAGCATTTAATTTATATGGGCGTGGCATTGCCCATGTCTGGAAGGAGATCTAACACAAATTGAAAAACTTTTTGAAAGGCAAAAGTCTCACAACAAACATTTAAGGAGAAGTATTTTTAGGGTTAGCATTTAATTTATATGGGCGTGGCACCGCCCAGGTCCACAAGAAATTTAAAAGCAACTGCACGCCTTTCGAATATTTATTACTTAGAGACTTTAAAAGCTATTCTATTGAATAGAACCAGTTGGGAAATAATATTTATTTTTTATGGGCACAAAACTGACTTGTTAGACTTATCAGGTTCTTTTTTCTTGTCTTGGACCAGCACTCAGGGAACGAACACCACATGTGCAGTGCATTTTGTGACAACAGTAGAAAGAAGGGAATATTGCTAAGAGGAAAGATGAAGACTGATTAGAAGATATAGAATTTTTTTATATTTTCCTTTTACTCTTCAGGAAGGACTGAGGGCGGACTCGAGTGTTCACTACTTCAGTCAACAGCACGCTAATAGAATTTTAAGCGAATGTTTCCTTAGCCCACATGCACACATGCCCAATTCCCTGATATCTCAATTGCAAACCTGAAATCTTTTTAATCCTGCTACGAAATGTTTTCGGTGTATTTTTATATTTTATGTTTATCTCATAAATTAGATAAAAACTGAAAAAATATAATAAACGAGTACGTGCACAAGTTTTGTGTAAATCGCCTTCCATTAGTCGGCCAATTACTCTCGCAGTCACTGTAAATTATCATTTAAAGTAAGAAAATGTGGCCGCACATAAAAATGTCAACAAAAGTTATGATAATTTTATGACACACATATTTAGTGTTACTTGAAAAATAAAAGAATAAAGAAAATTGTAAAAGGCGCAAACCAACACAACAGTTAAATCCCCATTGATGAGGTAGCGAATGCTTCAAGTGAGAAAAAGGTCAAGAAACTTTGCCGAAATGACCACAATAAAACAGAAAATATGTTGGAACTTTGGGAAAAGAAGGCAAATTTTATTTGTGTTCGCGCTGACGTTCAATTGATTTTCCCCCTTGTCTTTCGTTTCAGTTACAAAAATAATGTAAAACTGTGATGACACGATTGTCGAATATATAAATTTTTGTTTTGTTAACGTTGCACGCCTGAGGATGGATGATGTTGCCGCTGGCGTTTCTTTGTTGCATGTAATTTTCGTATCGAATTTTTTTATGCTCAATCATTTCTTTATGTACAGAAGAGATGAATATTCAATTTTTTATTGTAAAAATCTAAATTTGTTTCATTTTGTTCATTCTTTGTGTTTAGTCACTCATTCATGGATTCGTTGATATCGCAATTTTAAGTAACACGTCTGCAGTCATCATTCATGACTGGGGTTTTTCTTCCACTTTCTTTGAGAATAATTTGCAATTGATATAGAATTCATATAATTGTGGGAATTAAATGTTGTTTAAAATAAGAACTTTTGTTGGAAAATAAATGATAATTGTTAACACATTCAACGAAAGCTATGGGCACACTTGTCAAATATTTGCTAAAAGAAGCGTAACTAGTAAATCTTAATAATTATGATTTTGTTTCGGACAAGTGTTTTTTGACTACACCATCGAGTATTTGTTATGTATGAAACTGTTCAGCTTAAGAATTCCGTTTCTAAGCCAAAATATTTTTCTTTAGTGTTGAGTGTTTAAAATTTTTTGGGCAAATGTTTGCCAAGTGTAACCGTACCTTAAGTAGTGATCACCAGAAATGGACATGCGCACTAGTGATAGCATTGTAGCGGCTTCTGAAAACAGCACTGTTTACTGTATATATTAAAATTATTTACTGGATTTAAATTTATTTACTGCAATATTTTTCAAGTCTTTCAGTAACCAACATGTCACCTCGTTAATCTTTACTTTCTGTTGCTGTCCTGTGTCTTTCTGTTAAAAAATTTTTATAATTATGATTCCTGCTTCATCTGCCCAAAGTGAAGACATAAACCTATAACTTTAGCGGAGGCTCTTTTGCAGTTAACAAGAACTAACAACTGCTAAACAGTGGGAGTAAAATTTTATTAATTTAATTTAGCAGACGAGAACCAGGAATTGGATCTATTTGCATTAAATTATTTCACACGAAAAAAATTTCCACAAATTAATCTTCAAAAGTATCGGTGCTTAGATGCCCACGGGGTGATGTGACCATAAGTAGGCGATGTTGTTCACCCGAATATTATCCGTTACTGTGAACGACTACACACGATTTATGCCTCCACATAACAAAGTTAAACACATAAAATTCCTCACAACAACCTTAATCCCTATAAAATTACCTGAGTTATCGCAAGAGTACAAGTCAACTAAAGCGAATGAGGTGCAAAACGATCAGTGATAGGGCTGCATTTCAGAAATAATGCTCCTTCTAAATCTCTCTATTTTTGCTTATTTTAGTGGTAACGTTCAATACGTGTTTTTTTAAATCTACTGCACATCTATTATCTATTTTCAGAGAACTACTTGAAATTGAATCAATAATAATTAAAATTTTTAGCAGCCTTGAAGTGTTGTTATTCCCAAAAACCCTGTGGGTAACGTTCAATACATGACTCAGCCTTCATATTATGCTCGATTTCCGAAATTTGATCACAGTGCAGAGCATTCTAATAGTCCACTAGTCATTGCAACGGAACAATAATTTTCAGCTAATGTGATCGCAGTACGCGATCGAACTCTAATATCGTGCATACCCGTATTATTTCATATTAAAAAAGCGTGATTGATTAATTTTATTTTCACATTCAGCTCAATTGCTTTTAACTCAATTCAATTTGTATTATTTTATTATTTGTTGTAGTTGTAATTCATGCAGCACTAACTGCAAACGGAAGTTTCAACCACTTTCGATCGTGAGCTTAGCATTCAATGCTTTTTATTATTATAATTTTTTATTTTTTATATTCTTTTTTTGTTAATTCCTTTTCGCAAATTAGATTTTTATTTTTATAGAAAATCAAAACAAATTTACAAGTAAAACAATTCAGCCCTGTTCTGTGTTTTTTACCCAAAGAAAATATTGCGAATTTTAATAAAAATTTTTGTTGAAAAACAAAAAATTTTCATTTCCAGTGAAACACAGAATGGGGGCGCTTATAAAGTTTTCCGAAGTAAAATAAATTTATTTTTCAAATTTTTATTTATATTCGTTTATTGGCTGGCATGTGTGCGTGTTTGCTTTGTTTGTTTTGTTGTTGTGAAATCTGTAGGGGTTTTGTTGTTATCAATCAATCTTTAATTAAATCACCGCCTGTCTGCTGCTGCTACTTTTTGTTAAAAAAAGAACATTTTGCAAAAGGTTTATTTTGCTAGTAAAAACTTGAAAACTAAAATATCAAACCGACTAAAACCTCTTAAATGTTGGTGGGCAGCTAAAAACATTTCAGTTTGCAAATGTTGGAGTTTTCGGTTCTGCCAGTGATTTTTGTAAAGCTCTTGAAGGAACTTCAGCCCAGACAAATAGTGTTTATGGATTAACAAGAAAAATAACAAAACAGATCATTAAGAGAAGTATTTTCAGAAACAGTTTAAAACGTTCTATTCCTGCTGCATTCACATTCAGTTAACTCACACCAGATTCTGGGTTGTCAATGATGGAAGCTAAAAGAGCATTTTTTATGGTCACTTGAAAGCAGTTGCCAATGCTACGTCGCTATTTAAAAGACCATTAAGTCCAGTAATTAAAATGACTAAGACAACGCCAGCGTTCTGTTGCCATGATTTTAAATCCACAAACTGCCCTGACTCGTGTGCTGCCTGCGTCGATTTGAAAACGATTAAATGAAAGTTATTAAAATTATCGCGCTGTAGATCGAGATCATAAAATGAAAACACTCTAACAAACAATTGCAACAGCACTTAAATAGAAAAAAAGAAATTTACAGCCAACGGTTTTGTGTTTTCTGTTCTATTTATCATTAATCAAATTAAAACTCATTAAAGAAATTAAATTGGAATTGAAAATGAAATGAAAATGGTACGTTAACAGATACATTCAGCAGCAGCAGCAGCAGTTAATTTTCGAAATAAAGTGAATTGAATTACAAATGAGTCGTAGAGTTTTTTTTTCCAATTCAAGTTGTTTTTGTAAATGAAAGTTGTATTGCCTAATAAATGGGCTCCCCTGGAGTTTCTTAAACTGCAATTGTTTATTGCCATTTTGCCCAGGACATTTTAAAGAAATTATTATAATAATTTTTTCTCTTTTCTGTTAACAATTTAAAGCTTTTGCTTCCGGGGGAAAGGCAAGAAACACTAATAGTTTTAAATTAAAATGGCAAACGGTTTGGTGATTGTTAATGTATTTTCCATGTTGTTGGCTCTATTTCAAAGGAAACTTATGATGTCTATTAATTGTTTTAAACTAGTGGCGAATGTGTGTGTGTGCGTGTGTGTTTCTATGGCGGCAGTTTTGTGAAATTGAACTAACAAATCGGGCGGCAAGAGTGAGTAACAGCTACTTAATCGCAGGTGAAACATGTTCGAGCAAGAAAGGACATGATTAGACATGATTGTTAGAAAGTTATGTAGTGAAAACTGCACTGATCTGGCAGTAGAACAGGCCATACGTGTTTGGGAAAATAGCTTTCAAGGACACACTTCCTGGTGTGTCCTTCCTGCTAACTTGCCGTTGCCTCCAAAACGTTTAATGGGGTAACATAAGAAAATTTTGGTAACGTAAAATCATTCAGTAAATAACACTGTTGGGCAATTTTTCAGTGATGCCAAGTTCCTAGCCACAGTTGTCATCTAACTGTGCTGCCACCAGTATTTGCAAGGATATTGTTAAAGTCATTCTGACTATTTTTACAACGATACCAGCAAGTGTATAAAAAGGTAGACACCTCTCCCCATATTTCCGTGAAGAACTAAATTTTCTATACAGTCGATTGTGCCTGCATGGACATGAACCATAAAAATAAGATCACTCGAGAACGTGCAATGGAAATACCATTTCCACGATGGTGAATGAAAAGCTTCCTTGTCTCATCTCCAATACAAAACCTGAACCGATCAGAACAAAATTTACTGCATTTACTATTTAATATATTTAATATATTAATATATATTTTAATTCTTTGTTTATGCATTTAAAAATTAACGCTTTAATAAAAAATAAGTCTAGCAGCTGAATTTACTCGGATTCCATGATTCAACTCCAACACAAAACCTGAACCGATCAGAACAAAATTTACTGCATTTAACTTTTTATAAGAAAACGAATTTTTTTAATTCCTGCACTTACTGACCACACATTTACTTTTGTAGCCGAGTGTAACCAGGTTGAAATGAATGTTAAAAAAATGTTCAGTTAAACTGTGGCTGCAACATAAAAAAACATTTTACTTTCTTAATACATTAAACGTTTACAAATTGTTTAATGTTTGACTCGATATTTTCCTTTTTATTTTTGTTTTCCTCGTTTGTGTGTAAGTTTGCATTTTTTGTTTTTGCTTTTGTAATTTTATGCCTCAGAAATAAAAAGCCTCCCATATGTCAGCAGCATTGAAGGCAGTGGCAGCCATACGTGTGTATGGCAGACATGATAAGTTGCTATTGCAGTTTAAGTATTTGGGTTAAAAGGTATTAAAATAATTGTTGTTGAGATACTTTTTCACATACCTTTTGCAGATCGTTAAAATACCAGCAAAGCATGGGACGGATATTTGCGGTAAAAACACAATTTACTAACTTTTTGATGAAGGTTAAGTTTTTGTTTTTCTTTGGCTTTTTTTCTTTCTTTTTCTTTAAATATTTAAAAAGGTTTAAACGTTTTCTTCCTGACATTTATACAGTTAGTTGGGGATAATCTTTAATTTAATTTATAATTTATGGTTATCGGCCCAACAACAGACAAATGAAATTTAATAATAATAATAATAAAACGAGATGTCATTGTTGCTCCAAGCTGAAATGATTTTTAAGTACAACCTGAGGGCCCATAAATTTTAAATTTAATAAGCCAGCGATAATTATCTAATAAACAACACACCCATTTGTAAGTTTTATATAACTTTTAGCTTTTCTTTATATTTACAAAAGTTTCATTTCTAAAACACTTTTGTACTGAATTTTTTTTTTTTCCGTAAAATAAATATTTTAGTAGCAGCTTTAGTTCAATATAAAAGGAGATTTATTTGGAGGTACATTTTCCAAAAGCCGACGAAATAAAAACTCAAGCAATTTTCTAAATCTTTTTTATGGTGCATTTTTCTTAAAAGACACATTTCAATAGCCGCTTTTGTTCCACACAAATTTTTCCAAAAGTTGATGATATGAAACATAAATTATTTTGATAAAATTTTTTTATTATAAGATTTTGATTTTTATAAAACTTTTTTATTGAATATTTTAGTAGCAGCTTCGGTGCAATATAATAAGAGATTTATTTGGAGGTACTTTTTCCAAAAGTCGATGAAATAAAAAAAATCATTTTTGTTATCACAAAATTTTAATTTCTTAAATTTTTTTATTGAAAATTTTTCCTAAACGAGAGGTTGCCTAAAAATTTTTCGAAAGGTGAATGATATGAAACATAAATTAGTTTGATAAGATTTTGTTATAAAAATTGTTATTGAATAGTTTTTGTAAAAGAAATATTTTAAAAGCAGCTTTACAAAAGCTGATTTATTCGGAGGTACTTTTTCTAAGACTCAATGATATAAAACATTAACTACTTTAATATTATTTTGTTATCAAAGAAATAATTTATATATATATATATATATATATATATATATAAGTTGAGTGCAGCCTTAAAAAGAAATTTATCACAAATAATAAATTTACTTCTACTAAAAATAATTGTTGCCTACAAAAGGAATGGTTGCGAGATATTTTTAGTCTCCAATTTTTAACTTGAACCCTTTTCTATTTAAATTGGAATCATTAAACAATTTATAAATATATAATATATAATAAACTTCAAATTAGTTGCCGAGTTAAAGAACTATTAAAAAAAACTAATAAACAACTAGAAAGAAAGAAACTCCTTTTAAGGTTTAAAAAGGCCACAAAAGTGTTGCTCCGCAAATGACTGACTACCCTGAACATGAACACAATAATAACGTTAACTGACTTTTATTCATGAAGGTCTTTACCCATACCGAGCCATTTCCTTACACTTGTTGTCATAATATTTTATAAAAAAGAAAAAAAAATTATTGCTAAAGCCACGTTAGTGCAACGTGCCACACGTGGTGTACACTCATTTATGTCAGCACCTTTATGTGCTATTCCGCTAGAATAGTAAAATAACATTTTTATGACACTTCGCAGCCAACAAAAGAAAACTGTCAAAAACAAAAAAAACAAAAAAAACAAAAAAAACAAGCAAACATTTTTATGACTGACAATTTGCGTTCATAAAAAAAAACAAACCCCAAGACGCCTTAATGCACAAGAACTTAATAATAATAGATTTAAAGGTCACAAAAAGGGGGGTCCCCAGAACAGCTACAAGACAATGCCAGCGTGCCAAAAAGACCATCCTTATAATTTCTTCTTCTTTTTCGTTTTTTTCCTAAACTATTTTCATCACTTTTTACTACAGTTGGAGTTCGTAACACAAATCGTCACTTGCAATTACGTGTTCGACACCGTGTTTGTTTTATGGGATCAACGACTCAAGTCACATAATTTGCGTTTTGTTCGTTGTAACATTCAAATCTTTTTATTCAAGTACTTCTTGTCAACCATAAAATTATGTTTTATTTATGGCTGCCATTGTCGTTTTCTTCTTAAAACAATGAATGTTCTGCTGTTGGATTTGTCTACACATTTTTATATCGCCATTATTTTAAGTGCACTTGAAGAGTGTGAGTATTTTTGTTGTTGTTGTTATTTTATTAAAGGTATTTTACGGTTACAAGAAGTGTTCACAGCAGTTAAGAACACCTGTTTTCAGTAGAAGATATATGTTTCCACTTACTGGAGGTTAATAAATTTATTGATAATTGAATATCACAATTCAAAAGAACTGTCTATTGTTTGTAATAACTTTAAAAGAATTTAAATAAAAAACATTTTAGATATTAAGACTGTTGGGGAGGCAAGAAAACAATTTTAGTTTATGAGATGTATTTAAAATTTATTAAATATACTGTCTTTTATGTAAATTTCATATTAATAAAAAAAATTACAAGTCCGACTTTCTAAAGAAAACACTTTTCACACTAAAAACCCTCTTAATTGTAAATAGTTTGTATCGAGCTCTTTATTGCTAAAATATATGTAATTTCATATGCTAATTCCTCGAAATATGTTGTTAATTCAAAACGACAAAGCACAAGGCAAAGTCAATTTACAATTAACAAATAAAAAATAAAAAGAAAAATGCTGTGAATTGTGCTACCCTAATAAAAGGTCAAAACCTTTCAAAAGTAATTAACAACATGCAAACCAAAAGCGTTTAATTTAAAATATATGGAACGAAAAATTCATAAAAATAAGACACCAAGAAAAATAATCAAGCGGCAATACAGAGACTCAATAAAAGTACCATCGGTTTAACACAATTCTCGTATGCTTTTTTCATAATGAAATAGTTCGTTACAAACTACTTGCAATTAAAAAATTAAGAAATTAAAAAAACTGTGGCTTGTGGTAACTCATTAAAAGGCCAAATATGTTCAAAAACCAAACAGGTTTGTCTTAAGGAACATGGGACAAAAAGGTCAGCGAAATAGGACATGAAGAAAAATAATCAAACGGCAACTCTAGGACTTAATAAAAGTACCATCGGATTGATAGAGTTTTCAAATGCTTTTTTGTAATAAAATTGGCACAAATGGAAACTGTTATTCAACAAGTGTTTACTTATGATACAAGTGTAGCGGCTTTCGAAAACAGCTGTTCTGCTCTGCTGTGTAAGTTGAATATATAAAACCTGAGTTGACTTTCCCTTGTGCTTTACAATATTTATCAAGTCTTTTTGAATCAAAAATATATTTCTAATAATTAGCCTAGAGAATCTCATATATAATAAAAACACTTTCACTTGTCAAAGCCTCCTATAACTCCTGCATTAATTGCGTAAAGCAATTAAATAACCCTTTAATGACATTTGCCATTTATGTTGCTAAAATGTTTAGAAAATACAGTTAATTAAATTTTAAATGAATTTTTTTTTCAATTTTTCAAAAGCAGTTATAAAAATAACCTTTTTTTTCTTGCCCCAAGTGTGATTCCGCGTTAAGACACACCAAACAGAACTAAAAACAAAAGCAGCAAGTTTCGTTCTAAAGCGCAGCAATTCTGCGGAAATCTAAAGGCATGTAGATGCATTTAAGCGCTTTACTAGACGTGTCGCGCAAGTGTGACATGAAAACATTTAAAATTATTTTACTTACTTCGCAATAAGTGTAAGTTAAACTGTTTGTATTCAAACATTCACATGGCTGGTGATTATGCGCAGAGATAATGACGTTTATAAAAATATATATAATGAAAATCATTATTATGTTGATGATCATGATGATGATGATGATGATGATGTTGGGAAGAGTTAACTGAAAGATAAATAATATTCAGTGTGTATATATTTACAATTACAGTTGGATGTGTCAGTTTTCAATTACCCTGCAGTTCTGAATATTTGAATCTTTACAAATTTTTCTTTGCAAGTTTTAACTTAATTTGAGCAGACTTTCTTCGTTCTAATATTTTTAGAACCTCCCATATATTTGAAATATTTTTACTTGGCACAAAACTGCTGGGCTCTTCTACTCTAGTGTTCGAGTGTGTGCAGTTTTTGTACTTAACGCTGAAAATAATGTAATGCCATGTGTTGTGGCATTGTATTTTGATGAGATGATGGAATGTTCATTTAACTGCAAGTACCACATTATTGACTCAAGAATGTGGTTCGCATTGTAAACTGTATTCTGCTCTCGACTATTCCCCCTAAACCCGGCTTTGGCTGATGTGTGCGTCTGTATACGCTTTAATGTTGTAATTTATTTCAAATTAAAATTAAAAAGTATAAAACAATGGCTGTAACAGCAACAAAATATTTTATATAATTTGCAGAAATGGCATTAAAACAAAACAAGCCAACTAACAATAAATCGATTTAATAGAAAGAAAATATTTGCGCGAAAGAAAAACTCGTTGGAAAAAGACTTTTTTCCATTTAAATGTTATACATAAGTTTTTCTTGTTGTTATTGTTGTTGGCTTGTTAGTTTAAATCCCATTCTGCTAAAGTTTAATTATAATTATCCAGCTAATGGGCATTTAAGTTTCTTTTCCGTTTTGCCTGCCTCTTAGTACGGCCTACTAATTAAATGTTTTTAAGCGATTAATTAAATAGCAAAAAAAAAACGCTGTATTTATGTGAAGTACAATCAAAATCAAGGTACGCTTTCTCTTTCGCAATGAATTAATTGAATAAAATTAAGTTGGTTGATTGAATATTAAATTTAATATTTATGGACGCTGCTGTAGCCCAGCAAGTCACAAGCAATTTCACCAATTTTGATTTATTTATTAATAACTTTTTTTTAGGACCAGCATCCAGAGGCAGGCCTGTGCAACGTAAGAGGTGAAAAAAAGCGATAGAAATTATTAAAAATTATTAATCATAGAAAAGGAGAAAACTACGGCACGAAGTTGTTACAATACTGTCAAAGGAGTCAAGGGATGGAGATTTTCTTTGGCACATGATTGTGCCAATTTCCGCCATAACGATGCAGTGACCAGTGCTGTGACTTGGTCATTTACACAAGCCTACAAACTTTTTAATAAATACCAAAAAAAATTCGCCACCATTTTTATGAGAGCCCGAAAACTTCAGCTTCGCAGGAGCATCTTTTAACTCTTGTGGACTATTATTGCACTTGAAATATTTGAGAGTGTGCTTAGCACGAACTTAATGAGAGTTGTTACGAGCACAGGCCCGTTTCTTAAAACTACAAGTTACAAATCTACAAGTGAAATACTAATAAAACAATAATAAATTTTGCAAAAGTGTTGTTGTTTTGTAGGGTAATTTTTCTTTTAAATTTGTAACTTGTAGTTTTTGAGAATTAGGCTGCAGATTGTGTATTTTGTTAGTGCATATGGAAGCCAGTAGTTTGGTAATAAAAATTAATAAACATCTTTTTGTGTACCAATAAGAACTTGGATTAAAGTGTAACTAGTTAAAAAATTTTTGCTTCAAGCATAATATAGTTGTCAGGTGTCTTTTCAACTATGTGAAGAGAAAATGGGTTAGAGCTATTGCATGCAATATGACATGGAATTGAAATTAATAATAAAAACTAATGCAAGAATGATTTTGATTTTTTTTAAATAATAATAATAAGAATAAAAATAATAATAACAATAATGCAGAGGAAGAAAAGGGACATTGACCAACTTTTAGCAGAAAGGGTCCACTCTTTGAATTGCTCATCATAACCATTTAGGAAATCCACAATGGTTGTAAATGGCGGGCCCAGACGTGGGCACATAAGGAAAGGTCCTTTTTCAGGACGTTGATTCTGGGCCTTCACAAAGTAATGCAGAAAGCGGTTCCGTGAAGACAAGCACCAGAAAAGGAGAGGGGATTGTTTTAGTGGAAACAAGAGAAAAAAATAAATAATAATAATAATAATAATAATAATAATAATAATAATAACAATAACAATAACACAACTGCTATTTTCTAAAGCTGCATTTCTTAAATATTTCAGCTGAATTCCATTTTATATCAACAAGCGGCTACAACAGAACAATTCACCAGCGATTTTATCATTGAAAAATGCGCTTTTATATTTCGTGCTGTTTGTCAGCTTTTGAAGCATATTGATAGTGATTTCTTTGGCAATAAATCTGCCAACGTGCAAAATATTCCAAATCAACTTAAATTAATATTCTGAATGAACTGCAACTTTAATAAAAACCACTACAGCTGCACTATTTTTGCATTGTCTTTAAGCTTTTAATTTGCAATGGAAATTAATTGAATTAATATGGAAAACTAAATTGCAATTTTATGCCATTATTTTTTTATTAATAATATTTCACAATGACCCAGTGCCACTGAAAAATGCTGCCGTTATTGAGTAGAAAATAACTTCGTTATACATTTTTTCACAATGAATTCAAAAAAAAAAAAAAAGCTTCAACATATTGTTGGCACTAAATTTTTACATAAATTATAAATAAAAAATAGCCGAGTTTAAATAATAAATTAGCAAAGAAATGCAGTAAATTTCTCCTGAACATTTTTGACCAAAATGAGCGTTCTCATTTGGCTGTTATTTGTAAGATATTATTCTTTTTTGTCTAGAACTGTTCTGTGCGGTGTTGCTATTTTATTTCAGTTCTGCTGCGCCACTTCTTCTTGGCAGCAAAATAAGAAATAAATAAACTGTAGCAGCCAGGGTTTAAGCCAATTTAAAAGCTGTTTAAGTATGAAACATAAACAATTGAAAAATGTTTTGTATGCAACGCGTTGGTCTGTCCGAGTTTTGAGTTCTTTGTCTTCATTCTTTTTTCCTGAAGTTCTTTTTAGCATTTAGAACGCCTTAATACCGAATGGGGCTTTTTAAAATTGTTTGTTCTTGTTCTTCTTTTTCTTCTTCGTCGTCATATTCTTTGTGCGTTTTTATTTATGTTATTTTGCGTTTGGCAGTCTGCTTTTACTGTTTCTCTTTTCTGTTGTTAAATTGTTGCTTAATTATTTGTTTAGCCTTAAGCCAAGTGATGAGGCGTTCATATGTATATATTGACCCCTGGGAGCGTAATTATCATATATGCCATTTATCCCTAATACAATAGTTTAACGTAAAGTTTGTTTTAAAGCTTTTAACTCGTCATTTGCTAACATATTACGGCCATAATAAAGACTTAATTGCATGTCTTTTTTGCTTATCTAAATGCTGGATTTATTGTGTGTGTTCTGTTATACACAGAGTTTTGGAAAACACTAAAATCTTTTACTATTTTGTTGGAAATTCGATAGGAATTCATTAGCAAACCAGTTTGGTAGTTTTTTGACCAAGTTTGACAGTATTTTTTTTTTATTTGAAAATATTTCGCCATTTCTATGATGAAATGAGTTGTTAAATACTTTTTCCCGCAATTGACAGCGCACAAGTTTCATGCACAACATTTGATTGATCTTGAAAGGATCAGAAATTATAGTGCCAATTGAATCTAACAAATGCATTAATGTTTATTGAAATTGTTATTATCGTTTTGTAGAATTAGAAATAAAATTTATAATCACACCAGCGGGCGTTTACATTAACCACTTGTCTGGGTAAATAATACAACAATTTTCCTTGAGAATTTTTATTGAAACCACAATAAATACAAATCAAATTCGCTTCTGTTTTCAAACGAATTTTTATTTAGAAATACTTCTTAATGAAGTTTCAAATGGAGAAACAAAATTTTATAATTTATTTTCGTTTTAATTTAACGGTTTCTAAGAAAAAAAAGAACTTTTTCAATATTTTGAAATTATTATTTATCTGTAAGTAATCGAAATTGTTTGCAACTGTTATAAATCAAATCAATTGTTTATGATTTTGTTTCGTTCAAATATTTCAAAAATTCATCTCAAGTGGTTTTTTTCTATAGAAAAAAAAAAGATACACAAGAACAACACATTAAAGCATGACCAAATGGCACACGATTAAATGATCTGTTTGTATCTATAAAAATATTTTCTAACAGTTTGCAGTTTTTTTTTCTTCTACAATTTCCTACATTTTCTAAGCAATTTAATTGAAAAACAGAAGAATATCTTTTTCCATAACACACACACACACACACAAACAAACATAAAATAGATACCAGCCAAGTACGAGGCAAAAGAAGAAAAAAAATCAAACACATAAAATAGAAAAAGAAAATAAAAACTAGAAAATCATTTATATAATTTTAATAATTTACAGCTGCATTTCGAGTTGCATCTTGGCAAATCAAAACAACAATACTAAACTTCCTATAAATCGCCATGCATCAGCGTCATCTCTTATGAAAATCGTCAGCATCAGCATCATCATCATCATGATCATCATCGCCATCATTATTTCATGAATTCCAACTCAGAGCTGGTCTTTATCAATACAGCAGTTAATGAACACATACATGCACACATACAAGCATTTATACATGCACACTTACGTACACAAACACACACGCATGCATGTGAGCTTGTGCATGTGTCCAGCTTTTCATCCTAATCATTATCATTATTATCATCAGTTAAGCTCGATTAACAAGTGTTTTATTTCATTTAGTACGAGTTGCGATTTATTTATTTAATTTTAACTTTTTTTTTCTTTTTTTTCGTTATCTCAAGAGATCATATTTTCTTTGAAATGTATCTGTAAGTTTCTTTGTTGTTTTGCTTTATATCTTTCATTATAATGAAAAATTTGAATCACTGTTATTGTTGTTGCTGCAGATATTTTCCATCTTCTTGAATTTATTTATTTATTATTATTTTTTTTCCTTTCTTCTTAAATTATTTCAAAGTGCGTGTTCTAAATGCATTTTATAGATCATCTTTTATGCTTTAATGAAGGCATCAGTTTAAGAGACTGAAAAAAATTTATTGTTATTTTCAATTTATTTAATTGGATTTCAAAAGAATGAATCGCATATAGTGAAAATGGATAATGCCAGCGAAATTGCAAACATGATATATCGTACATTAACTTTTTCCTCTTCTCTTTTTACTTCAAACAGATCAGATGTATTAGATTTTGGCTGATAATGATCAAAAGTTTTTAATGGACTTCAATTGGAATACGTTTTCTAAATAATTTTATTTGCAATTGTAAAAATATTTAAGAGAAAAACAAAATAAATTATGACAAGGCAAGTATTTGCCTGGAGTGTTTTTGTTGGTATATAAAATCTATTATTTCCAAAAATATCTAAATTTTCTTGTCTTTAACCTCCAGGAATTAAGCCTTGACTTACTTGACTAATTAAGTTTTAACAGCTGAATCAAGTGGAGCTTTTATGAAAAATTTTTTTTTAAGACTCAAGTTTAGGGAAGTTTAATTATTCCCCTTTTGAACATTTTGTAGTCCCACTGTTTCTGCATTTAAGTTCCAAAATGAGCTCAAAACTACAGCCTACATTTTTGTGAAACTTTTGATAATTTAAGTTCTTCACTCTATAGATGTTTTTGTGTCTGCCTTGAAAAAATTCCGCCCTCATAAACAGTGACCGAACTGGTAAAAATTTCCCCAAAGAAAGTCGTCATTAAATTGTGCTCTAAAGTTCTGAATAAATGAAAGATTAAAATTCTATTTAAGCGCCAAAAGTTTTTGAGAATTTCAAGTTTTTAAATACTGAAACTAAAGGTACGTTTGTAGCTGTTAAATATTTGCCCCACTATATATTTATGAAAAAGCTTTCGATTCACACAATTATTTATTGAATTAAATAATTTCGAAATACATTAAATTCTATGACAGGGTCTATTAATTATGAATGAAACTGCTCTATTTAATAAAGAAGTATTTGAATAAAAATATAATTAATTATTATTTAGGGGTTACGCGTTTTTGGGCATATATCGGACTAATGTGAACGTGCCTTTATTTAATTAATGTCCGATTTCTTTTCTAGAAAATAGTGCAACATTTTTCACACTCTTTAACAGAAAATGGCAACATTTTGCCTTTTCAAAACAAGGAATTTATTAGAAACGAACCCATTATCCCTCATGAAAAATAATTTCAGTTTTTAAGCTTTTCCAAACCGCCACACTTTTTTGAAAAAAAGCGAAAAAATTTTACATGTTTTCTAGAAAGAAAACACCATAAGGAAGAATATTATTAAAATATGATTGAAACATATCTGGCATTTACGTTTGCAGGCAAACAAGGGAGTGGTGTGGAATAATTTCAAGGTCTCTTAAGGTACAATTGGCTTCCTGTGCTCCATCAACTCACACATCAGTATTGTGTGATGTGATTTTTTAATAAAATTATTCCAAATCACGGAAGAGCTGCTCTAATCCTAAACTTTCCTGAGCTCTTGTAAGTTTAAGCCGGCCAGCAAACTACAGCAGATCATTTAACATTTTTTTTTGTATTTTGGCAATAAAATAATGAAAAAAATTCAACATGATTTGTAAATTGTTTTTAACAAAATTGCTCATTTAACACATGGGAATTTTTAAATTTACAATTTAATTTAAAAAACCCCAATTTTTTAGGGCTTTTTTTAAGTTTTTATTCCAATTCTTTGTGATTTACTTTTTGAACACATAAAATATTTTAATTGTAAATTGGAGCCAAAAAGAAAATCACTACTTAAAGTTAAATGACTGCTGACTTCCATAATTCAATATCACTCACGTGATTTTCAAATCAGCCTGATTTCAAAATATGCCCGTCAATTTGCAGAAGAACACTTTTTTTTAAATAGAAATAAAAAGACGACAGTATTTTTAAGCTCCAGCCCAACAATCAATCATCCAGTGCTTGACCAACAATGTTTTGAATATTAAAATATCACTAAAAAGTGATCACTAAAAAGTGATCTCTTCAGTCACATATTTGATTCATACATTGTAGCAATCTGAAGGCAATTAATAAAATTTAATTAATTGCATGGCAAAGCAAATGTATGTGATATAAAACTCAGACAGACAGACAGACGGACGGACGGACCGACAGACATGCGATCATACAGACGAGTGCTTGTAACTAATTCACCGGTAGTCTTAAAACTCCAGATCGGTGTTATGCTTGTTACTGTTTTTCTTTCGCAACAATGTGAAAGTAAGAAAATAAAACAAAAACAAAAACAAAAAGAAAAACAAAAACTTTATGAAGGAAAATGCCGCCAAAAGCATTTATGTCGGTCGAGCGTCGTCTCATCATTTGGTTCCTCGTCACCAGCCTTCCCATTCATGTTGATCAGTTGGCCTGACTTGGCCGTCGTCTATATGCACACACACACACACACACACACAGTTTGTATATAATACTTTGGCTAGACAAGCGTTTATCTTACGAATGTAAATATGTATCTGAAGAAAATGAACATGTCGTCTTCCTTTTTACACAATAGATACCACGACGTTCGTTGTGGCTTCCAGCATTGATTATCTGCATTTAATTTAGCTCAGTTAGTCTATTTAATGAAGAATAAAAACTTTTTTCAAAACAATTTTTCCAACATTTTAACTGTTAATTTCTGTTCTAAAAAAAATTAAAAATAAAATAAAAACAAACAAAAAAATTACTTGGGAAAATATCATCATAAAACAAGTTGTCTGTTGCAGCAGATTGTCTCTAAGAGATTTGCTTTCCGAATAGACGTGCTAAAATACATTTGAAGTATGAAAAGAAGCTTTTTCGTTTGATTTGGCATTAGCAGCGGCTTTTTTTTTTGTTTTTTTTTTTGTTTGTTTTGTCTTTGTCTTGTTGCTATTATCATGTTATGATAACACTTCTGGGATTTATGATCGCCAGCAGTGGCAAAGAGTGCAATCAATGGAAAGAATTATTTGAGTTGTTATAAAGAATGCTGAATGAGGAAGATTTTAAAATTATATATAAAGTTTGACAACAACTTTATTGAAATAACTCCTCTGCGCCTCATCCTTTAGAACTAAATGAATCTGTTGCATCTTCTAATTAAACTGAATTGGAATTTTTTTTCTGTAAACCGAATACTATTAAATTTCCGTTTTCCCAAAATAAGTGCTGACTTTATTGATGTATTTTAAATCATATATCGCCACCTAAAATGCAAAAGTAATGTATCATCAAATGAAACTGTTGGATTTTAATCTAGACTAGAAATTTGTTTGAACATGCCGCATTGGTTTCCATTTTATAACATTTTTTGCTTCTGTTTTAAGTTTTTGGAAAATTATGTTAAGCTGTTTTGCCTTTTAGATAACGATATGTATAATAAATAGATTTCAACTAAAATATTTTGAGCTTTAAAAATAGAAAACTGCAAAAAACAAACCTGCAAAAACCGTGTTTAATATCTCTTAAACGAGTCGTTTGAAAGTGCTTCGATTTACAGATTGATTTTCTTATCCCCTTATTCATAAACGATTATTAAAATGAAAGTGGCTTTAAAGTATGGATTTTGTATGGTTAAAGATCCTTTAAAGCATTCAGTAACTTTAACAATCGTTTGTGAATTAGGGGGTTAATATCGGAAATTATTTTTTTAACGGATCGTTCGATTTGATTAACAACAAAAATATCAGATAACAAAGACAATAGAAGTTAATTAGAAATATGTTGCACATCTCATTGTATTCATTGAATTTTCCCGGCTTATAAATTTTTATTTTCCGAGAACTCATACATCTCAAAGCCCACGCCACGCGCCTCATTAAAGAATTCATTCTATGATTTCACTGCTGCCTAAAAAAATGAGATTTCTAAAGAAAAAACTTATTTGCTGCATGTTAGAGAGAGGAAAAACACCTGTTGGTAGACACTGTCATTTTGGCTAAGAATCATTTGCCAAAGTAAGACAAGAGAAAATAGAAGCTTTTGTTTTGTACACGTTAATGTATGCGTTTCAGTGTAGCCGTGTGTTGTTAACCAGTAGCCTGAATCTTAACACCCTCTTGGGGTACATGTTACAACAACAACTCTTATGTTTTTGTTACAGTTTTGCCACATTAAGCCGATGTCCGGCTGATGTTTTCGTTGTGTATTTAAGCTCTTCTTCTTTTTTTATAATTTTTTTTTTTTGCAACCGCCACAGGATGTTGCTGATGAGCACGAAAATTGATGGTAGTGGGGTATGATGACTACGTCAGTTGTTTATTTTAAATTTTGTTGTGGCTGGTTTTAGCAACAACAATCTGCTGCAAAGCATTCACATTCAATCTGGCTCGGTTTGGCTAAAATGTGGGCTTAGAAAAACATGTAATCAAGCGTAAAATTTTACTCATTTTTTTTCCTGTTCTTTGCTGCTATTTTTTGTGCTGTAACGCTTGAATGTACAGAAATGTTTAAGGCTACAAATTACTATGATTTTTATAAAAAAATGTGTATATATTTTTATATTTAGTCTCCACCATTCTTTATGAATGCTCTTGTACATAAGTGTGTATGTGTGCGTGTGTGTGTGTGAATTCAAATGAATGGAGTATGGCAGCATGAATGCCTACGAAAGGGTTGCAGTTTTCAAAAAGTTACTCAGGCGTTTAGGCCTTCCAGTTGACACACTATACGAGTTGAGATTTATGGAAAAGTTAAATCAGAAATAGTTGTTGCAAATTAACGCCTGCAGGCGCAGACCTGCAGGGAAAGCCTGCAGCATTAGTCACAGTCATCTTTATATCATGATGATACATGCGCTAACAAGGTGGCCAGGTCAGGGGGGGTCAACTTAAGACATCCATTATCGATTGAAATTTTAATAAATTTGAAATATAATGTTGATTTCTTTTCTAGAAATAAATGCAAAATTTTTTACACTTTTTAACAGAAAATGTCACCATTCTGTCATTTGGAAATAAAATATTTATACGATATTAATCCAACACCCGCTACGAAGTATAATTTCTGTTTTAAAACTTCTAAAATCTACCACTTTTCTGAGAAGCAGTAAAAAAAAATGTTGCATGTTTTTGAGAAAAGAAAACGCTATAAGTTTCGTTGTGCACGTTTACCTGTCAGATAAAGAATTCTCTGAGTTCAGATTTTTATTTTGATATCTCAGGCCCGTCGTAGAAATTTATTTCGATAAAAGGTTGTTTCAATTGGGAGAAAGTTTTTTTACAGCAAGCGAAAATCTATCAATTTTCTCGAAATGAAGTCACTTCAAAATGCTGCAGGCTTTCCCTGTAGGTCTGCGCCTACAGGCGTTAATTTGCAACAACTATTTCTGCACAAGCGTATGATTTAACTTTTCCATAAATCTCAACTCGTATAGTGTGTCAACTGGAAGGCCTAAACGCCTGAGTAACTTTTTGAAAATCGTAATTAGTAGAAGGCTACGATGCTTTAGATTCCGAGCTCGACTCTGCACCTCCTTCGTCGCTACCCGTAGCAAAAATATGACCGGTGAAATACAAAGTAAAAATATCTGCTACAAAATGTTCTATTTTCTAATCTGTCTTTATCTGACCTCTTGACAGTATCCTTTACTTTCTAGTTCTGGCATAAGGCACTGCATATGTAGGGGGAGGAGTCCCCTGGGTGCTGGTCTAAGACAAGAAAAAAATATGTATATAATAAAAAAAATTTGTCATTCGGCTCCATTCTGAAAACCGAATTAAACTAAAAAAAGTATTATAATTTTACGATATTGAGAATATCGATGAAATTCTGCAGAAGGTGAGAGAAAATCGATCGAAAAGAAATTTCGAATTCAAAACCCTCCCGAACAATTTTTGTGACAGCTTTAAGCCAGTTGCTGCTTCGAAGTTGGCCTATTGCCTATCGATATAACGTGTTGCTAACTTTTGATCATCGATTTGAAAAGCGCTACTTCCATGATGTTCTTCTATCTGTCCGTACGTGTCTGCTTTGGAGTCAGTTTCATGTTGACTAACACCACAATCAAACTCAACGAAGAATACTGATCAGATGGCGCAGCAGTCTGGAAATCACTACTGATCTGCTCTGTTATTTTTATGATTATGAAAAATATATTCTAAATATTCTACTCTTAATGAAAATATAAGAATTGAAGACGAAATTCTTGAAATGATTTGTGAATTCGCAGATTTGAACTGAAGCTTGACTGGGAATTTTAATTTTAACAATTTAATCCGTGAGTTCGAATCAAAAAAGGCATCAGGTTTAGGGGAATAAGTTTTATTTTTATGTACCCATTTACACAAAAATATATGTAAATAAATCTGTATGTATGTATGTGTATTAGTAGACAACAACAACTATTTGTTAGCCATTCAACTTCCTGCTCCGTCCCTCCCCCTTTCCACTGCTGAAGACATCAATTAAAAATAGCAACCGAAAACGAAGTTCCCACCCACAGCCCGACACATGAAAGCCAATTTTTCATTTCTTTTCCTCATCATACGGATAGTCGGGAACGGTGTAATTCAATACCATTTTACCCGATTGGGCCACCTCAAAGAAGGGAAAAAGAAAATAATTACTAGAGATCTGTGAACGCTTAACTTTTAACATCTACTCGTTTGACACCTACAAATAAGACACTCAATACAAACGATACGATGCCACTTATTAAGATCATGTTGTAACGTCTGTTTTGACGTGCGTAGTTTTCGTACCAGCAACCCTGCGGTATGGGGTAGTCGTTAAAGGTGGCATGTTCCCCGCCATCCTTGTATTTCGTTTTCGTTATCTTGTGCAGTTGCTTGTGGTCTGTTTGAAGGGAGTTTTATTAAAAAAATTATTATCTTCAGTTTCAGTTATTTGGACTTACTGAGCATTTTGAGTTGTTTCAACGCTTGAGATCTCCACAAATTTAGGGCAGACATTTTCTTTGTGATATAAAATTTTTAAAGAAATTCTTTTATTTTTTAAAGGAAAACAATCAATCAAAATATTTGAATTAAGCGGGTTTTCAAATTATTAATAACTGACAATAATGTGAGACATAAATTGCACAGCCAAGTGTTGTTAATGGGGAGCCAGTAAGCAATTTTATAAGACTCGTGGTAGAATTGTCAGTTCAGCCAAGTTAACCCTACGAATGTTGTTTTAAAAGTTTTAATTTGAAATTAGAAAACAGATCATTTTGAAAATCTTTAATTATGTTGTTGTAATAATACTGATGCTAATTTTGTTGTTGTAATAATACTGGTGTTAACCCATAATTGTACCAGAACTCCGATGATTCATATTCTAAATACTCCACTTTCTCTTTGGTTTTTCTAGAGTCAGCGTCTTTACAATTGAATTTCTTTTTTAGTTTTCAATCAACCATGAACAAGTGAAAATGAATTTGGCAATAGAAAAAATACAACAACAACAACAACAAACATTGTAAAAACAATACAAAAAGATTATTTGATTTTATTTTAATATTCATACACCCTAATTAACAAACGTTTGTTTAAGGGATCTTTAACCATACAATATCCATACTTTAAGGCCACTTTAATTTTAATAATCGTTTATGAATAAGGAATTTACACTTTCCAGCAGCTCCAGTACGTTGCAACTCATCCTAACATATTAAAGAAAGAGTTTTCTATCTCTAGTTAATTTATAAATAGCGCGGAATTCTAAAACTCTAATTGCGATTAAAGTATCTGAATTAAGTTTTCAATATGTCGCTTGTGTTTTATCATACACTTTGACTAGAAATAGTGAGATGCGGAACAACCAAAAATACGAGTGCTATTTTTGCAAAATATAATTAGTTTTCCTCTTGCCAGTGCCCGCACTAGAACTCTAGGAAATTAATTATGTTTAGAAATATTTTAACGAGGCATCTTTTTGTCTCTGAATTTACTTCAAGTAAAGCCGCTGACAAGTCAAGTATTAATTTAAATCTCTTTCCACTTTTTTCTATTTTTATTTGACTTAATTTTGTTTTTGTTTTTGTTTCATTTTTTAGTACACATTTTAACTACAAAAATATGTAGTGTTTTTGTTTTTAAGGTCGCAAGAATCTCATTAAAGACAAGTTCAGAGTCATGTCAACATTTTGTTGTTGTTCGTGTTGCAAAAGTGCTACGAGCACACCAACCGGGTGTCTCTTTGCCTTTTATTTCATTTGAAGCCGGGCTACGTAATTTACTGCTCATTTGTTGAACTTGCCATGGTATTTAAATGAAATTATAAACGTATTTAGACGACCATATTAAAGATTGTTTGCAACAAGTGTTTCAAATTTGCGCTTGTTGGCAGTTGTTACAAGCAACAATTCAAATCTAAAAAGTTACTTTTCCATAACAAACGGCTTGGCTTTGTCGTTGTACGTAAACGATCTTATCATTTTAACGCGCACCTCAGCTGTAGATGTTGTTACAAGTCAAAAATATGAACTATCAAGACCAAACTGAACACTAACAAATAAACCAACCAAAAGAAACTTGAACTCCTACTTAAGAGTTCTCGTTCACTAAACTTGTTTCTTAGATTATTACGGCTAAATGTTGACATAATTTATTTCAAATTAGAATAAATTTTATTTCAAACAGTTAGACTTATTTGGTTTTGTTAAGCCACAAAAATTTAAGTTGTTGTTAAAAAACAAAAAAAAAAAAAAAACTTAAGCTCGTAGCCAATAAAATTTTGTAAAGATCTTGGAAATAAAATCCAAACTGTTTTGTTTTAATTAATGGTTCAATATGTTGAAAAACAGCTGTATGAAAAAAGAGTGTCATAATTTACCCGATAAGATTTTTTAAATTGTTGTCCAAGAAACCAATTAATAAACAAATAGTTAAAATATTTCAAATTCTTTTCAAGAAGACCAACAACAATGCACCGCTTGATTTTAACACCTGCAATAAAACGTCATAATTTTCTGAAATAATCTTCTATAGTCAAACAGCACACTTTTGACAAGAACGATTATGGTCTCTAACAAAACACTTGTCTGGAAGAATTTATGGATTCTTCAAGCCCTTCATGGTATCTGCTACTTTGCTATAGAAGAGTTTTTAGACAATAATTCCACTGTCACTTTTGAGTTTATCTTGAAAAATTTTATTGTTCTAAAACGCTGAGATTTGAATACCAAACAAATCTTTAATAAATTCAAGATTGTAGTTTTGGAATATAAACAAAATATTTGGTAAAGAAAGAACTTTTATGGCTGCTTGATAATAAAATCATGTCAACAATTTAAAATTAATAAACTTGGCTTCCTTTTGTTGACATGTTCAAACATCTGGTCAATAAATTGTTAACAAAAAGAGGATATAAAAAGATCCAAACGAATTGTATTCAGTATTTTTTATGGAACCAGACACGTGCAGGTTTTGAATGCATCGTGCTTGGACTTGACATACAATTAAGGGAATAATAGATAGAAATAGAAAACGGGAGTTATATTGTTTTTTATTTTCTTCATATTAAAATTATATTCTTGAAAATGTATTGAACAAAAACTGAGAGCAGCTTCTTTGAAAAGACCATAAGGAAAATTAATTCTAATAAGTTTAGGAAGATTTCAAGTTGAAGTTTTTTTTATGCGACATTAAGTTGCCTACAAAAATGGTCAAATTTTATGGCTGTTGGTTGAAGTACTAAATACACGACTACGAACCTTTACATGCCGAGATCGACTCCCTACTCAGTCATGAATATGAGTAGAGTTAATCTGAAAACTCACCAACGAAGTAAACAATTCAAACTGCCTACAACAAATTTTTCTATCTTTTAACCTGGCTTCATCTGTCCTCTTAACGCAACCCCTCCCGTACAATATGCGGGAGTCATCCCCAGAGTGCTGGATTAGGCAAAAAAAAATTAAATAATAATAATAATAAATTCAAATAATAATAAATTAAAATAAAATTAAACTAAACAAAATAATAAAAAGAAAGTAGTCATTCGGTCCCTACTTAAAAAAACTATAGGGTGTTTTTTATAGAGTGATACAAGTTTAAATCATAATAAAACATAGTAATATATTTTTGATATCAATGAAACGGTCTTTATTGGATAGAAAATTTTATGACATTAATGTTTAAATATGATTTCGGCCATGTGGCCGCCACGGCTGGCGCGTACAAGGCGCAATCTGAAACACCTATTTTCAAAAACAGTAACATTCTTACCATCATCGGTTTTGAAGACATATGGGCCAATGACTCCTCCAGCCCATAAAGCACACCAAACAGTAATTTTCTGTGGATGTCATGGTGTTTCGACAAAAGCTTGTGGATTCTCGTCACTCCAAATGCGACCATTCTGTACCCATTCAAGCAAAAATGGGCTTCATCGGAAAATAAAATTTTGAATGGACCAAGTGCACGATAAGTTTGACGAACAGAACCATTATTTTGACTAAAAATTTCCACAATTTGCACGCGTTGCTCTGGTGTAAGTCGTTCCATAATGAAAAGCAACTATCAGCTGTTAAATGGGTGGTCAAATAAAGCAGTGATGCCAACTCAAAGTTGTATCACTCCATAAAAAACACCCTACATTATTTAAATCATCGGTCTATTTGAGATCATTTATAAAACATTAATTTCGTATGTGATATTTTTAGCTCTAAAACAACAAAAAAGTTTAAAAAAATAATGGCATTTTGGACTTTAATTGTTCTTAATCGGGTAGTTTTCAAACGCATTCTAATCCGTTTTCAAGGTGAATTTTCGAAATTCCTAAAAATCTAATTTAATGTCTTTTTAGTTACCGAAAAGATCTCTTAGAATTATTAAAGTTTCGAAAGAAGTTTAATTTCTTGTGTTCCTTTTTAACTCGAATCTTTTTAACTGATTCTGTGGCAGCAGGAATTACTAATAATTCTTAGACGAGCTGTTCACACCGAAACCATGTCACGTTTTGCTCCAATTCGAAACATGTAAATTGTTTTCTATCACTAAAGCATTAGAAATTGTTTGTGCTGCTTTGTTTTCTAATACGACTTCCTATTCTAATGCCAAACAGAATTCTGTGATAATTTCACAAGTTTATTAACAAAAAAAAAGAAAGAAAAAACGAACTTTAAGTAGAAACACAAATAATGAAGCTAAAAACATAATAAAATGTTTCAACTTAACAGAGTCATAGAGACGTACGGCTGCAGGCGAGCAGCTTGTGTGCACCATGCAACGGCATTCTAATCATCATTCTAATAACAATCTCACCCACGTGCTGCAAGACATAAAAATTTATCTATTGAGTTGAAAGTATTAAATGTAAATTTTGTAAGTTTATGACATGGAAATCATAAAAATAAAACAAAATGGACTTGAGAAAGAAACCAACGGACGAGGAGAGAGCGGGGGAAAGATCTCCGCAACTCCCAATAAATATTGATTTAACGTTCTTCATTGTTGTTCGATTTGGGCAAAATGCACTAAAAGTCTCTAACAAGTATTTTATGTTTATTGTTGTTGTTTGTTTCTTTTTTTTTAGCTGTTTGCTCAAATAAGCTTTAAGTGGTCTGACGATGTGGCGTACAATTTCGAGGAGTACATTTTTTAGGCATTTAAATGGGATTGTAAACAAAATGATTTGAGGAGTTTCGAGAATAAGAGATTTTTAGTTTAAAGTGGTTTTCTTAGTTGCTCTTTTATTAGCATCAAGATTTATTCGATTTAGAATATTTTGAGGAAAATTTACTTCAAATTGTTGTAATAAAATAAGTTTTTTACAGGGGGCACACTATGGCACTCAGTAGCGATCAAAATCCGTTTATAAATTGTATTGAAATTTCGATCGATAGCGAGTGTCGAATGAGAGTTTTAGTTCACTTCAGATAAAAAGTCAATATGACAGACACCTTTTTGGAAACATATTTTTAAGAAGAACAATAAAAAATGTGTATCTCATATCAAAAAAGTACTATAAAGTACTATTACATGAAAAAAAGTACTATTACATTTTTTGGAATATATTCTTAAGAACACTTGGATTTAATTTGAAATTTTTTTAATAAGATACATATTTTTCTGTCTGCTAAAAAGGATAGTTTTTATACATATTTTCCTGCCCCCTAAAATGCCAAAGACGGTACTTTTTTAGCTTTTTTCTTAGGAAAATACTTTATTGTACATACTTCACAAAGGTAAAGTAACTCTTCTGTTTTAAAACTGCCTGTACTATTTTCAAGAAAAATATGTGTATTTTAAAGATTTTTTTCTAAAAGTAAATTTTAAAAAAGTACGTTTCTAAAAAGTACTTTTTTAAAAAGTACTTCTTAAAATGTTTACTTTCCTGACACAATGTTTTTTCATAAAGTAACTTTTTTAAATTGTACTTTTTTAAAAAGGTACTTTTTTTGAAACAGTACTTTATTGCACATACTTCAGAAAAGTAAAGTATCACCGCTTTTTTAAAACTGCCTGTACTATTTTCAAGAAAAATATGTGTATTTTAAAGACTTTTTTCTGAAAGTAAATTTAAAAAAAGTACGTCTCTAAAAAAGTACGTCTCTAAAAAAGTACGTTTCTAAAAAAGTACGTTTCTAAAAAAGTACCTTTTGATAAAGTACTTCAGAAAACGTTTACCTTTCTGAAACAATATTTTTTTGATGAAGACACCTTTTTAAATCGAAATTTGAAATTAGTACTTTTTCGAAACAGTACTTAATTGCACATATTTCAGAAAAGTAAAGTATCACCACTGTTTTAAAACTGCCTGTACCATTTAAAAAAAAATTGGTATTTTTACGACCTTTAAAAAATTTAAAGTACTTTTTTAAAATCTTGTTTTCCTGGCATAATTATTTTGATAAAGTAAATTTTTTTAAGTTGTACTTTTTGAAGAAGGTACCTTTTGAAACAGTACTTTTGGAAATGAGCCCTGTTTTAGAACAGAAAAAAGTACTTTTTTGAAATACTAAATTTTGAAAAAGGCTTTTTAAAAACTTAAACTTTTTTTAAAACTCAAATTGTCACAAAAGCTTTTAAAAGAGTTTTTCTTTAAAAAAAATTTTTTTATCAAAAACCTGTTTTATTTGAAAATAAAATATTTTTTTGGGAATGCATTTTTAAAAACTGAAAATTGAAAAAAAAAATTATTTCATATAAGAAAGAAATTTAAATTTCTCAAAAAGACTCTTCCTAAAAGAAAAAAGTTTTTTTTAAGAAATATTTTATTGAAAAAGTAACCTTTCAATAAACTTCAATTGTTTAAAACTCGATGGCAACTTTGTATTGATAATTTTTGCTTAGAATCTTTCTAATAGTGGAAGTGCATCTGTTTCAGTACTCAAAAAGCTTTTTTTCGCCAATAAAAACTTCAATAAAGTAACAATTTTATGAGTAAATGAGAAAAGCGCGTATTGCAACTCCGCAAGTTTGTTGACCGCATTTTGGTGATACGGAGTCCGTATCTACACACTTTTGTTGTTGTTACTTTGTTTTAATTTGTTTTTAACAAAGTTTTGGAGCCGAAAGAAGAGAACAAAACTCTTAGATTGTTCAAATAATTTTCGTCATGTCGTTAGTTTGTTGGCTGATAAAAACTGTTGTGGTTGTTTGTGAAAATTGTTTGAGTTTTTTTATCTTTTATTTTTCGATTTAGTTTTTCTTTTTCAGTTAGAAAATGTTGTTATTTGTCTAAAAGCCATATTGTTGGTTAGTTGCTGTTGGGTCTTTATGCTTCAAAAATTATGACACTTCTTTGCCAACAAGATATGATATGTATGTGTGTGTTTGTGTGTATGCAATATGATTTTTATGCTTCGTTTTGCTGGTGTTGTCAATGATGATGGCCGTGTTGTTGTAACTTAATGTTGACATTCGAAATATCTCGAGGCTACTTAAGCTTTACTTGTCATACTTTCTGAAATAGGGTTTTATATTTGTTTTGGTTTCTCTCTGCTGTTTTTTGCCTTCATCTCTGTTGGCCAATCAAACAACAAAACAAACATTTCGCTGTATTGTTTTTTTGCCTGGAGCATGGAGACAACCGACCCCAAATAAATAAATGCTCCTTATGATGCATGTACGAGGCTAATCCTATAATTACCTGCACCAGTGTGGTACTACCATATCCTTTTAGTTTTAGTTTATGTTTAGAGAAGACTCTAATAATTATTGTTAAATTAAAATTAAAGATTTTAAATTGAAAACAAGGACTTAACAAAATCGTGTTGATTCAGTTCTCGTATACTTTTTCATAATCAAATTTGTACAAACAGAAACTGTCACCCCATTCAACTCAAACAAACACCTAACAAATAGAAATAAATCAATATGCACATGACTACAGATGATGAAAGTGTAGCGGCTTTCGAAAACAGCTACTCTACACTATTTCTAGTGTACGATGAATATTTGAAACTGAAAAGTTATCCTATAAAATTATATATAAATCGAATTATTTTTTAAGCGCTACTAAAATCAAACCACTTTTCAACTGATAATAAAGTGTTTAACCCTGGATGGTTACTCTTCATTTTGTTTGAATCGACGAGCAATTTTTAAATATTTCTAGCGAAACAATTTTTAAACTCCAAATAAAAAATATTTTTATTTTATTCAAAATATAATGAAAATATAAAATATATAATGACAACTCTTTTTTCTCTCCTGAAATTCGATACGAATTTTAGAAAAATAAAAGACTTATGTGATAAAGACTAAATAAGCTTCGTTGATTCGACGAACAGTAACCATCCAGGGTTAAGTAACATTTTGAAGTTGAAAACTACAATTCCCACGATTGAGTTTCACAAGATGATGTTGAAAGATCAGCTTGAAAATGGAAATAAGACACCCTAAAACCAATCAAAAGAAAAGAAGAACACTCGGACACGTATAACAACAAAGAAATTGATATATAATTTGTTATATAGGGTGTTTCTTATAGAGTGATACAACTTTGAGTTGGCATCACTGCTTTATTTGACCACCCATTTAACAGCTGATAGTTGCTTTTTGTTAAGTTTGCTTTGACATTTCATTATGGATCGACTTACACCAGAGCAACGTGTGCAAATTGTGGAAATTTTTAATCAAAATAATGGTTCTGTTCGTTAAACTTATCGTGCACTTCGTCCATTCAAAATTTTATTTTCCGATGATGCCCATTTTTGGTTGAACGGGTACGTAAATAAACAGAATTGTCGCATTTGGAGTGAGGAGAATCCACAAGCTTTTGTCGAAACAGCACTACATCCACAGAAAATTACTGTTTGGTGCGCTTTATGGGCTAGCGGAGTCATTTGCCCATGTCTTCAAAAACGATGATGGTCAAATATTACTTGAGAATGTTATATCAAAAGTGACAGGGTCAATTTACAACTTTTATATGATAATTTGCTTATTATAAAATAAAAATTTATAGAAAACGACAAAATATTTGTATTAACAAATTATATTCAATAGAGAGGGAAAATATAACGTGTACTGAACTGTTAAATGCTTTAATATCAGTAAAAATTTTTTTTCTTGAAAGAAAATAAAGTTTCCTACGAATTATCGGATATAAGAAATTTTAGATCTCAATTCCCAGGAAATGGAAGAGCTGGGGGATATTAGAAACCCTCAGCAGTTAAAAGTTGTCTAGGCAAAAAGGGCTTAGTAGTGGGTATTTTCAGAAATCTTAGTTTTTTAAGAATAACAGCCAGCTGATATCAGAAGATATCGTTTAAGTGCATAGAGAAGATTTAAAATGTAAGAAAGAATACATTCCGGCCAGTTAAACAATTCCTGGTAACTTAACTAAATTAATAGAAGACTCCGATTTTGTTTATAGATTAATTCTGTGACAGCCCCAGTTTCCTTGCAATCTGTGTCTGTATGTGTGTCTGTGTGTGTGTGTCTATGTATTGTCATGTTAGCATTTATTGTGTTGTTTGTGATTCTTTTAATTCTTTGATATGATGGATGCATTAAAATGTTAATTTAGTCGTGTTGCTGTTGACGATTCAGTGTTGTTGCTCCTGCTGCTGCTGCTCTTGTTTAAAAATGCATTTATTCTTAGAATTTTTATGCTGCTGTTGTCAAACAATATATTTCTATCTGTATCTCTGTATGTTGTCATATCTTCTGTTAAGGCACTTGTGCTTCTAACTATGACACTATAGAAATTCAAACAAAACTGTTTGTTTATTTTTTTCTTCTTTCACTTTTTTTTTTGTTTCTCCCGTTGTTTATGCATGTAACCAATTTTACTTCTAAAATTTCTTTTTTTCTTTTTTAGAAAAAGATTCAGGTTAAAGTTGTTATTCATTTTATATAAAATATATGATAAGATATGAAGAGTTATATTGAAATTGTAAGAAAAAAGATGTGATCTAATTACGATTTAATTTCTGTGTAATTTCATGTTCGTAATACTTTGAAAAGTAAATATTTATAAACAACTTTTTAAAACGGAGAAGGGCTACGGGTGGATAAGAGACACAGTCAACAAACTTTGTGTTGGTTAAAACAAATGCAAATAATAAGTCCCATTTACGACTGCGCACCTGCTGTATGGCCCTTCAAAACAGAATCTGACTGTACGTTGAACAGTGTATGTATTTAGTCAGTTTGGGAATTGTTATATTTTGTTTAGTTTGAGCAACGTACAGTTAAGTGGAAACTGAATGATCTATAAACAGCCTCAAGAAGTTATTTCTACATTTTGGCACTTGTTTGAGTATCCATTCCAAAGGACTTCAGATTGCCGGCTATCACAAGAGCAGCGAAGAAAATTTGAAGCGACGTGTCCTATAACCGACATATCGACCATGATAATAAAGTTTTTCACATACAATTTCAGTTAATTAAATTTGAACTGTTGTTGCCATATTTCAAAGTACGTTTGAACTACTGCTGCTGTCTTGCAAAGTTTTCTTTTCCCCAGCAAATATTTATTCAAATAGAAACCTTAACAGGTGTTTGCCTGGCATTCAAATGAAACAACTGTTGCACATGATTTTGTACAAATAAAAAATAAATTACAATTATTTTTTCCACATGTTTATATGAAACCAACAGATAGACGACAGACAGTAAGACAATTTGCAGACAACGCAAGAATTTTGATAAACAAAAACCAACAAAATATATAAAGAAAAAAGTTTAATTTTTGCGATCTTTTTATTTGGAAATATTGTAAAGCCTTGAACCAATTTTAATGACATGAATGAAATTGTTTTAATTGTAATTTTAGCACTAGGGAGATATAGAGAACGAATCACGATATGCAGCGTAGAAAAATATTTCCTTAAGGTAATGAAATAAATGAGAGATTCCAAGTTAAAGCGCCAATATTTTTGTTAATAATTGAAATATATAAAATGGCTTCTCATGGAAGAGTCTTAAAATCTTTTTTCTAAAGACTAGAAAAGAAAAGTAACGTTCAATACATCGACTATATATTTTACGGATTCATATATTCCTACTAAAAATATATGAATCCGTAAAATATATAGTCGGTGTGTTGAACGTTACTTTTCTTTCCTAGTCTTAAGAAAAAAGATTTTAAGACCCTTCCATGAGAAGCCATTTTAAATATTTCATTTATTAACAAAAATATTGGAACTGTTCCTGACTAAATTGTTCCCAGTGTGCAGCAACAAGTATGAGTATTTGAGTTTTTTCCTCCTACAGTTTCTCAATCATTTCAGATCGATTATGATAATAATAGTTGGCACAAATTCGCTGTCGATCATTTATAACTCTTATTTCCAAGTGAAAATATGTGATCATAAGATCGCTAATTATTTTGTAAACAAATAAAATCACTGCTGAATAAACTAAAAGCACTCACCTTATTTGAAAAGCTTGGAAAAGATATCAGCAGTTTTTATTAGTTTATTAGTCTGGTAACTTAAGACCATATCAAACAATATTTCAATATATTTTAAATATATTAACTTTTAATATGATTTCTATTCTAGTCACACCAAATTATCAAATTAATTTCTCACTAATAAATAATACGTTTCGCTAGATTTTCGTTTTAATTAGCAAAAGCTTCGTTTGATGTTGGAAAACAGTAACAATTATAATTAACAAATTTCGAACTTTTGCTTTTAATTTATTATGCAGGCACACGCACGTTACGTACACTTAACGAAACGACTCAGTTTTCTCAATTAATTTCAATGGTTCTTTAAACTATTTAACAACAATTATTTTAGTGTGTTAATTGAAACTAAATGTTGTTGCTACAGCCCATAAAAAAGTTTTATTGAATTGAACGTGGAAAATATATTTTATAAAAATACTTTTCAAACATTTTTGCTTTGCCTTCATCATCAATTCATGTTGTAGGATTTTTTTCAATTCGTTTTTGCACAATGTTTTACAATTTCTCTATATTTAATATTTAATACTATTTTTGTTATTCTTTAACTTCACTTCGATGGCAATTAGCGCAACAACAATTTAGTGCTTAACAAAATGTTTGCTGTTGTAGTTGTTACTTTATTTTAACAAACATTTTAGTTCAGAAGTATTCATTATAAAATTAACACATTTCACATTTCGTTTTAGTTTCTTCCTTTTTTTTTATTGTACGTGTTTTTATTTTTGTTCGTTTAGCTGAAGAAATAATTTTCAAATATAAAACCAGTGCTAAAGCAGACAACTAGAGAAATCGTTCAATTGAACCATGAAAATAATGCGTTCCGCTGTTGTAACGTCTTGAAAGCTCCACCGCGCGTAAACGTCTGACATTTGGTCGATGTGGTGAGTTTGTTTAAAGACCTTCATTTGCTTGTTTATCATTTGTTAGTTGGCAACATGTTGTATTTTGTTTGATATCATACCTCATATAGAAAAAAAATTGTGTTTTAGTTGCACTCACTTAACAGTGGAATTGGAAAGCAAAATTATTTGCAAAAAATATATTAAACAGATCATTTTTGCTGCAAGTCCGATAAAACAATTTGTTTTTTCTATATTTAAATACAGCAACCATAATATCCTTCCCAACTAGGAGTACCAGTCCTGTATGGCAAGAGCAAGTAGGCTCGAATTATATAATTCTCGTATTCTTCTATACATGAAAATAAACTTTAATTTACATACCGCAAATAAGATTTACATTTTATTTATAGATATTGACTTGAAAGTAATTTTGCTTCAGAAAACATCGGCTTTATGTTCTGTCGTATATTCTAAAAACAACTAACGCTCAAATTTCCCTTCTTTACAAGACATATTGTGCACTGTAAAACTCGTTTTGAAGTAATTATTAATATACTGAGTTGAGGGCAAGCAAGCAGTTTGCGTTTATACGCAGTGCACCGATTGCACTACGGCCATTTGATCGCCACTATTTTTATATGAAAAATAAAAAGAAAATCTGAATTCGTTACAAAAAAGTGTTGAATTTTTTTAAGTAAATTTTTTGTTTTCTGTTCTTCTCTTCATCGTCAACTTGTTAAATTTTTCAGAGCCTCTATAAGCAACAGAAAAGGTTTGTGCAAAAGGTTTGTGCAAACGTCATATGCCAAGTTGTCAAGATTCCTGTCTTTTTACCCAAGATTTTTAAATTTTTTTATTTTTAAACTAAATATTATAATAAATATTTATAGTTTTTAATATTCTACAGTTTTACATAAATATTGTCTTCAACCTACTGCCTCCAACATGTTTGAGAACAGCAACAGGTGAGTTGTTAATGCCAAAATATAATAGAAATAGAAATAGGAAAAGAAAAAAGCAAAAGTATCAAGCAGTGCCTGATGATCATAAATTTCCCCCACATTAAAAATTCTTTTTTCCTGCAACATTGTTAAGCCACAAATATGAGATGGTATTTTTCATAATTTTTTATGTTTAAGAGACACATCCATCTCCCACTTGTTGTCATCTGTAAGAGTGACGGTATTAATACGACTGGGCCAGTGAATGGGTGTGTGTGTGTGTGTGTGCTTGTGTATAGAACTCAACTGTGTTCACTTGGTGAATTAATTGACTAAACGACTGACTGAACGCCTTCACAAAATATAGTTGGAAAATTTATTTCATTATTATTATTATTATTGAAAACATTTAGGTGCATGTGTGTGACACTGTGGTGTGCCTAGAGGTGGTAAAATAAATGTAGTTATCGCTTAATTAATCGAGTGTTTAATTGGAACATGCTGCGTATTTGTTAATATAGAATAAATTAATTGAAGAAGAATTTGTAACATTAAAATACAAAATGTTTTGTTTGAGATCTTTTAAGAAACAATTTTTTTTTTATAGGAAATAGATAATAAAATTTGTTTAAAACGGAATTCAAAATAAGAATCAAATACTTTGAAATGTTTAAATAAAATAAATTATTTTAAGAAATTAAATAATTTAAATAAATTAAAACCAAATAGAGATTTTCGTACCCCGCATAATTTAATTTTATGGAAGTATTGAAATACCCTCGATTGTGACTAGAATTCTTGTTACTTTCAAGACGCTAAAATTTACATAAAATAATATTTATCCCCGAGGATATTATTATTTTGTTTGTTATTTAACGTTTTTTCTTTTGATGAATTTGGAAAAATATCTAACGATGTTTGATTAATCGAATGAACATAATTATATAATTATTTATCGGTCAAATAATCGGTTGCTATTAACCTTATCACTATCTCTACCGCTGAGGTCGTATGTGCAATGAATGCATGCATGCATTCAATTTGAAGCGATAATAAAGTGATAAGAGCATTTAAAACAACAACAACATCACATGTACATGCATCCACAACACTAGTCAGACGGTCGGTCTTTCGGTCAGTCACACACTAACTCATATTTACAGTCACTATTTCAGTCTTATTATTATTACTTTTTGTCATTCTTTATCAATTTGTTTAATACAGCGAACATTGAAACAAAATTGTATTAAAAAAAAATTTACAGCGATAAAGGCCAAAGGTGAAGGCTGTATTTATAGTAGCCAACAAGTTGACCCAAAATAGCACACACTTACAACGTCGAAAGCAACAAAGTTATAGCGAAAATTAAACAAAAAGGACATTTAAGGATAAGCTGTTAGTGATGCATGTGTTTTGCATTTTTTTCCAACAGAATTATTTATCCTGGTATTTATCAGTTTGTTGTTGACATTTTCAACATGAATTTATATTTAATTTAGTACAAGGATGACAGTGAAGGCAACAAGTTTATAATGCTGCACTAAATTGCTGTGGATACTCATAACCTGGCTAAGCTTTCCATATCATAAAGAAATTGTTTCCATATTTATAAGGTGGGAAAGTTGATAAACTTAATAGTTCGTGTTAAGTTTTGAGGTTAATTGATATTTAATGATTCATGCTAAACACATCCATCCAAGTAAAAAAAAGTATTATCATCGCTACTTCGGCAGCAAATTAAAGTCATCCTACAACTTTTACTACACGATAGAGAAGCGGATGGGAAAACACTCAGTCTTTAAATAAAATTTAATAATCAACAAAGAGAAAATATTAAATTTCATAAAAGTCATGTTAACAAATTTCAAAATTATTGGCTGAGCTTCACTAGCAAATACCAAAATTCTGATCAAAAGGTTCATGCGATGGTTTAAGGCTTTTTATGAAATTTTCTCAAGCCAATTTAATAAGTTTGAAGGATATTCAATCATATAAGACAGTGAAATATTTAGCGCCGTTTATTTATTTAATTTTTTGCTTGATATTATGAAAATAATTTGCTTTGAATGTTGCCCAGGAATTTTTGGCAAAACGTTGCATATTTTTATAACGCAACATCCTCTAAAGGAATGCTCTTATTTCAGTAATTTTAGAAGCCTGAGATATTAAATGAAAACAAAAGGATTTGTTATCTATCAGTGACTAAATAAAGATAAACATGATATTTATTGCGTGCGAATGATCTTTTACGAAAGATAAGTTCGTCTTTTTAAAAATTGTATCCAATCATGGCTGTTTTATTCAGGAAGCGGAATGAGGACACATGGATTTGGTTATATAACGTGCATTTTGTTTTATAACGAGGATCATTTTTGATTTGCCACACCCACTATTAAATAAAAAAAAGAAAAAAAGGTATTTTCACAAAACAGTTTTGCGACATAAACTGCTGTTCACTAAAATCACAAACTATTTCATTTCGTTGTGGTATTTAAAAAAAAATAATTTTCCACATAATTAAACTGTTTCCTGTTACATGAGATATTTTATTTATATTTAACGCTTATTTTGTTTTTACTCCAAAAAACATTATCCTAATACTCATATCAAAATTTTAATTATCGGCTATCCAAATGCAAAAATCTTGTTCAAAATGTTACCTTACAAACAAGAAACCAAAAAAATAAAAATAAAATAAAAGCCAGTCATTACATGGCCATATTAAAATGTGTTTCAATGTATTTAATAAATGCAATATCTGTGAGGTAGTTGTCATTAGTTCCACTTAATGGCTGAGTGAGTAAATTTTACAATCGCAAAAAAAAGAGTTATTTTGCCAAAAACAACAAAAAAAATATGTTAAAATAACAGAGAACTGGTTTTGAAAAATTGAAAAATGTCTATATAAAATTATTTAAAATTATAAATAAATTACCAACAAATCTGGCCTCAAGATTGCAAGAAGTTTCAATAAAAATTCAAATTAATTAAATGTGTTCTACCGCTGAACAGTTTTTTTTTTTGTTAACTTTTTATTTCAGCCAAACTTGAAACTGTAATCGAATAAACAAATTCCCCATTTAAAATTTCAAATTCAATATGCAAAATCGCGCAGGTTATTAGTCTCCACTTAGATTTTGCGTATTCGCTGTTATTGCCTTCTGACCAAATCGGACTGCTGAAATTTATTTAATTTATACACTGAGATTTCAATAATTTATTACTTTTATATGTTTAAGCCAATACTAGAGCTTTTTAACCAGTCACTAGTTGGTGTAATTAAACAAATATGGTTCTGAGCCAAATATTTAAATTTTTTTTCTTCTTCATATCGTCAGATTACAAGTTTGTGTTACCAATAAAAATAAAAAAAATAACTGCCTTAAAACAACGTTTTCATATTTTAATTAAGTTTTTAGTTGCTTTTGAAATACTACTAACGGAAGTTAAGGTAGCGAACTGTTAAAGCCTACTCAGAACTCTTAATTGACATAAGAAATATGCAAATATTTTTACACTTATTTCTATGAGAGATTTAATTAAGGGTGATGAAATTTTTGCGACAATCTGTGAGTTAAAACATGAGCTTATTAAACTTGTAGTGTGAATGCAAAAGCACATGTTGATGGCTTCCAGCCATAATATAAAAGCCGTCTCTATGTCACAAACTGTTGAGCTCTGTGACTTGGCCCAACAACAACTTTGATTTCAATGCCACGAATCGGATGAAAGATTCAGTTTTTAACTCCAGTTGGTGCCTTTCAACGTCTGGAAATTTAGAACCGTTATGTGTAAGTAAACAAGTGCAAAAGCTGAATATTTAATTAACATCAATATAAGCCAAAGAAAATTGTAGAAATAATATGTCTGGCCTGTTGGGCAAATAAAGACTTCTTTAAAAGTTAGAAGAAAAAAAATACTTGGCACAGAGAGTTTTTAATAAATAATGTTGCCCAGATATTTATTTTATTTGAAACACGTTTCTTAGACTATTTTCTAATTAACAGTTTTTCAAATCCAAAAAAAAAGTAAATAAATTGTTTTGCAGCGGGTTCTATACAATGAGTTGTTGCAAATTCTACATGTACTCGTACTGTTTATAAAAAACGCTTGGAACATGTTAACTAGGCTTAATTTCTATGATTACAGGCTCTACCATCAGGAGATGTTAATTATTTGATATAAAACATGTCGAAACGATCTTTCAAATAGATCGTACAAAATGAGCATGATTGACAAGGAAACTGGTCCCTTGAAAGATGAAATTATATGAGAGTTTTAAAGACGGCCTTCAGTGCATTTGCAAGTTACACCTGAATCTTAATGAAAATTAATCTTAATTAATAATTAATTATATTAATAAATATCTAGAGGTAAATAATTATATTTCATTTATTAATAAATAAAATATATATAAATATTTTTTTATAGTACGCTGTGCAATCCTTCGATGTTACATTCCATTAAATTCCATTTAACATCAATTTTGCAAACACCCTTTCCACAAAGTCACTTTGAAATTGTAGACAATTTTAATTTGAATTTCTATTAATACTTCTTCTAACCAGCACACTTTTGAAATTATTGTTCTTTGGCAAATATTTTAGCTCTTTATTATTTTTCAAGTAGTTGTTGTTCATATTGATAAATATGTACAAACATAAAATAAATAAATAAATAAATAAAAGAAAAAAGAGCTGAAGAATACAAATAACTGTGTTGCATTGTTGTATTGTACGAGCCACAGCGATGTTGCAAGCACACCTGTGTGTATTTAAACTAAAAGAAATAGAATGAAAACAAAAAAAAGAGAAGTAAAAATACCCACAGTGCAGAGTACTAAATGTTGAATGAATATGTATGCAGCGTTGCACGGCTATATGTTCTCAAGTTGAAAATATTTTTAATATATGAGGCGGCTCTCTTTCTCTCAAGCGTATTGCAGGCAGCACAAAGATAATTTTTCATAAACAATAGCTGCGCTGCAGATAACAACACTATTGGCTGGCTTAAGTTTCCCAAACTGCTTTTAAACTCAAATTTAATCTAAGTGTTGCACAGTGGGGTGAAGAGCAAAACATGCGTATGCTTTTTATCTCAGTAAAGGTTGTTATTCTTCGCTTAAACTCTGTAAATTTTGTTCACCAATTTTTACTTATAAATGCAACGTTGCCCACTGTAAGCAGGTTGATCTATGACACATTTAAAATACTGATTTAGCGTCTTCGCTAAAACTTTTTTTTTAGCATTTTGGCGATCCAGATTTAACTATAAGAACGCTTAAGAAGGCTGCCTTTTTAATTTAAAAAACAATTTCGATATCATGGAGGGCTTAAATCTTCAGGGGTATGATTCTTGAACTACCTGTTGGAAAATAGGATGAAGAACTGCGTCGTAAAATTTATTAATTAGGATCGATTGTTATCAATTGAATTGCATGTGACTTAAGTTTTGTGTTGCTCTTTAAGTTTCTCTTTTGTGATTGAATTTAATTGCACTAAAAATACTGCTGATGTGTGTTCTTTCAAGTAAAAATACTAAAATATTAATTTAAAATATATTTCTCGAATGGTTTCTTAATTTATTTTATTTTCATATTTAAATGCAATTAATCATCCTGATCGTGTTTGGCGTTTTTCGCCTTTAGATTCGACATATTGTAATAGACATTTTGCTTTTTGTCTTTAATCTATTACAAATTGTCGTATTTCAGAGGCGAATACGCCAAACACGATAAGGGTGGATATTTTTAGGCTGAACTCGGGATTAAGTTAAGAGATTAATATAATTCTCGTATGCATACAATTTCCTTACAAAACTTTTATGAACACCAAAAAATCTATTTACTTCGGACAAGATATTTCTTTTAGTTAGAATGAAAATGGACGACGTTAAACAGTACAAAAAAAGTTTTGTTCGGACAAGAATATCGTTGGAAACAAATGGGTGAGTCTTTATGTTATTGAACTGGCCAATTCAGTATATCACAATCTTAATTGAGTTTAAATAGATTAAAATATTATTAAAAATATTTGTTAGTATTTAACTTCTAACCTCAAACTCAGCGTTAACTATCAAAATGTATCCCCTACCCTTTAGATTTCACTAACTTGGCATTTCGATTTTACAACAACAAAATTATTGAGGCGCAACTTTCCATAGTTTTTATGGTGATGAAAACCTTGTGATCAAGTATTAATTTGTCGCTCCAAAAAGTATGAACATTCAGCTTTGTGACTGATATTCGAGGCTATTTTTTAATCACAAATTTCGCGAGTTCATGAAAAATTTTAATTCATTCGCGAAAGCGAGAATCGGCTGATAAGAGGAAGACGAAACCAGCAGCCAAAACTTGTGATGAAAATACTAGTTTCGCTTCAATTATTAATTAATAACTTTTGTAACTTGTGCAGCGAAATGAGCCACTGTGCGTCAGTTGGAGTGTTCTCTTTTCCATTTTTCAAAGCTCGAAAAAAGTACAGTAAGTAAAAAAAAACCAAATCCATTTAAGAATTTGTCTTTTTTGTTGATTCCATCAATAAAGTCAATAACTTGCAATGACTTTGATGAAGAAGTATTGTGAATGCCTGATGGAATGAATGAATAAATGATTTTTTTTGTCTTGGCCAAAGCACAAAATCTGGCACATAAAAGACCCGCCTTTTCATTTTTTTTCTTTTTTTGTAATTTTCTTTTGTCCGTTTTTTGTCTTTATGGCTTAAATAGAAGTGTTAAAATTGCAGACATGTTTAAGCATGTTATTGATTTGTATTGTTAATGTAATAATTTGCATACAAAAATAAAAATTGTCTTTTTAAAGTCTTTCTAAAGAAGACATGAATGACACTTTATTTCGCAAAAGTATTAGACTTGCTAAAATTAGCCTTTAAGCCTTAAAAACTTATTACATGGCTGGCCATAATGGCAAATTGCTAACGTCTTATATTGGAAGAGGATTACATCACTTTCAAATTTAAGACCATAACAGAGAGGCATTTTAACTGGGTTAAACATTCACATCCATGGACAATATAAGATTATGCTTCAGTGTCATAGAGCATGCCGCTGCATGTTTGTACATGATACCGAGACATGTTGTACAACAATTAAAAGCAAGTATCAAGATCTTCCCAGTTTAGTGAACTCATTCACAAAATCAGAATTCTAACTCTCTATGTGCCGGCATCATGCTGCAGTACAAATTTGCTTTCATTTGATAAACCACACTTGAGTGAACGTCTGCTTCTTTATTGTTCTAGTCGATGCACGATCATAAACTTTCTTTAAATGTGACACAATTGCATGCAAGCGGGCATCGTTTTTCTTTGTGAAAGGCGGCTTGAGGCTAACGTAAGTGAAAAAAAATAGTATTATCTTAAAAACAAATAGTTTCCACAGCCAACAAGACAAATATCGTTATTATTTAAAACAAAAAAGCAAATATTTGAATTTCATTACCAAAAGCAAACATTTACAACATGATTACAAACAAAAAAAATATATTTTTTAATGATAAAATAAAATCAAATAAACTTTTTTTTAATAAGAAAGTAAAACAAAATTTAGCCACCTTAATCACAACAATTTTATATAAGTTTTTAATCAAATCCAACTTGTTCTTTTTTTTCAATGAAAAGATTCATTCATGTGCTGGTTTTTAATACTTGATCTTTTTTTTAAGCGACTACTTTTTTGTATGAATTTTTATCAGCACTCCTGAAATGTTTTACTGAAATTCCTCCCGTTTTGCTTAACTTGCAAGACTTATAATTCAATAAATGCTTTTTAAATTTTTTTTTTTCAATATTAAAAATTTCATAATATTTTCCAATAGTCGGTGGAACAATATTGCGATAATGTTGTTTATTGCTGGCATTGACGTCAGCAACAAAAAGGGAACTGACTGATAAACTGTGATTACTTTCAGTAAATGTAATTTTATTTTTAATTTTAAAAAGTGAAGCGTTCAGCGGGTGGCAGTTTTTCAAAAATGTATTAATTAGCAGGCCCCATAATGATTTATGCTTATAAATAAATCGATTACGTTTTCATGTGAGGATTTCACTAGACAATATATAGAAAAATTTTGTAAGCTCAGTTTTGCCACAAACCCATATTATTTAAATGGATTTGACTATAGGTTTTTGGCAAAACTGAGGGTTTGATGAAGTTCGACCCAACTCTACGAAATATCAGACATGGGAAAACTATAATAGTAGAGCTGTACCGAACTGAATCAAACGCTCTCAAACGCTCGTTTTTGACAAGAACCTCCAATCAAAGCCATGTAATTTAAATGGATTTGATTAGAGGTTCTTGTCAAAAACGAGCGTTTGAGAGCGTTTGATTCAGTTCGGTACAGCTCTAAACTATAACAGTACAAAACAGCCATAGTTTTTAGTGTGGCCACGAACCACCAACGATATTTTTCACACTATGAGTTTGACAAATGCACCAACCACCAAGTCATCCATCGTGAGAGTGCAAGGAGACAATAGAGAACGAGTCAGAAACCAAGCGATTGCAAATAACTGTACATTTTTGCATTATAGAATAGCACATATTCTTGTCACCTGCGACATTGAAAACCCAGATTTATTGTCAGTGCTATGAAAGTAATACATACAATCAAAATAAGAAATACCCTGCAATCTTGAGGCTTTTAAATAAATTCAGAACTTCAAAACTCCGGCATTTGCCGATCGATGTTTATCGCAACTGAAAACGAAAATTAATTACGCAAGAAAATAAAAGAGGAAAAGTGATCAGTGAGTTCTCGTTGTGACGTTGATGTTTGTTTTTAAGCTTCTTATTTATTGAGGTGGAAGTTTGAAATAAATATCTTTAGTTATTCTAAGAAATGTTGGGTAAAGGTTCCCCCTGATGATCTGCATTAGCCCCAGTGCAATTCGCATGGGAACTAGCTAAAACCCCTCAACTGATCACTTTGAATTTTTTAGTAAACTTTTGGGAAAAAAGAATCAGCGCATAATTAAAATTCGAAAATTAATTACTTTAGACGTGTTATCCATCTGTCGAGCACCAGTTGTCGATTTTTTGCCTTCATCATTTAATTTCTGATTATTTCCAAGGCTTTCCAATGGGGACTAACATAACTCCTTTATTTTTTTTTTCATTATTTCATTTTTAATTCTTCAAAAATACTTAATTTACTAGCAATCCATTAATTTTCAATCGTAAATAATAATTGAATTATAATAGATATTAATTATGGACAATAATAAATTCGGATTTGTATATCTTATTAAGACTCCAAGGTCAGAAGGAAAAATAAATTCAGCAAAACAAAATATTTTAAAGTGTTTGACTTAAAAAACAAGGTACAAAAACTTCAGAAAAATAGGACATGAAGATTGATAATAATCTGGCAACTCAAAAACTTGATAAGTAAAGTGTGTTGCCATCGATTTCATATTGTTCTCGTACGCTTTTTCATAATAAAATTGAGCCACTTAAAAAGTGATCATTAATAAAAAAAAAACCCCTTGCGTACTGATGATGAAAGTGCGGCGGCTTTTGAAAACAGCTGTTCTGCTCTTCTTTGTACATTTAGTATTTAAAACCGGTGTCGGCTTTTCCTTGTGCTTTAGCATATTTATTTATCACTTCTTTCTGTATTATAAATATTTTTCGAACTTTTAAATTTTATCAGAGAACGCGTTGATCAGGCTCTGACTTTTTTCCTACAAATAGGGAAATCAAATAATTATTCTTTAACTAACAAGCTTTACGTCGCAATGCTCTAATATTGAATAATAATATTCTCAGTTGTTGTTTCATATTTAAAAATAACGCTTGTTTCCGATGCTTAAAAATCAATAAGAGAGAGCCGTCTAAATAGTCACACTCAAGTGATCTGCGATCTTTTGTTACTATGTACGTACTCTTAAATAGCTGCTGTTAAAAGTCTTGCTGGGGATCAGCTAAGATATTCACCATTTTTACTATATGACGATCGTACGGCAGCAGCCTGAAAATATACTTTGTTATTATCAGTACATGTAAACGATCTTTTCAAATGTAAGATCGCCCCTAATTTATGCTTTTGGCTTTTAAAATTTCTAACAAAAAACAGCCGCTAAACGGCGCCATACAAATTTAAGTCACGCATGAAAAACTTTACTAAAACAATTTTAAAACAAAAAAAAAACTTGTTTCAGTTTTAGTTCGTATTTGATTTGATTTCAGTTTTAGCATTTTTCTCTTTTTTTTGCTTCTTAATATCAATACCAAATTTATGACATCGTTTTACATTTGCGATAAATCTGCGACACATCTTTTGGGGCCAGAGGCAGTTTCAGCCACAGCGCGACATCATATTGAATTCAATTATTCTATAGTGGCTCGCCTTGAAAGGATGTTTCAGGTCACGTATTCTACGCTGAACGGTATTGTTTGCACGCATCGTGGCAACAAGCACACTCAAACCCAAAAGCAGTAATTAATTACCAATGAAAATGTCATAGAAAAGCCAGTAGTCAACAACCGTATTGATTGTTTCACATTTGAAGATATTGGCCAGCAGAGAGTTGGCTAAATTATGGCAACACACACACACACACACACCCGGTGTTATAGTGCAGGCAAACAAAATGTATGTATTTTAATGTCAGTTCGCTGCTGTGCGTTAGAGCTGGAGGAGAAACCCATCTTGCCACAAACAACAGTTGCAAGTAGTTGAGTCGCTAGTATTTGGCTTTAATAGTAAAGACGTTATTATTAATTTGCAATTTCAATTGCAATTACAATTTGTTATACAACATTCTTTGCTTTGAATGAAACATTTATGGAATTTATTTGATTAATATTTCCTTTGCCAACATGCAAGAGCCGAAGTGCTTAAGGCTTAAAGCGAATAAGCGTTGAGATATTTTTGAATTTTTTATTTTTTTTGTGCAAATTTAATAACCAATTCTTATGAACTCATTAAATGCTGTTACCACATATTCATTCATCTTTCTCGCCAACTATCAATCAATCCATCAGCCAAAACTTGTATCTATTATGTCATCTATATATTGAACTGTACTGCCAAAATCGGCTAGAGTATAGTATATTAACAATATTTTCTGTATTTTTGGTTTTAGTATAAATGGTTTTTTTTTTTTTTTTGTGCAACAAATGGCAATTACGATTTAAGCAACTGGTCTAGTTTGCCATAAACAAACACGGTAGAAACCATCTGCATGTGTGTTTGTATAATTAGGGGCGTTGCAAAGGCACAAACTTCAACTGATGGATGTGCTGTGTCTGCCACATCAACTGCACGCACACATGCTCACATGCACGTTCTTAACTTTTGTTTTTAAATTGCAAGGCCTTTTTTGACAGACTTAACAGAGTTAAATTAAGTTAAGATCTGTGATTTGGCATGGATAATGTGTTACTAACGGATAAGTAAATTTCTGGAAGCGATAAGTTGACATAGAATCACGATTAACAAAAATAATTTTATTGATTGAATTTATATGGGGTGTTTTTTTTATAGAGTGATACAACTTTGAGTTGGCATCACTGCTTTATTTGACCACCCATTTAACAGCTGATAGTTGCTTTTTGTTAAGTTTGCTTTGACATTTCATTATGGATCGACTTACACCAGAGCAACGTGTGCAAATTGTGGAAATTTTTAATCAAAATAATGGTTCTGTTCGTTAAACTTATCGTGCACTTCGTCCATTCAAAATTTTATTTTCCGATGATGCCCATTTTTGGTTGAACGGGTACGTAAATAAACAGAATTGTCGCATTTGGAGTGAGGAGAATCCACAAGCTTTTGTCGAACATCCATAGAAAAATACTGTTTGGTGCGCTTTATGGGCTGGCGGAGTCATTGGCCCCCATGTCTTCAAAAACGATGATGGTCAGAATGTTACTGTTTGTGAAAATTGGTGTTCGAGATTGCGCCTTCTATGCGCCAGCAGTGGCGGCCATATGGCCGAAATCATATTTAAACATTAATGTCGTAAAATTTTCTATCCAATAAAGACCATTTTATTAATATCAAAAATATATTACTATGTTTTATAAGGATTTAAACTTGTATCACTCTATAAAAAACAACCTTTATATAAAAATAATCATGATGGATGGCGGATGAATATAAATTTTAATTTAATTTAAAAAATATATATTTTTTCATTCAGCAAAACTCTAGATTGGGCAAAGCATTAAAACAAATTCAAATAAACTGGAATATTACAAAATATTATATATCATAATATGTATTGATTCCCCACAGGCATATTAAAACAAATCAACGACTCTTTAATCAACTCGAATTGACCAATAAAATTCAAAGATCATCAAACCACTCGAAATTTGATCAGAGATACATAATTAATTAATTATTATTAATTTATTGTTTATTTTATTCATAATTTATAACTTATATTTTATTTAAAATTATTATATATTTAATTTTCATTCAATATTTTAATAATATCATCAGCAAAAAGGTATAAGAAGTTGTTGGGATACAAAAAAAATTTAACAATTATTTACTCCTGTTTAAATTATTAATCCTTAAAAACATTTTCAGAAAAATGAAAAGAGGGAAAGGCACCTTTTTCAAAACTGCAAGTAGAACAAAGTTGGGGTAAAAACTCCTTAACGGCGAAATCTTCGCTCACACCAAAGAAATGGTGTAAAAGATATTGACAAATTAAAATTGAATTTTGTTTTCAGCTGTTAGAGGAAGAGCTCCAATACCAGCGATATTGAAAATGTTTTTTTCAAAACTTTAATATTTCAAAATTATGCGAATTCGTTAAACAAGTCTCAAGTGTAATAACTATCAAGTATGAAACACATCTAAGATATATAGAATCTGTGTGTGTGTGTTTATGAGTTTGAAGCAAAATACATCAATTAAAAATATGTTCTGGTGGTGTTTGCGCGTAAAGCCCTGCATACAACCAAAGTTGCCAGATTTATTTTATTATTACATATCAAAAATCGCCAAGTAGTTTCTGCTAAATTGAAACAGTTGCTATGATTTTCAATATATATCGGCACTGTGCAGTCACCAACTGCAGGCGTTTTTAATTTAAATCGGCCGGCAATAATTGACCCAATAGTGACAGATTGAGGCTACGTAGGGTTGCTCAAGAATACAAGCACCATTTACTTCTGATTAATATGTAACAATTAGAAAAATCATGTCTTTTATGGCCAAGATATTCCTCATTGTTTGAGGATTGCAGTTATGCCGCTATTAATTTAAAAGATCGCGTGTCTCACACATCTAAAATCGTTATTTACTCATATCGGTTTTAATATGTCTCATTAGAAAATTTATGACTCTTTAAATATAACCAACAACGTCGCCAACTGCTTAAGAAGCTGTTACGACGCCCAAGTGAATATTGAGACGAAAAACTCGTTTCAATATCGCCACATTCGGCAGGAATTTGGTACATCTGACGACTCTGCTGGCCACTGGCGAGACAACAGTTGTCGTGCCCAACTGAAGTGAGTCAAGTGTTCATTGAAAAATTTCCGTTTGCCAGTGATAAGTTGTTAAGCACATAAAATAGTTTTTACTTTACCGTTTTAGTTTCAGTCTTGATTTTATTTATTTTTTTTCTATTCATCTGCGCAATTTATTTATGTTCGTTACGGTTTGCTCATTTTCATTTCTATCACATTTATCACATTTAAGGTGGCTCTAATTAAAAACTTTAGTTACGAAATTGTCTCCACAAACACAAACTCAGGCGTTTTCATTTGCTTCACTGTGACTGTGAATTTTCGCTTTATTTTGTTCAAGTAGAAAATTTTTCAAATTCCTCACAAAATAACTGTCATCGTTTCAGGGTTAAAGGCTTAACTACGTCTAACAAAACTTAGCGTGAGATTTTCTAATCACAGTTTTTACTTAGTTTTTCGCCTATTTTTATTTTTATTTATTTGATTTTTTTCTCTTGCCTACATGTCAGTCATCTGTATTACAATTTAAAAACAAATTATGTATTTTGTTGTAGAAAAAATTAAACACACACACACACACTTATACACAGAGAAAATGCTAAATAATAATTTATGTTGCAGATATCTTGACCAGGTGCTTGAGAATTCAAGAAGTTTTTAGATTCAAATGCCTTGAAATTCAATAAATGTCATGTTTCTTTTTTTGTTTGTTTGTTTGTGGGGAGTGTGTTTGTGCAAGTGTTGGTTAGTTAAGTACGATTAAAATGACATGGCATCATGGCAATTGGAAAAAGGAATGTCTGCCAAGTAACATAAATCTGAGAAACAATTTAATATAAATGAAACCAGCCAAGATTAATTAATAAATTGCAATTGAAAAAATTTGATTTTGATGAAATAATCTGTTCATTGACTGGGTTTGTTTCTAAAAAAAAAAAAATAAATAAAAAAGAAAAAATTTATAAAAAGAAATCCATTTGGAATTTATCAAGTTCTTTGCATGTCCTTAAAATCCTTTGAATTTTAGTCAACGTTTTATAGAATAAACAAAATATCAACACCCTACAAAACCATTCAACTGAAAATGCCAAGACAATGACTGACTAACTTTGAACACCAAACCAACAGTGTTTGAAAATTAAAATTAAATAACTCCAAATCTCTCATCTAAATGTGTTACTAGGCCCACTATCCTTGGCGACAATTAATTGCATGAATAACGAACGACGTGTAGAATTTCAATATCTAAACAAATCGTCTTGATTTGTGTGAATGTTTGTTTTTTTTTTTTTTTGGCGTTTTAACACACAAGAGCTGCTTGAAGTGAAATGAAACTTTATTTGGATCACCTTGATTTACGCGGTTTTAGATCAGCATCTCGTTAATTATGTCTAATTTTGTAGACTGCGTACAACTTAATTAGAAATAATTTGGCCAACAACTACAACTGTTTGTCCAAGTTTTCCGATTTCAGTGCTGGTTGCGCATTGTTGTTCAACTTCATGTTGTTGGCAAACGAGTGAAACGGACGTCCTTACCAATAACTTTTTAAGCTGAACAGGTTTGTTGGATTAGATTTGGATTTTTTTTTTTTTGAGTTTCATTTATTTGTTAGATTTTTGTTTGTTTTTCAAACGTCCAACAACAACGACCTGTCAATTTCCAATTGGTTTCTTATTACTATTGTTAGGACTCTGATTATACACAATTAAGTGTTTATTGGCAATTTGCTAATAAACGCCGCTTAATAATTGTTAACAACTTTTAATTTTAATTGCTGGCGCAGTTGTGTTTAGATAATAATTTCCTCTCAAGTGTTGTGGATTTAGAAATAATTGTGATATTTTTTTATGACTTTAAAGCCAAATTGCCAAATATTTAAACGGGGTGGAAAATTACAAAAAGTGTTGCCAGCTTATTAATATTTTAAAGATAATAATTAAGGCCGCACTTTTATTTAACAAATTCTGGAAAAAGTTCTATGAAAATTTAACTTAATTGCAATTCGATCAAATATATTTACTTTGCGCTTTAAACTGGAGGGGCAAATTACGGCATTCGATATCGATCCGAATTTATATTTTTACTTGCATTTTCAAATATTTTGTCTTATTTAATTCGGATTCAATTAAGCAGATTTTATTATTGCCGTTTTTTATTTCAAATCTTGTAATAATCAAATACTCTTTCATATATTTTTTTACGACGAGTATAAACAAACCGTGTGCTGTCACACAAACATATTGGGCTGTACCTGAAGCTTCTCTTAGTCCTGCTTCATATTTAAATGCCTTCAACTGAATTGAAAAATGTATATGATTCTAAGAAAAAGAACTATTAAAAAGTTTTTCGAAACGAAAATCCGCTACAGTCAGTACTGATAGAGTTTGTTGGAGAGATGACTTAATCATGAATCATGACTTAATCCTGCTTGACTTATTCCAGGTTTTCCTGTTGTACAATCAAACAGAGTTTGTTACAGTGCAAAGAATGTCAACCATTTCGTTTGATTTTTTTTACAGAAATATATTGAAGCTTTTAGAAATTTCTTTTAAACAGCAGATGTAACTAAATGCACAACACTCGATTCACACGATGATTTAAAAACTTGAGAAAACATCAAGACTTTTCTTATCGCCGTCCGAAGTAGAGAAGAAAGAATTCTGTTTTTAATTTTTTATTTATAAAATTGCTGCATAATTTTTATTTAAATGCAAGAGGTTTTTACACAGATTTTAAGTTAACAAAATCATATTGTGTATTGGTTGTAAAGGTAAGTTCACACTAGTCAAATATTTGCCCCAGAAACTACTAAATACAAACAGGTTTACTAATGGCGTTTTCTTTTCTCAAAAAAATGTAAAATTTTTTACTTCTTCTAAAAAAATTGGCAGTTTGTGGAAGTTTTAAAACAGAAATTATATTTCGTACGGCGTGTTGGATTAATTTCTTATATGCCAGAATGGTGACATTTTCTGTTAGAAAGTGTAGAAAATGTTGCATTATTTTGTAGAAAAGAAATCAATATAAGTAAAACAGTTTCATGCATAACAAATTCTATTAGAAACTATTCTATAAAAACTTGCCTGAATTAAAAAAAATCGCTAGAATTTAGTGGTTAGGCTTTGTTGGTGAATACTTGCGCTAGTGTGAACGCACTAATTTTATATAATTTTTAGCAGAAATAAATGAAATAAATAAAATGAAATACTAATTTTTTTAATTATTATTATTATTATTACTATTATTATTATTATTATTATTATGAATCATGAGCTTCTGCATGGAATATCTTGTTCTCTTCTGGAAAAAATGTAAAATATTTGCACTTTTTGTTGAAAAATCACAAATATCTTGCATTTGAAAATAAAAACCATATTACTATATCAAGAAATCAATTTCTATTCAAAAATCTAAAATTCTTTTCTAGAAAAAAACACAATAATTGTGAACAATAACAAAAGTTTTGCACCGACTTATCAACAGATAACAATTGTTGTTAACAAATTTCGAAATAAACAAAATTATTTATACACAAAAATATTCTAAGAAAAAGTCTATAATATTTGGTTCCTTTTAACAGGATAAGCTTTAGAAGACATTAGCGGCCTACATCGCATTTGTTCAACAAACTCAGTGTTAATATCAATTTTGATAAACTGAAGGCAACGGCTTGTTGCTTTAAGCCAGATTTAGCAAACAGAGAAATTGAATTTTGAAAGCGTTTTTTTAATCAGCATTCAAAATACAAATTCCACATGTTTTCAATAATTATTGATTCCGTTATTGATTTCAAGCTTAAATCTAATTTTCTTGGACAAAAAAGCAGGTGTCGAATTATTTTCATAACCAAAAATGGCGACAAAGTGTGGAAATATGCACGATTTGTATGCACATGCCTTTGCGATTTCCCCAGGGAGTTGCTAACAAACTTCAAAAACTCCAAACATTTGTAAAGTTTTTTAAAAAGCCTCTGTGTTGCGCAATAACAAAAACAACAACAAAACTAAACTAAATCATAAATGTAAAGAGCACAAATTAGTCTACTTAGAAAAGTATTTGTTTCTTAACCAGCAAAAACAACGACAAGAAACACGTAAAAATTAATTACCCCCAAACAAACTGAAAGAATTTAAGAAAAAAATTCAAAAAAAAAAAAATCAATAGATATTTTGCCAAATTCGCAGAAATACATGAGACTACAATCCCCAACTTAATAACGTGCAGCTATTTTAAGGTAAAATTTTCAGATTTTCAAGATAACAAATCAATATGAAGAAAACGATAACGTTTTCGTAAGTTGAATTAAATAAAATAAAATGTAACAACATGTACGCTTCTCGCTTTCTTAGCTTTGCTGCTGGACCAATCGTAATCACACTTAAAAATATCAAGAATTTTTCTCAAACTCTATATAAGTAAATCAAAATGAAATCAAAATTAATTTTATATATTCGCCATATAAACTGTTGAAACGCACAGACATTTCAAATATGATTTTTGTATTTTTAATAAGTCTGACTTGAATGGAACGTTCACGTACGACGGACGAGCCATCCAAAAGTATGTTCGCTGGCCATTTTATTACATTTCAAATTTATTTCTATTATTTTGTATGTTACAATTCTCCACCACCCAATTTTGTTCGCTAACGTCATAATACAATTATGGTGATTCCGGTGTTACAAATCTTCGATCATGTTTTTAGGCTGTTTTTTTTTTGTTGTTGTTGTTTTTTTTTATTTTTTCATATGATTATGCTGTACAAGGCAGTTGGACTGGACGACATTTGTAGAGGCACATTAAAAACTACGCCTCATTGCATCACTTACACTTTTGAAAAGTAAAATGGCATGAAACTGTAGTACTTGAAGGGAAGGATACCCGTGCTTGGATTTTGTTCGAAAATTAGAAAATTATGCTGGAGCAAAAATATTTAAAATCTGTAATTTGTCCTTGAATTCTTGTCATTTTATTTCCTCTTCTTGAGCTGTAAAAGCTCTCAAAATTAATGTGAAACTTGCCACCAGCCGATATTGGAAAAGACATTGTGTGATTCGGTTGGAAAGAAAAACCCTTCGAATTCGAAAAAGACATACGAAAGCATTTTCCTTTTAATAAAATAAAAAAAACTTGGAGCGTCCTTTTAAAGCCATAAACAAACGAGTATTTAACAGTTTTTCGTGCAATTAATTTAGAAAAGAACATGATTTTTATTCCAACTGTTAGTTTTTCTCAAAATATATTTTTACTTCTTTCGATTTCTTTTTTATTTCTCTCGGAAATAATGAAATTCAAGCGCGGTTTTTTAAGACATACGAAACCATTTTCTTTTTGACAAAATTTAAAAAAAGCCATGAACACTTTTTAGTGCAGAAAATTTTGAAAAGAACATGATTTTTATTCCAACTGTCACGCGTTTATTACGCGGTTAGCCGAAACAAAATGAAAAGAATTGTAACACGCACGAAATCGTTTCACAAAATCAAATAAATTTGAATTTTTCTCAATATATATTCTTTCGATTTTTTTTTTTGCGTCCCCCTCAGAAATAATGAAACTCAAGGGCTTTTTTTAAAGACATACTTAAGCATTTTCTTTTTAATAAAATTTAAAAAAAGCCATGAACACTTTTTCGCGCTACAATTTTAGAAAAGAACATGATTTTTATACTGACTGTCACACGTTTATTACACGGTTACCCAAAACGAATGGAAAATCAAATGAATTTTTAATTTTTTCAAAATATATTTTTTACTTCTCTCGATTTTTTTCCTCTCACAAATAATAAAATTCAAGGGCTTTTTTTTGAATCCTCGAAGCAGTTCTGATGTGCACTTTTTGGTAGGTCCTTGAGGACACTCAACATTTCGGTTCATAATTTTCCAATCGTGCCTCAAGCCCGAGATTTCATGGCTCTCTTCAGTCTTGGAATCAGGGAATAATCGCGGAGGGTTAAATCTGGGGCATCGCTAAAGTGTTATTTTTGAACGCTATACAAGGGTTTTTTTTTAGTCAACATCCAAAAACTTCGGAACGTATTTCACTGCCGCAGTTTTCATGCCCAAAATAGTCGAAGAATAAGATCTGTCGAATGAGCCGGTCGATAATCCGATATCCTCAGCAACTTCTGATTCGATTATTCCGCATATAAAAACTTTGTTTACCTTCGCAAAGTTTTCGTCGGTTGTCCATTTGCTGGAGCGTTCAAAACCAGCGTCGGTATCCTTATCTCCTAAATTTCTACCACTTTTTAACTTTTTTCTGAGTCGGAGCTCAATCAGCGTCGGCCCCTCAAAATGCTTTTGAGAACTTAAAACTTCTTGGGAATATTTCTAGCTTTCCTGACTCTCACAACACTAAAACTAAATATCGAAAATTCGATAAAAAGTTCGAAAAAAGTCTTTTTTTGTTTAAACAAGAATTCCATCACGTCAAGAAATCACAATATCCGGAAAGTGCTTCTATTCGATCTTTTTTTTTTTTTGCTTTTAGAATTATTCTTCTTTAGAGTTCTTTGTCGATTTTCGATGACTGCCACCTTCAGGGTTAATATTTTTTCTTTAATTAAATTTCTTAATTTCCATAAAATTTTTTTAATTTAAAACAAATTACAAACGGCAACTAATTCCCCATCGCTGACCTTCCCCCAAATAATAAACTAGATTCACTTAGTTTGGCTAGTGACTTTAGCCAAGAAACAAACGAACGAACAAACAAACAAACACACGAAATTATTAAACACAAGAGCACCAAGAATCGCGTTGAATTGAAAAACTTACTCCAGTATTGCAAATGAAAATCGCATAAAAAAAAACAAAAAAAAAAACAAAAACAAAAATACTTGGCAAAAGAGATGTAATTCGAAAAATGATGCGAATTTTGTGGAGATTTTTTTCTCGTTCACCACGAAGCCGTCCATAATGCATCGTGATGCTAAGCGATCTATAGTTTTTTTTTAATTTATTTTTTAGTTTTTTTGGTGATTGTGCGTTTTGTTTTTGTCTGCAGGTTTGTTTGTCTTAAATATCAATTCAATATTTTAGAGATTCTGTGCAGAGATTTCGTTTGTAATTCGTGAGTGTTTTATTTTTTTCGTTCGCTTTGTTTTAAATTTTAGCTGCAGTCGCTATTGAAGTTTGTATTAGAGTTTGATGTGTATAAAAGTATCGCGAAATCTGTGATGAATTACAGTTTAGCGAAACGCATTAAGACGTGCAGTCAATCATCTAGAAACGCGCTGAGTTTTAAAGTGATCTTAACACACTAACAGATTTGAAGTGATTTATATTTCAACAACAACAACAACAAAGTCTATTCTTTGCAATTTTTCGCGCAAAATATTATTTAACTGAAAATATGAAATTCTTGGTGAGAAAAGGAATAAGAATTAAATATAGAAAAAATTATTTTTTAAAAATTCCTCATAAAATTTAAATGTGTTTTAGATTCTTTTCGCTTTGATTGCCGCCGTTGCCGCCCGTCCCGGTGGCTTGTATGGTGGCTATGGCGGCTATGGCCATGGTTATGGCGGTTATGGTGGCATTAGCTACGCTGCTCCATCTGTGAGTTATGCTGCTCCATCTGTGAGTTATGCTGCTCCAGCAGTGAGTTATGCAGCTGCCCCAGCAGTTAGTTATGCCGCTCCAGCTGTAACTTATGCCGCTGCCGCGCCTGTAGTGAAAGCAGTTGCTGCTCCTGCCATTTCTTATGCAGCTCCTGCCATTTCCTACGCCGCTCCTGCTCCAGCCATAGTTAAAGCTGTTGCTCCTTCCTCTGCCACGAGCTATGCTTCCTTTAGCACCGTGAGTTTTTATTTAACTTGAAATTTATTTGAGGGTAACAAAATTGATTATTTAAGGTTGTGAGCCATCCACCAGCCGTTAAGGCAGTAGCTGTTGCAGCACCTGCCATATCTTATGCTGCACCTGCTGTCAAAGTAGCCGCTGCTCCAGCCATTTCATATGCCGCTCCAGCCGTTTCCTATGCAGCTCCTGCCGTTTCATATGCAGCTCCTGCCATCTCTTACGCTGCTCCTGCTGTTAAAGTGGCTGCTGCTCCTGCCATTTCATACGCTGCTGCCCCCTCCTTTTCCTATGCCGCTGCACCCGCCATCTCACTAGGTTATGGCCACGGTTTCGGTTACGGTCATGGCTACGGCTATGGTGGCCATGGCTACCATTAAGTTCCTGTGCTCAGGAAAAACTTTTTTAACTAAATCAACTACTTGTGAAATATTGAAAGCCGCCGTTTATTTTTTTGCCAATAACGATTAACGAACTTAGTCAATAACGTTTTTTTTTTAATTTGTTAAATATTCAGTTTAATTTTAAGGAAGCCCAGTGGGAGGATAGAACATCATCAGCTCCCCTTCGAGAAGCAGCATGTTTTATTTTTGCAGAAAGAATCAAAAGAATTTATTTATATTTAAATGAGAAAAACACAAAAATTATTATTATTATTATTATTATCGTTAAGCGCTAACTTTATTACGTTTCAATTTAACCGCATTTTCTTTGCTCCATCCACACCATGTATTTAGATTTTTATTTAATATATATTTTCTTTTTAATTTAAACTTATGGCAAGGAAAAAAGTTCATTTTTGTAAGATTTGAAAAATGCCGTTTAGGAACAACTTTGATGAAAAGGAAAATTATATAGTTTTTGTGATTGTATTTATGTTTGTACTGCGTATTTTCAAAAATTTCACAAATCAATTGAGAAAACATTTTCAGAAAAAATAAAAGAAAATATTGAACTTTTTTCATAAAAACAAAATTTGTATTATTTTTTCCTCGATCAACTTTATCAACATTCATTTGAAGTGGCAGATGTGATTAGAATGCAAGGAAACTTGATAATCAATTTGCTTTCCAGGATGAAGAACATATTTTGCAAGAAAAAAAGAATATTTATTTTATTTAAAAGAAATTTTAAAACAACGCTTCAGTGGAAGCAAGATGGACATCTTGAATAGGTTTAGAAATTAATTCATTAGCTTTTCTCCCCCTAATAAGAGATGATAAATTAATATCAACAGAAGCTTCATTAAAGTATTTTTTAACACCAGCATTAGCATCTTCCATTTTATAATTTTCAGTAGTTTGTTATTGTCAATTCTCATGAGTGTATGTGTGTTAATAAATACTACGAGTGTGTTAAAAGTAAAAACATATCTTCCCATCTCGCATTAAATGTTTCGTACAGGATTGTGTTTAAAGCATAAGTCCGTAAGGAATCTTAATAGCCCGACGTTTAACAACAACAGAATATTCAAAAATTGAATTTGTCATCTTCAAGGATTTTATAAAAGTCAATACGATGAAAATGGTTACAATATTATTTTTAAAATTGTTGCTGCCTACATATTTTACTCAAGTTATTCTACCAACAACGCACGGTTCTAAAAGATCGATAAATAACTTGTGACATAAAGAAATGAAGTATTTGCGACTCTCCGATTGAATCGTTTAAGAATTGTACCACTGAACATTTTACGAGCTGCAATATAACTCCTACTCGAGGCTCTTACAATTCTCGTTGAACTTTATGAAAGATCCTTTTGCTAATCTCGCCCAGAACCTCATATGTTTCCCTCTTCGATCAGTACAGATCAGGAAGAATCTTACACGTGTAACAGGTTCCCCAGTGCAAAAAAAAAAATCTTGTACGACCACGTACATTCAGAAAGAGTTTTAAAAACATTCATATAACAAGAGAGAAAGATAAATTAACAAAGAATTTAATTATCCATGAAACACAGCACAACAGCAAAACGAAGTTCTCGGAAGTCTCCATGTTCCCATCATCAAGGCGCGTGTGTGATTGCAAATTTGGTTGTACTTCTTTTCAGTGGTATAGTTATACTGTGTCGGCAGTTTTTTATGAATCGAAAGAAGTTTTAGAAGGAAATAAATTCAATTTAAAAAATATAATTTTAAATTTTAATTGTAGTACCACAAAGTTAAATTTAAGAAGCGTAGAGGACTAACTCCAAAATTTTTCTCGTCGACGAATCCAAAAGGCACTTAAAATGGTGCGAATAGCATTGAGTTGACAACGCTATTGAACTTTAAAATAGTTTAACAATCGTAGACTCTGAATTGAAGGCTTTTAAGAGATTCGAATTTCTTAACACTCCGGCACGTAATCACAGACCCCCCCTAAAACCGGTTTTATATTTAGAATTGACTTTGTTAAGAATATTTTGAGTGGATGCTACGATTTTATAAATTCTAGAACTGAATAGCACTTTTGTTAAGTTGGATATTCCGCAATTCGAACTCCTGGTTCCTTGAAGAGCTGAAGACAATTTAAAAAAATCAAATAACTGCAAAAAGGCAAGAATCTTTTAGATGAAAAGGTCCCTAGTCTGCATTCATCCAAAGCATTTGATCACACTCTAGAGAGAAAAAGCGAAAGGTTTACAGAGAGGAGGACACCATAAATTAGAACAATTTATATCAGAAAAAAATTTTATTAGATTTCCTTTAAAAAAGTTTTTATTCAATAGCCAGACTATTGGCTGTCCAAGATTGTGGAAACTGCATAGAACCACATCTTGTAATGCCACTAGAGATTGATTTAAAACTTTTTGCTTTATAGTGAGTGAATTGATCAACATATAATTTGATCATAAATACTGAACTATTTTGAGGAAGTGAAATGATATAAAATCAAACAGGACTAAAACACAAGGATATTTTAAAATTCAAAAATTCTTTTCTTAGACATTAACTGGTTCATAAAATGTAATTTTAATGAATTGGGTTTCTCTTTTTAAGCATTTCATCTTTCGATTAATTAGTTAAGTTTCTGTTGTAACGGATTTATTTTGTGTTAATCGCTTAAACGATTAAAAGTTTGCAGATAATAAATAAATTCAATATATAAAAACAAATAAATTATTCACTATTTTGTGATTTTATTAGCAAAATTAATTTGCAACAGATAATAAATAAACAAGAGATTATGGCCACGAAGCGAAGGATTACTGTTTCGACTGTGACTCTGTCTTGTAAAGAATTTTTCTAATCTGCCAAGTCGAAACACCGACCGGCTGCACTTTACTGACAGACACTATCACGTATTAAAGAGAGAAATGCAGAACTGTAGCGAAAATTCTCCGGCTGCAAGAAATTTTTCATCTTCTCATCTTTCTTCGTTTGTCCTCTCAAAATCAAGTCCTTTTTTTTTAGTTTCCGGTACAATGCACTGTTAATATAGCGGTCATCTTCTGAGTGCTGGTCCTACTAAAAAGCCTGCATGATATCCTTTTTTTTATTAGAAATTTCACTAATTAAAAGACCTATCCCAAAATAATCTTATAGAAAAAGTATTTCGTTGAAATATTTTCAGAAATTCATAGTGGAAAATATGCAATTTCTCACTCCGTTTCCTGCAGTTCTTTAAACGTAAAAAATCCTGGATTATGCCAACAAAACTCTGTTGCATGTTCTTATCACTTTTAATAGTTTCAGTTAATTCTAATTGAAGACAGATTCTTGCATTAGAAATCTATAGTTTCCTCTAGTGCCTCCTCATCACCAGACTCATTCTGTCCTAATTCAGCAACGGAGTTCTTTTCATTTTGGTTATTTGGAAAACAAATTAAATTATTTATAAATACATAAAAAGAATTGGGCGAGGAAATATAAATTAAAAAGAAAAGAATAATAAGAATAAAATGTTGGTGTTGAACAGAATTTCCAAATATATAAATTTCATTAAGAGATATTTCATTCTGGAAAGGATTTTCTTGCCTTTTTAAGAATCAAATTCCGTTTCACAATGAAGTTGAACTCTGCGATATGGTCGTATATCCAACTTGAAACTTGAATTTAAATCTCATGAAATCCTGTCAATTAAATAATTTGCAAAATTATTATTTGCATCTATTAAGTTGTTAGTCGAAAATTCAACAATTCCCTCAAGCCCAGAGTCTTTATGAAGACATTTAATAGCCCACATCCAACAGTTGCATGCCTTGTGTGGCACTATTATTGATTGCGAAAGCAGCCTTGTTAGAAACTATGAGACAGCAAAATGAAACTACAAGACAACCACAATTCAGAATGAGGAACATTATCGTTTGTTGAAACGTTTACCCATGCCCCAAACGCAATGTAAATCAATTAACTTTAATTTGCTGCCAACAAACACTTTAAGATTTGTTACAGTTGCAACAGTCGTACGTACAACAATGTAAAATTGTTTGTCCTTAAATGTTGCGATAGCAAATGTTGATCAATTTCATTTCCACCGGACATGTCCTTAAACATCGACTGGTTTTAACTCAATTTAGTTTTGAAAAACTGATTGCAACAAGACCACACATTCACTCTTGCGCAGTCAGTGGACGGACGGACACCGAAGCCATCAGTAGACGACAACAAGAATAAGTTAACAAAAACACATGAAAATTAAGTTTTGCAGTGGCAATTATTTGAAGTTGAATTAATCGAAATAAAGTTTGTACTTATTTAAGTGCAACTACAACGCACTGTTGTTGTTCAGACAAGAAAAGATACAATTGAAATTTTGTAAAGACTTCTAACGTGTTTGGGTGTGTGTGGCACTATTAGCATTAATGCGCTTGATTAGTTTGTTTGTTTGTTTGTTGGCTTTTTTTCTTATAATTTTTGCTTTTTGGGGTGATTGTACATAATTTGAAAACTGCAATTGGAGAATCTGTTTTGGAGAATATTGATCTTGATGCGTATAAAAGTGTCGCAAAAACGAACACGAATCGCAGTTCAATCAAACGCGTTTTAACGTTCAGACATCAAACAGTAACTGAAGTGGATTTAATTGAAAATCGTCCTTTTTGTGTGAATTTTTAATAAATTAAAGAAACAGAAAACAAAACCATTTTCATAAACATGAAATTCTTGGTGAGACTGTTGCCTTCGATGGCATTTTCTAAAGTTGTTAATGTTTGCGTAAATTGTGTTGTAGATCATTTTGGCTTTGGTAGCATCGGTGGCTGCTCGTCCTGGTGGTTTATTTGGTGGTTACGGCGGTTACGGTGGTGGTTACGGTCATGGCGGTCTCAGCTTTGCTGCAGCTCCATCCATCAGTTATTCAGCACCAGCTGTCAGTTATTCAGCACCAGCTGTCAGTTATTCAGCACCAGCTGTCAGTTATGCGGCAGCTGCTCCTGTGGTTAAGGCCGTAGCTGCAGCTCCTGCTATCTCTTATGCTGCACCATCCATTTCATATGCTGCTCCTGCAGTTGCTGCAGCTCCCGCCATTTCTTATGCACCATCCATTTCATATTCTGCTCCTGCAGTTTCTTATTCGGCACCATCGATTTCATATGCCGCCCCTGCCGTTGCTGCTGCACCATCTATTTCTTATGCTGCTGCTCCTGCTGTTGTTGCAGCCCCCGCTCCAGCCGTTGTCGCGGCACCCGCTCCAGCCGTTGTTGCAGCACCTGCTCCTACCCTAGTTAAAGCCATCACTCCCGCTTCTACAAGCTACTCCACTATCAGTACTGTAAGTCATTTAAATGAGAATTATAGATCACGTAGGAAATTGTCAGAAGCGTAGGGTTCTAATTTACAGTGATACCCGGAAACAAAATCTATTGGAATTTCTACTATAAATTTTCTTAAAATTATTTTCGAAAAGGTTTTGTTTCAGCCCTCAATGAGTATCATTATAAAATAAGCAAAATAAGTTTCAAAATCTGACAAGAAATGAGGCCAAATCGCCGCAATCGATATCCATTGAAGTTTCAATATGATTGAAATAAAAATTTCGATCGATATCGAGTGCCGCAATTCGCCCCCAGCTCGACAACCAACATCTTCAATACGAATGCGTTGATTTTTCCCACCGAATCACTTGTTTGTTGAATTGCTCTCACGAGTTATTTCGAAATCCATTCTGATCATAAAGACTTTTAATAAGAAATTATTCGGAAAGTTTTATAAACACGAAGTCCGAAGATGGAATGATAAGTTGGTATTATTTTCGAAACCAAAGTTTTTAAAGGGTCTCCACTGAACTGAATAAGTTCGGGAGTAATTAACAGGCCGAAAAATTTCATTCGGCTGTTATTAGAATTATATTTGATATATTTAAAAATATATTTCTGCATTCCAGGTCATCAACCATCCTCCAACAATTAGAACTGTGGCAGTAGCTGCTGCACCCGCTGTTAAGGTAGCAGCTGCTCCAGTTGCCGTGGCTGCAGCTCCTGCCATATCGTATGCAGCCCCAGCAGTCAAAGTAGCTGCTGCGCCCGCCATTTCATATTCAGCTCCTGCAGTTTCATATGCCGCAGCTGCTCCCGCTATTTCCTATGCCCCATCCGTATCATATGCCGCCGCTGCTCCTTCCATTTCATATGCCGCCGCAGCTCCTTCTATTTCATATGCCGCAGCTCCCGCTATTTCCTATGCCCCTTCAGTTTCATATGCCGCTGCAGCTCCTGCCATCTCTTACGCTGCACCAGCTGTTAAAGTAGCTGCTGCTCCAGCCATCTCATATGCTGCTCCCTCCATTTCGGTGGGTTATGGGCACGGTTTCGGTATTGGGGGCGGCTACGGTCATGGCCATCATTAATTGCTTGCTTTTGGTACACTGGGCGCAAAAAACGGAAACATATTGAACTGCTTATGAACTATTGGCTGCACAAAAAGGATTTACGAATTTAGTCATTGTGACGTCTCTGATGACGTTTTTGTTTTATTAAGTTTATTTTAATTTTAAGTGAGAAAAGCAAACAAACGAACAAACAAACAAAACTGGGAGAGCAACATCAATTCTCCCAAATTTAGCAGAAAGAATCAGTTGATTGTATTTATTAATTTTTAAGCACTAATTTTATGTTTCCTTTCAAATAATATAGTCCTAAACACCATTTCCTTACGCTCTAACAAATGTATGTAGATTATCAATTAATCCTTCATTTACTTTATTTTAGATGGCAAGGAAAAAAGTTCAAATACTTTACAAAAAAGCAAAAAAAATAAAAAATAATAAGAAAATATGTTTGTTGCAGGACAATCATGAGATATTGTGATTTTACATATAAATTTAGGATTTAATCTGTTGACCAAAAAAAAAAAGCTTTTATATGTAAAAGAAATTTAGAAACATTTCAATTTTAAAATAAAAAAGTTGTAACTTTTTTCATAAAAAACAATTACTTTTCTTTGAATTATTTATTTGAGATATTGTCTGAGTTTTCTGGTGTAATTCTCAATTGGTTTTCGAAAGTTTTGGTTGAAGTCCAGTGTTTCTTTGCAGCCAGTATCAATGAAATGCTGTCATATAGATTTGCTTAACTTCTATACGAACTTCGTCTTGTAAGCGGCTTATAAGCATAAAATATTTTTTATGAATATGGCCTACAATATGAGACAGTACAGAACACAAGTAGAAGAGGTGTTATTTAAAATAAATTCCTTTTTAAAAATTAACGTTTGAAGACATTGTTTAAAAAAATCCGCTCCGTCATTTCTACATTTTATTTAAAAATATAAAATTATTCATACATTTATTTCTTACACAAAAACTAGGATTGAGGTAGTAAAACAACAACTACAAAAATAAAAATTAAATTGACTATCAAGAAGCAAAGGGCATTTAATACTTTTGCAATCTCCTTCCAAGGATGCAGTTGGACTTCGACATAATCATTGGACTTAAGAAAGGAAAAATTATTAAATAAATATTATAAAAAATTTTCCAGCATTTTTCATAAAACTCACATCTGCCAATCTCATGCACAATAGCAAACGCAGGGGCGAGAAGTTCACCACAGTGGTTAACCAAGGAAAGGGTTTACTTTTGGGGGGATACAACTCCAGCCACATGAGCGCGATATGCAACATATAACAGAAAGTGGACATACGTAAAATGTGCTGGTACGCTAAAACTAAAGAGTTGGCATTAAAGTTTCTCTCTCTCTCTCTCTTTGAGCGAAAAGTACAAAACTACTCACTTATATCCGGCACGTAAGGAGTTGGGGCATGTTTGGTAATAAACATCAGGCCTAACATTAAAATTAAAAAGACCACTAGGATTAGAGCACCACGGCGGTAGCCTCTCAACAAAAAGGACAAAATTATTAAGGTTTGGCAAGCTGATGGGAGAGTTCAAAAATAGAAATTAAAAGAATTACTGCAGGTTTTCTTTACATACCCAAAATCGGAACCGAAAATACATTTTTATAAAACGAACTGTTGCGTGATATTTCGAACATGACCGATATGTCGCCGTCCATGGTCTGCATAATATATTTGTCGGTAAAACGTGCCATGCGGCCCTGGTTTATGGGATTAACCGAAATTTTATGTATCTGCCACTCGCTCAAGGAATCCACAGTTTCATGCACCAATTGGTCGTTATATATCAAGGGCAACTCTTTGGAAACATCCGATACTAAGCCAAATTCTATGTCACACTTTAAATGCTCGTTGGGCCAATTTTGTTCGGGATTTATGCACCAGGTATGGAAAACAGCATCGGGTATGATTAACTTAATCGTACCGTTATTATCGATTCGTATCTCTTCGTAGAAGTTTGAAACGGTTTCACCAACGCCACTGAGAATGAAATTCAGTAAATTTTATTACGGGTCATTTTAAGGTCACACGGTCTTACTTGATAACCATCAGATGGGGCGTCCAAATATCTCCCTCTTTATGGTTTATGTCATCGATAAAACCGAAATCTTCCGGTTTCCATTTCAAGCGGTAGTCCTGCCAACTCTAAAAAATTATTAGAAAGCAACGTTTCCTTTTAGCAGGTGTGGAACGAAGCGATAATGAATGTAAAAAAACAGTGGAATTCAGCTAAAACGATCTCCACGGAGCAAGGTAAAAGTTTTGATTCGTTAAGCAGGAAGTTTATTATAACATAAAATGAATGCAGCTCGGTAATGGGTCACACTTTTTGAAGTTTCCGTTATGTTTGTATTTTAATAATTCTCGTTTGCTCTTTTTTATAAGACTTTCCAGACGTTTAATGAATGACACTTGCACGAATAAAATGCAGAGATAGTCGGGTATACCACACAACACATCAAAGAATTTTTTTTTCCATATTAGTTTAAATTACTTTCAGCCATTAAGGCAATTTAGAATACTTAGTCGAATGAAACGACAGGGGTTGCTACACTGTCTGAACAAATTATTTGTACAACTTAAGTTCTGCAACAGAGAGCATGAAATATTTTATCTTTTCCAGTTTTGATAAATATTTGCGATTTTAAAAAGTTAATAATACTTTGAAAAATATATCATATTAATTTTTGGCTCTGTTCGAAAATTCGAACTTAAGTTCGAACTTCCAAACATACTGAGTTGTCAAATCAGACATATTTCTTTATATATGTTAATTTTTGGTTATGTTCGAAAATTCGAACTTAATTTCGAACTTCGAAAAATATTGATTTTGAAATCCAAAACTGCACACTTGTGAAATACTGTTGCTTTTGTAAGTGAAAAAACGTTTGAATGTACGAATTGTTTCTGTTTTATAAAAATATATGACAAATAATTGTTATTAATGAAATGTGTTATTTAATTACACATTTTGTTTGTGTGTATTAAAAAAAGGAAATAATTTAAACCACTTTAATTTTAATTTCGTGCTGATTCTTTTTACCCAAAATAGCATTAAAAATTCAAAGTGCTTAATTAAGGGGTTTTATAGGAGAGATACTTTATCCCTTCAATGCACTCTATTCATGAAATTTCGGAATATTAATTTCAATTGCAAATTTTATATTTTCTTCTCGAAATTAAAGCAAAAATATCTATACAATTTTGAACAATTTCGAATATTGAAATTTGATATTTTAACTTTTTCAAGGTGAGTGTAAAAAAGGTGACCAGATTTGCCCCATTTGCCAAAGTCTTTATGAGGTCTTGATGGTAACGCGAGTGCTCACAAAAATACGTCATTGTCGTTATTAATCAGCGGTTATCAAGTTGGAGCGTTCCACTTTGCAAAACAAAAAATATTGTGCATGTCCGCAATATAAAAACAATTTCCAGCTCACTCACCAATATCAAGGTCAAGCGCGTTTGCAAAAAACCATGATCGTGTTGATAACGAATGGCCGCAATGTTAAAGGAGAAATTCACACTTGCCAAGTGGGGTGGGAACGATCCGTTCTCGGCTTTGGCCCGAATGTTTTCTTGCAAACGTTGATACGGTGTCTGAGGTCTCACATCGTCTTCCAGTTCATCCTCAAAGCCATCAAATTGACAGTCGTAAAACCAACTGGCCGGTATATAATCGTAAGTACTGAAACTTATATAATTTATGTTCAAGGGAGAAGCGTCGGTGAAGTTCATTAAGGGTTCCCCCTTATAGCCCGGTATGTAAACCAGTAGATTAGCATCTTAATATTTAGGAAATGAAAATGAAAACGAGAAACGAAATATTTCATAAGGAAATAGATAAAAGAAAATATGTAAATAAAATAGCTTGAGGCATTTCAAGGTTGTACCCTTCGTTTGTATGACTTCAATGGGTGTGGGATTCAGCATTGATAAAATATTTGGTTCCTGATTACTGGCCACACGACGACGTCCCATGCTGGTACGTATTGTAGAGAACGAATTGAGACCCGCACCAATGACTAATGAAAGCACAAAATATCTCGTTTTAATTTTATTTTAAACAATTCAAATGTGTCCTTTGGGTTTTACCAATTTCGTAAACACGATCCATTAGCTTGGGATGATTGGTGACCGATAATAATATGTGAGCATCTCTCGCAGTCATCACATAAAATTTCAGATGCAGCAATTCCGTGCTGGACAATTTGTTATTTTTTAAATTGTGCACATGAAAGAAATCAGCGTAATTATATCCACGATTGTTTGGAATGCTGTAGTGGCGACAAGAGCTCATTTGAGCCAGACTGACGTTATATTTTAGATCGGCTTTGGCATTATTTACATGTAGAAAGAAAAGTATGCCAACTATGAGATGATAAAACCGTTGACACATTTTTTATAAAATCCCTTATATAGTTAATTGATTATATATATTTTAGCAACCGATCTTTGCAGCGTTTCAGAGAGAACTAAATCTTGCTGTGGCTCATGGATTGTTTTCAATTATGAATGAAGCATTTTTAGTTTTTTTTTGTTGCGTTTTTAATTTTTATCACAATAAGAGTAAAAATAATTTATCGCTTAAATGTTGGGTATGAACCTATGAAATGTTATCGCGTAAAGTATTTTCCATACAACTCATATACACTTACATACATATACATACATATAAATACATACAGATGTGGTGTATGTATGCATTTATATATCGTATATATAAATAAGTACGGGTATATTGAATTCCTTTGCACAACAATATGTTATATTTATCCCATTACATGCGAAAATATTAGTAATGGCTTCAATTATTTCCTTAATTGTTTCAATTAAAGTTTTGTTCAAAATATATCTTATTAACAACTTGATATTATATATATGATATATATATATATATATATATATATATATATATATGTAAACGATATGAATATATATGAAACGTTCTTGAAAGCAATTTCACAAACATATTAAAAACAAAACTTGATTTTAAAATCAACGTCTGAATTTAAAAAAATTACAGATTTTATGCAAATTTTAGAGATGAATTCCAGATTTTAAAACAGATCGTACTACTATGCAAACATATTTTATATATTCTGCCGATTTCTTTTAATATTATACGATTGACATTCAAGGGTCTGTTTACTTGCCGTCACCTTCTATAATCACCAACGTAAGCAACAGTTGAAAGCAGCTGACCGGCATTTCATAAAACATGTGCGACGACATTGCCAGTGTAACGAAATTGAATAAAAACCAAAACAGGGCTGCCACACATACATTCGTAATCACTAACACGTGAGATACATTTAAGAGAAAACAGTATCATGATGTGGTGAAAGAACGAGTGAAATGCCGTATATACACAAACGTGAGCACACTATGCACAAAACGGGTGTGTATTTGATAAAAACACTCATTTTGTTACAGCCACTTCTTACGTCAACCGTAACCAAACATATTTTGATACTTATGTCTATATAGTTTTCACTTTAAGCTATTTCGTTTTATATTGTGTTTCAATACAAAAACTTGTGTATTAAACAATGAAATATTTGTTATTTATAACAACCAGAAACAGTTTGAATGTTTAATGTTGTCATATGTTTTAATATTTATATGTATTTGTTAATATAAAGTGCTATATATTAATATATTACGTGTTATTTGAACTATATTAACACTTAATATTCTAATATAACGCGCTACACATACGATTTTATTTATAAAAATTCTCAAGCTCATTTAAAAAAAACAAATTCTTGAAACAATTGTTCTATGGTGCCTTTATAATTATTATAAACCAGTTATTATTTTCAAACGTCCGTCATTGTATTAACCCAGAAGCATAGACATTTTCTGTGCCCTGGCAGCCCTACACATGGTAACATCTTCAATACTATATAACAAGATATCAGCTGCAAATGAATTAGTTGTTAAACAAATTGTTGAGTGAAAAGTTGTCTGCCAGCGCAGGGCCGGTATAAATTAACGTATTAAAACAAACAATTTTGTTATATTTAACAAATTTATAAATAAAAAATACAAATTCGAAAACAAGTGCAGCAAAAATAAAACGCAAGTTCCGCCAAACCTTTTCGAAGAGACGCTAAATAGAAGAGGTAAGTCTATTTAAATAATTTCTAGTACTTGTGGCCAAAACTATTTGAAAGTGTTGAACTTATTTTAAATTTAAATAACTAAACCTTCATTAAGAAAAACAAGCACGTAAGTAAGAAATAAAACAAGAACCAAAAGAAGCCGAAAAGAAAGTTTTATTTGCGTTGGTGTGTGATTGATTGACAAAGTGTGTTATCGTTGTATGTAGAATAATTATCGATGATGATGATGATGGTGTTGTCGAAGTTGTTAGTTTGTTTAGATCTTTTGTCGAAATTAATTTATTTTTTTTTATTTAAAACGCTACAATTTGGAACACGGCTAACTTAATCGCAAATTATTTAACTGGGTTCATGTGGGTTATGTGTTCTTGTTGTTGTTTTCTATACACAAACACACATGTGCATGTGTGTTTGTGCAGACTTATGCTGTTGAATAAATAAAGAGAGGAAGAGCCAGGTTTTATATAAACTATTTGTTATGCTAAACTAAATATTTTACTTTTAGCGGGAAGATCGAGATGCATCAATTTGATAAACGGAATGTGTGTGAACTAACAGATTCAAAATTGTACTACAGCTATAAGAAAATAACTAAAAAAATATATATTTAAAATGCTTATGCTGGGTGGGTTTTTGAGATCTCGGTTAAATTAGGTTTAGTTAATCTAAGTGCTTTGTGACGTCATTTCTAATTTTTTGTACAGTATTTTCATCAAACAGCTCAGTTTTACTTGGCTGGTCTTTAGTGAAATAATAGAAAAAAATTATAATTAACAAGTGGCAAAGAAATACACATGAATACTAATTATGAAAGTGTAGCGGCTTTCGAAAACAGCTGTTTTGCTCTGCTGTGTTAGTTGAATATAAACTTTCCCTTGTGCTTTGCAATATTTATCACGTCTTTCGGAATTGATAACTCTTTTCAAAACATTTACTTAAGGCCAAGACTGGTCTATTGATAAAGAAAATGTGTTCGAAGTGTCCAATTTTTGATATTGCCTTGGCGTGGCGTTTAACTAATTACAGAATAAAGGCCACAATGTATACAATATAAATATTTTCCCTTTATTTTTTTTTTTTTTTGTCTGTTCTGGCATAAAAATTAATTTTATGTTTTTTTACTTTTAATTTAATTGCCCAGTAATTTGATTTTTATTCTGCCCCACTGTGTTTTGGTGACAGTAGTGGCCAATGAACTTTGTACATGCTTTGATAATCACATTCAAACATATTTTTTAAAAGAAGTTGCTTATCTTTCATTCTTCTTACATTCTTGATACGACGCGCGTCATATCAATTGTTTTCTTACCTAAAATAAACTTTTAAGGTGTTCCCTGAAATTTATTTCTTAACAACTTTTCTTTTCATTCTTTTAAGTGCTAAATAATGACTAATTGTTAGTAACTACACGAAAAGATATAATCTAGTTTATGTTAGCCAGCAGGAATTTTCGCCACATATCGCTCGTGTTCGTGTAGAAGGTAATATCTCTGAATTAATGAAAAAGAATTAAGTGTCAAAATGTGAGTGATCTTGAGCAGGTGCAGCAAATATTTCTAGCCATGGTTTGGAGAATATTATTTCAGGGTACTTGAAAGTGTTTAAAATTTAAAGATGTAAATCTTACAGTTTCAGTCTTTTACAGCAAATCACACATACATACAAACATGTGTGTGATCATGCACATGGACTAAAATTTATGTTAAATTTTATTGGGCATTAGCAACGTTAGTTAAATAGTTTATGATCGATCTCTTTGTTGACCGACTGACTACCTACGTCAGCTACACTAATTAAATAATAAATCAAAAAGTTGTTTAGCTTTGAAATAAATGCTGGCTTGTCAATTCAGTACTGATTTCGATTCTTTAAACTAATAATTTTTTTATATATTTTTATTGCTTTTCCTGGAACTCACTCCCATTATGCTCAAATTATTTATTGTTAAAACTTATTATTATTATAATATTTTTTATTAAACCACATTTTAATTTATTTACATCGAGTTTTTCGATTCTCAAATCCACGTGTTTGTGAAATTTATGTAAATTTTACAAAAAAATTCCGGTTATTTGTGACATAACAAAAAATTTATGGTGTAACTATTCATATACTCTGAATCAGATGATTCAAATAACTTAAATCTTATGAAGCGAAATTATTTTATTATTCATATCGATTAAATCTTAGTGGTATTAGATTCCGACATGAAATTTAAGTAGTTCTAATCATCTGATCGAAAGTGTGTAACTCGTAGTTAATTGTAATGAAGGCAGGCACGTGTGTAACATTTTCATAAAAACTTACAAATTAATCTCATAAATATTTAAGTCATTACACGAGCATACGGTAATTTTTAGAACTAAATTGTTGGTGTTGTTGTCTCATTCATAATGAAATTACCAATGAGTACTTTGGTAATTAGAAACAGGAGCTAATCAAATGCCCCTTGAGTCGACAGTTTGGACTGAAGACATTTTTTCAAATGCATTTCTAGATAATTCGTTTTGTTCGTATGCGTTGCTTTATTACTCGCAATCAAGTGATAAATAATGCGTCATTTTAAGATCGGTAATTTTCAAGTTTTGCCAGATTGACTCGGATATTTGTGCATATTTCAGTTTTAATATAATAATAAACAAACTAACACTTCTCTCACGTGTTGAAAAACTATTTAATTCGAAATTAGCCAGGCAAAAAAGTATTTGTTAAGAAAACAAAATCAGCTTTTTTCTGAGAATTTTTATTTATTTAACAAAAAGTAAATCAATATTTGATTGTTTATAAAAAAAATATCCGTCTTTAGTCAAGTATTTGAATTTCAAATAGAAATAAGATGACAGAAACATTAAAAACTCTATTTAACACTTTTTGTTAACTTGGATTAAATCAAATTGCCCACAACATTATTTGGGATTGTCTATATATATATATATATTTTTTTAGCAAAAAACTTATCATAGTATTTAAAAAATATGTGCGCTTTTTTTCAATGAAATAGAAATTTCCAAAAATCATACTTTACAAAGTCAGGGCTAATAGCCAAATCGAGGTGCCAACCAGTTTATGCTTCTCTGTTTTGTTGGTTTGTTTATTATGAAACGTTTCTTCGACTTGAAATAATCTTAAACTTTGTAGTTTCTTATTTGTTTTGTGTTTTTGGCAACAAGAAGAAAAAACAAACACATTTTAGCCAATTGATAACTCGCTGTTAGTTAATTAACTGTTCAAAAGTATCTATAAATATAAAAATTGCTTATTTTGTTGCCGTTGGCTTTCCATTGTTTTTCGACCTTCATTTTCTGTGTGTTACTTTTGTATTTTTATATTATTCAGATACATTTTGTGCGGAGTCGTATTTTTCTTTTTGAATACCAGACAAGCATATTCAGACATTGTCGCAAGCGACAGCAGTTGTACAACAAAATATTCGTTTCAAATAGTTGCACTCTAGCAAAGCCACTGAATAATCTTCGCAAACTATTTAAATTTTCGTAATGAAAAAGCAAACATATTTTGTTGAATTAATAGTAAAAAACAATATAACTTGAATAGGGTGTGAGATTTCAAACACCCGGAAACATAATTATTCTTGTCTATTGATAAAAATCATTATGTTACTGATCCCACTGAGTATTAAAAGAATTTCTGAAATATTTCAAAAGTTTGAGTTAAAAACTAAAAGCAACTGGCAACAGAATGTATTGTTAGAGAATATGTATGTGTAATTGCTCGTTAATTTTCTCATGAAAACAAAGAAAATATTTAAAAAAAAAATTCAGCTTAAGCATGTCTACATGATTGCATTTTAATTTTTAAACTCAGGTTGAAATGCCGGCATTTAAACCTCTACTAAACCCATAACAAACGCCGTAACATTTTAATAATTTAACGAAAACAATAACTCAAACTATTTCAAATAATAAATTTAATTAAATTGGCTAATTGTTGGAAAAATGTTTTTTTATTCGAAAAGGCATGACAAAAATATTTCAGAGCACAAGGGAAAGTCGACATCCGTTTTATCTATTTAACTTAAGCAGCAGAGCAGACAGAATATTTCAAAATTTTATAATGAAAAATCGTACGAGAGTTTTAGCAGTCTTATGAAAATATGTTGCATTTAAGAGCAAATCAAACAATTCTTAATTAAAAATTTTCGAAAACATTGAAAACATAAAATAATAATAATAATAATAAATAAATAAAATTAAGAAAATAAAAAGAAACTAATAATTAGTTTTTAAAAAAGTTCAAGCCAAATTTCGAAAAAAAAAAATTTCTAATTTATGTGTTCAAATTAAGTTCGAAAACGAATTTTAATTTTTTTTTTTTAATTTTTAAACATAAAAATAAATTTTCACAAATTAAATAATTAAAAGAAAATAATTCGATGTTTCGAATTTGCTCAAAATCTAAAAATATTTATAATTTCTTAAAAAATCTTCATATTGATTAAAAAAATAAATTTAAGGCTTATTAGTTTTTTGTAAAAATTTAAAATTTAAGAAAATCGTATATTCTCGCTAAAAATTTCAAAATAGTTTTTAAAGCAAAATTTTGAAATAAATTTTCGAAATTGATTTATAACTTCATTTCAACATTTTTTGGTTTACAAAAACTTTATTTACAAGGTGTATAATTTATTATTAGTAAAACCTAAAAAACTCTGCTTTTAATTTGAACTTATTTTTTCAGCTTTCAAATTACCTGCATAAAATGCTTACAACGATACTCCTCATTGCATTCCTCGCACTATTGTTTTGTGCCTTTTGGTTTGCGAAAACTTCGAAAGAAGTTCCCAAGTCGTGGTATGAATGGAAAATGGAAATTCGCTATCAATATTTGGGCATTATGGGCCTAATTGACGACTTCCTAAATAGATCGAACGATAAAGTTGGCAAGTTTTCAAATTTTAATAATTTTTTTCTCAAAAACTGAATAATAAATTGTGTTTGTGCATTTCAGAACTTTACAAACAGCCGGGACATATTGCTATTATAACTGGCGGTAATCGTGGCATCGGTTTGAGAATTGTGGAAAAATTATTAGCTTGTGATATGACTGTAGTCATGGGTAAGCAACCAACAACATATTAACCAGAGCAAATATTTTATTTTTGGGGTTATTAGACACATTTGGAAAAAGTTGGCAAAAAAAATTTGTATTTGTCTTATTGGCTCAGACAACTGCTTCATAAGTATGCACATTTTTACATACATACACATGTATTAGCAAGTGTCTTTGTTCCCATTTTAATTCATTTTCAAAGAAATTTATGTGTTTGGAATATTAAATTCATAATAAAAGAATTATTTACAAGATCACTTGAGTAGTTGAAGCCCCTAAAATATGCATTATTGTTTAACCAACACATGCAATTTGTTTGGATCGTGCAGGTGTTCGTGATCCAGAAAGTGCCAAGGAATCTGTCAAAGCTTTAGTAAATTTGGATAACTGCGGTGGTAAACTAATTTGTGAAGAATTGGATGTGGGCAACCTGAAGTCTGTAAGCGAATTTGCCCGCAAGATCAAAACCAAATTTGACAAAGTCGATATTTTAATCAATAACGGTAATATTTGCTTCTATTTAAATCGTTCTAGTAATTAAAGACATTTATTTTCAGCCGGCATAATGTTCGCACCTTACAAGTTGTCCGAGCAAGGCTTCGAATCTCACTTTGCTATCAACTATTTGGGTCACTTTTTATTGCAGCATTTATTGTTGCCGGTATTAAAGGCAGCTGGCAAAGATGATAAACACGCCAGAATTGTTAATGTTTCCTCTTGTGCTCATTTGTTAGGACGCATTAACTACAACGATATTAATGCAAAGTAAGTTTTTCTTGAAGTAAAAATTGTAAAAGCCCTGAACTAATAAAACTTTGTCTTTACTTTAGAAAACATTACTATCCCGGTTCTGCTTACAGTCAGTCAAAATTAGCTCAAATAATGGCCACGCGTCATCTGCAAAGCCTTTTAGACAAGGAAAATGCGTATGTACAAGTTATTGCCATCCATCCCGGTATTGTGGACACTGATTTGTTTGAACATTCTGCGACAACTTCTGTGCCTTTATTCAAAAAATTAGTATTTAAAACTCCCGAACAAGGGTCTCATACTCCTGTTTATGCAGCCATTTCTCCACGTATTGAAGGCCAAGGTGGCATTTATTTGAGCAACTGCCGCAAGAGTGCCTTACACAGCTTAGCTTTAGATCCTAAAGAATGTGAAAAGTTCTTTGATTTCTCTTGCGATTTGCTGAAAATTAACGCATTTGGTTCCGAGCAATCAACATTATTAGTATGATAAGTGTTGACATGAGTCAGGGTATCTTTTTCTATATTCCAAAAACGTTTAATTTTAACACTTTTCTACTAAAGAAAAACACACACACACACACAAAACATGTGTGTATTTTTTAATATTTATTTTACTGTATTATATGCGAACGTCCATATTTACTTAGGAATAACAATGTAATTATAAGTTTGTATGTACCATAATTTATTGAAATGAAAAATGGAAGTTTAAATATTTTCATTGAAAATTTTAAAATAGAACTAAAAAGTTAACACGAAAAACACCGATTCCAAAACAAACAATAACTATAAACAAGTCCAAAATAACCCGGTGATATATATTTTTATACTGTAAAATATTCTTTTTGTTTTAATATTGTAAATGACTACATAAATTGCGAATTTCTGATGAAATAAACATGAATATTAGCAAATTGATAACATTATTTTTTATATCTTTTAGACAGTTTTCCGAAAATATTTTTAGATTAAATAAGAACGGTTACTATTTCTGATTAGCGTAAAATTGTTGCCAAATAGTTACGAAGAAATCCATATACGTTTATATTGATTTTTCGAAATTAATGTTGAATTTCGCTACTGGTTACATGTTCACTGAATTTGAATTGTTTACTTATACTGCAATTCATTTAACAATGTCCCAATACCATTTCTTACTATTCCATCAAACTTCTTTAGTTTTCTATCCAAAAGTGAAAAGATCAATCTTCCAAGGAAATCGTCAACATAAATTTAATTTATTGATTTTTTCTATTTGATTTTATCGTTTGAACTTTTTATTGGCTTGTTTATTTCAACAAATATTTATAGCATTTTATTTATTTCGTTAACATCTGTAGCAAATTAATTGCTTTAAAGTCCAAAATGATTAATTGATTAATCAGCATTCTAAATAAAAAAAAAGAAAACCAACCTACACACATGCATAAATTGTATCTAATTAAATCAATCAATGGTCTTCACTGGTGGCTAAATTTGAATACAAGACAAGAATATGTTGCAGGTTTTCAGTGGCTCAAAATTTATTGAATTTATTTTTAAAGTTTGTATCACGTCTTCATAATAACTTCAAGATTTAAAGTTTAAACCTTCACATATGCTTTAAATCTTTAAACAGTTAAAGAAGTTAATGAATGAACTATTTAGCGGACACTGTAAGCAACACAACAGTTTAACATCAAGACAGAGTGTTACATGAACAGTGACTTAAATAACACAGTGGCTTTATGTTAAACCATGATGTTAAACCAGGATGTTAAACTAGTAGAGACTGTAAGCAACATACAGATTTAATGTTAGACCAGAGTGTTAACGTGTCTTCGACGTTAAACAGATCATCAAATACTTTTTAAAAAGTGCATGTTGCTTTAAAAAGTAACGGTTAAAACACTAAAACTATGAAAAATATGTTTTTAAGAATTTCAAGTTTATAAGAATTAAATTGATTCAATGAAGTACGTTTTGAATTTGCATTGTAACAAAACATTTCAAAGCATACTTTTATAAGAAATTTATTTGTTGGGTGGTTAAGCAATGTCTATATGCATTTCATATTATAATAAAACATACTTTTTATATTTAAAACAGATTATTAAAAACAATATTTATAATAGAGAAGTAACGTGAAAAAGAGCACTAACAAACATACTTTGAAGGAGTAAAGAATACTATTTTTAAAGTAATTTTTTGTGTTCTAAAACGAATTATATTTTAAGAAAAATAAGTTTTATAAAATATTCTATATTTATAAATAGACCGGCTGAAACCGGCCTGTTTGCATTCCGAAATTGATGAAGGATGATGCAACAACAAATACATCCCGTCCAAACATGGAGAAGTTTTGATATAAATTTTTTTTATATCAGTCAGCTGTTTCGTAAATGTTTATTAATTGTTTTTTTTTTTAATTATGTGCTCATATGAGTGTTGTAGTCTCTAAAAATGGTACCTGCAACATACCTTTAACAATGTGGCTGATTCTTAAAACTGCTTGTGTAATAATACCTCGTTTCACAAACATAAAATTTTGCTATACTAAATAAGAAACTATGAAAACGTGTTTCATCTGAATAGGAAATTTTTGCGGTCTGTTACCAAAGTGTAATAACGTGGAAAATTGAATGTGAACAGTTTATGACAACATATTTCAACAGCAGATATTTTTCAAATAATTATTTTTTTATAGAAAAGCTTTTAACTCAAGAAGAACATACGAATAAACACTTCCTTTTATAAATTTTAGTTTTTTTTTTTGGGAGTTTCACATAGAAATCAAAAGTTTTCTATAATATGTGTGAGTGAAATTTTTTTTATGCTGATAATTAAACTGCAAAGGCAACATGAAATTGCCTCATAATTCAAGATCTACTCTCAAATTCACTTTTCATATTAAACATTAAACAATCCAAGAAAATTGTAATTGTATTGTGTTTAATTTCAACACCTACTTGCTGACTGGCTGCTGAGTTACTTGCTTGCCACTCACCCACCTTAAAATTAAGATGTTTTCAAGTAGAAAACAAATTGTAAAACAGCGAACCAAATTAATTAACTTAAAAATGTTGTATGCAAATAAAGACACTAACAAGAACAACTAAGACAGTGGCGGAGAGGAAGGGAAGGCGTTAAAATGGTTACAGATATAAAGATATAAAGACTACATTTTAAGCTTTTCAAAAGTCGTTAAGATATGAGATAAATATATATAAAGCGTAGGTATTAACAAATGTATGAAGAAATGATGCACTGCGTCTCTTGTGTAGCACAAAAGTCTGGAAGCAATGAAAAAGCAAGTGCTTAAGAAAGAGTTCTATTGTATGTTAATAGAAAATAAAAAATGTATCATCCCGTTTCGAAACAAGCTCAGAAGTTAAGAAAAGGTCCGCCCCTGAACTGACTGACGGTTTGTTGCTCGTAATGCCGCTCATAACAACTGGAAGAGAACTGCAAATGAAAATGTAAATTGTGTTGAAGCTGGAAAACTGTAATCCAACAACTTAACACGAATGTTGTTTAATTATTTTTGAGATTTCTTTTATTCAATCTGTTTATAACTGTTATGGTGAAACAAATTGTAGGGAGGTGTAGGCGTAACTATAATTAAAATTAAGTTTATAAAAATATAAACACTGGCCAGAGGGGTAGAGGAGAGACGGGTCGTGTTATTGAGAAAATATGTTTTATGAACCGATTTATACCGGGTTTTAAAAGGAGTTATTTCAATGACCTTTTTCTTTCCGTGAAAAACAAGTGAATTGCCAAACTTAACCCTGCTGGATTTCTTGTTGTGCCCCGCTCCAGCAAATGCTGTAGGGGATATGATGAATATTAAGGCATTATTTGCTTTGTTGGTTACAAGTGTGGCATCAAATTTTCAATGAAAAATAAGTTTTGAAGCAGATATTTCAAATCGACAGAGTGTCATAAACACAAAATATTTCTATCAGGCTTGCAACACTGGAAAGTTGTAGGCTATTTGCAACCTAAGCACCCTGCCTGGTACTTAAGCGGTCTAACAAAACTTGCTGTAACCAGTCTGTAGGTCGTTTTGGCCGTACAACAAATTGTCTTGCTTATTTCAAATGGCAACTGATCCATAAAATCCAACGAATTGTAAATAAAAGCTTAACTTATTCTTATGCAAATTGAAGGAGTTGCTGGCCGATGATGTTTTAGTTTGGGCGAACACGATTTAGCTAATTTGCAAAATTAGAATTGGAGCAGAAAACTGCCGGTTAAGACTTGTAAAACTTTTTCTGTCAGTTTTGACAACTTCCACTTATTTATTGTTTTTCTTATTTTTGTTGTGTTTTCTTTACGGCAACACCAACAGTATAAACAGAAATAACAACAACAGTATAAACAGAAAAGTGCATTGTGTTGAGGAAACCAATTATATATGAAACTTAATATAAAACATTATGGCATCTAAATTCATTCCACAAAATATATCGCAAATAATTGATTAGAAGTGATTTTGCTACTCTTTTATTTTATATGAACGGTTGGTGGTGCGTTGCAAAATTTATTTTATGTTGGCTTTTATTTTTAAGTCGTTGTAACTGTAAGAATTAAAAAAATTTTGTTTCTGACAACGATTACTTAATGAAGGCGGAGATTTCCTTTCATTTTTTAATCAAATACCCTACAGATTGCAACATGAATATTTATTGATTCTGCACTACTGACCAAAAATAGCGGAGAAGGAAAACAATTTCTACAGATTTCGTCATTCTTGATGTGGCTGTAAATTATTAAAGATTATCTCTTATTTTTTTTAACAAACTCTTAGTAGTTAAGTTTTAACTGACTATGGCAACACTTAAAAACAGCTGTTTAAGCAAAGATCTTTAGGAATGTTTGTTAAAACCGAAAAAAGCTCGTTTTGAAGAATATAATTTTATAAAATATTTTCTTTTTAATATCTAATTTAATCCATTTTATTTTAAGATAATTAAAATTCCCAAAAGCAACAACTTTCTGTGTAGGGTGCCTGCTGAGGTGTTAAAACACATGTTACCACTTTAACAGCTCATTATTTTATTACAACTATTTAATGCCATTCAGGGATCGTTTAAAATCATAAATTGAATAGCCATCATGAAAAGTAGAGAAGATCCACAGAAACAACTTTAAGGAGACCCCGTACCAGAAACACAAAAACTTTTGGTGAAGGCACTCATATAAAAATGATGTTAATAGTTTTCAAATAATTGGTTTGGTTTATTTTATTTAGTACAATATTATTATTTTTTCTTCTTATTATATTTTTGTATTGTTTCAGGTTTATTTTGGGTCTTATAAATGCATTTTTGCTGGCAGATACATTTTTTGGCAGCTTAAAGAAACAAGAGTTTCGTTGCTGCATGATGATGTTGCACGTACAAAAATACTTCAATTTTTCTTTCTCTAATTTTTGATGTTTGTGTTTACAAATTCAAACTGTACACGAGTGGATATTTGCAAACACTTGAGGTGTTTTTTAAGCCTGTACTTTTTTTTTTTTAATACGTTGATATCTTGAACTGAAGATGATGACGAGTTGAAGCGCTTTTTGAAAACGTCATCAATGTGGGAATATTTGCACAAGCCAAACACTTTTATGGGTTGCTGCATATTTTGGCAATTCTAGATAAAGACTTGGCAAATATGTGGGTATTATAAATGCTTTTGAATTACCAATAAATGTGTGTGAGTGACCAACTACTAACAGGAAAGTAGATTATGGCAGGGTTTACAATTTTTTGAAATGAACAACTGGTCCGCTTAATCTTTAATCCCACATTAAGCTGAAACACAAAAAAATATTGAAATTGTAACAGAAATCTTTTCTTAATTTAAATTTTTTTCTTGTGTGCACAGACAGACAGACAGACAGACGTCTTTTCAAAAATGTTGTAATCCACACAACAAATTACAAATAAATTGCGTTCTTTTTTTACAACATCTTCAAGAGTAGTTGAAAAAACGTTTTCTGCAAAATTTTAAAATTCAAAAAGAAAAATAGGCAACCGCGAATGTATCAAATAATATGTGTCAAAAATCGTGATCATCCTTTTTTTTTGTTGCTGCATAAAAACTATTAAAAGTAACAACAAAAAAGTTTAGTTAAATGCGTCCAATGACAGCGACAAATTGTTGTCTGGCAGTTACAATGAACAACATGTTGCTTGAATGAATGAAATTGTACGTTTTATGTACGAACATGCATGTTCCTCTAGTTGCAGCAATTTTAATGAGTCTCCAAATCAGAAGAGACTCTAAATTATTGCATGTACATCATGCCGCAATTGAACTGAAATGCGCTAAATAAGAGCTTAAGTCACACGAACAAACCTTAAAAGATCGGTGGAAGTTGTCTTGAGAACCACCTGCTCAGAGCTTTTGTTAAAAAAAATATTAGCGCACTATTCACTACTATTCTTTTTCAATACATAATTTGTCTAAAAACTAAATTTTTGTGTTGTTTTTCCAAAAGTACTGCCAGGAAAATAATCATCAGAATAATCTCAGAGGGCTCAACAAGACTGATTATCAGGAACTTCATAACAACTAAAATTAATCAGAAAAATCAATATCTCGTATCTTCTATTTTCATCATGAAATAATTCAGTTTTTTTTGTTATATTCCATAATAGGAACACGCAAAAAAAATTCTTTACAAAATGTATTTCAAATAAAATCTGTTATTTACAAGTGCATCAGATACAATTCTATTACCATTTTATCTATTGTAGCTCCTAACGAAACAAAAGCAGAAGTAGGAAACAGTTTGTAAAGCAAAAATTCAAAGATTTATTACATTTAAAAGATTTAACACAAATTAAACCATAAACCCAAAACTATGTGGGTAATATTCCTCTCAAAATTGATTACAGCATAAATTTATGTGCTCTAATTGATTGCAAAAAAAAGAGAAGAAAAAATATTATTAATATTCGTAATAAAATCATGATGAAATTGAAAAGTACTCAAACAATGGAAAGGACGTTTCGGTTGGTAACAACTTTTGGTTTTCGTCGAAAAGTTGTGAATGTTATGAATTGATTTTTTTTTGTGACTGCCATTAAGGGCTTCATCTCAATTGAGAAGGTAAAGCTGACATTAGAAATTATTGCCTGGAGGAGAAGAGTTGATCGCACACAATTTGCATTTTGAAAATGATATGAAATGATTTCATTATAATACGGATTTGCGTATAGAAAGTCTTAACACGTTTGATTTCAATATTTTTATTAATAGACAGGCCAATAACAGCATTATTAATTATTATTAAAAGATTTAAGAAGTGTGTCGTTTTCTTTCCTCGAAACAATGTGACATATTTTCAAAACTTATTTAAAAAGTGACAGTTTTTAGGAGTTTTAAAACAGAAATGATTTATTGGATAATTTTCTAATGAATTCTTCATTTTCAAATGACACATTTCAAGCTTTTTCTATTAAAAAGTGTAAAAAATGTGCCCTTCTTTTTAAAAAAAAGAAAACAAAATTTTTTTTGCTTCATGATGTTTAAATAATCGGCAGGCGCCTTGACATCTTTCAAACAGACCGAACTCAAGCAAAATATTGATGTCTAGTATTGAAAAAAAACTATTTGCTGTTTATATTTTCAAGGTCACTTAATCATACAAACATGTTATATAATTATAGTATCGTAATAATATTATATTATTAAGCAAAAATTGTGCCAACATAAAAAGTATATTTAAAAAAATATGTATGTATATATAATTAATTGAAATTATTAAACATAATTATTATAATATTTGATGTGCTTTAAATTTATCATAAGAAGCAATAATATTAGCACATCCATTCTGCCCTCAAAACTTTAAGATGTATTGCCGCAAATATGTTATTTTTGCCAAGAGGTTAAAATGCTTTTAATATGAAATCAAGGAAAAAAATAAGGTCATAAAAAGTCTACGATTGCTCAGGTTATTTATTTCAAACAAATTAATAAAACCTTATCGATTTTTCTTCAATAATCAAGCGTGTGTTTGAATGGATGTGTTTACCTTTTAACATCGTATTTTTATCAAATCACCTCAGTTGTGGGGGATTTGTTTAATATAACCTACCACACTTATAGTGTGGTACTTTATATTAAACACTTATAGTGTGGTAACTAACCACACTTATAGTGGTGAGTTAAGTACCCTAATAAACACAAGCATAGCATATGACTCCGTGGCGCAACGGTAGCGCGTCTGACTCCAGATCAGAAGGTTGCGTGTTCAAATCACGTCGGGGTCATAGAGAAGAATCTTTTTTTTTAATTTTTTTAGTTTTAAATATCGTAAATAAATCGAAATGCTAGAGGAATTTTTTTTTATTTGTCTATTTGCTTGCACTGCGCTTATGCTGCCGCCAACTAAAATTAAGTAAAATTTCACAGAACGTATTACAAACACACAAACAAATAGGCAAACATTTTTCCAAAAGAGATTTACCACTAAGGGAAAAATCCTTTAATGTTCTCATGCTGACATGATTTTAATGAATCTTGGTTTTAACGTTAATTTTAATTGTTAAGAACGGATTTCACAAAATAATTTTGTATTTTAAACTAATTTTGATTACGTTTTACCATAAACATCAAGGACTTTGGCTCAGTGCTGCCAAGTGCAGTACCGAAAACACTGACATTTTAACAATAATGGGCCGGAAATGACAGCCGGGATTTTCTCTGAAATTCTGATTTATTAATACGAAACAATTTTATTTCCAAGCAACTTTTAAATATGTTAAAATATTTAAATATCATTTAAAAACTTCATAACAATTTCTATTTTAAAAAGGACTTGCCTGCAAACAAAACTTTTGATAAAATTTATACTGAGAGAAATTTTTGTTAATAATTTTAGTTATTTGACATCATTTTCAATCATAATTCTGTAATATTTTTAAGCTTAAGATCTTTTTATTTTAATTTAAATTATTTATTACATAAATTTTCTAAAGCAGTCACGCCAAGAAGTGACTACATATTAAAAAATTAATTATTTAAATTAAAATAGAGAGACCTTAAGCTGAAATATATCAAAATATATAAAAAATTTTTTATTATTAAAATTTTGTTTTGACCTAATTTATTAAACAAACTGTTTGATAAGACTTTCTGAAGAAACTATTATAAGAAACTATTTTTCTTGTATGAATTTTAAAAAGGATATCAATTATCATTTATGATTGCGGCTATTAAAATTATATTTAAACTTGAACTTGTTGTAAAGTATCCAACTGCAGTTTGCACTGAAATTGATAAATGATTTATACTGACACACAATTCATCATGACACATTTCCCATAGTCAATGACCGAAAACCTGATCATGGAAACAGCAAGACTTCTGCACACTCTTTAAAATATACTTTTCACACAATCCATTATTTTTTACTGCTCGTGTATTTTCTTTGCCCGATACTAAACAGCCCATAAATTCAATTAACATACTTTAAAGCTGCACAAGAAGCAAAGCCATAACTAATTTTTTATGTTTGAGCCAGCAGCCAGCAACTAAATGAAATAAATATATTTTTAATTAATAAACGTAACAGCACTTTAACTTCAGTAAATAAAAACGAATGGGCAAGAAAAAGAGACTCCTAAAAACAACACGCACTTAATGGCCATCATATATGGACATAAAATATTAAAGAAGATGGACCACAAACGTGTACCAAACCGTTTACATGTCCCACCAACCGACCAACTAAGCAAATGGCCAAAAATGACGCTAAAACAAACAACAATTACCGCTCAAAAACTGAGAGAAAAAAAAAAAGAAGGCACGAACGACAAAAATCGCAAACAGCCAACTGCTCCATGAACAAATCATGCCAATTAACCTTTTAACATTTTGTGGCATCTACCTCGAAAATCTATAAAAATAGACAACTTTTTAACTGAAATAGTTTCAAGCAAATCAAACGAGATCCGTAGTTCTCCAAGTTGATGACCACGCATTTGCACGACGAGTGACTTGACTATAATAAATCAATGAATGCTGGCTGTGGCAAGCCGCAGGTACAGCGGATGCAATAAATGAAGAGGGCACACACACACACACACACACACACACACCGGCATACGCAAATAGACAGACAATTCAACACACTTGACGCGTTTTTGACCGCTGTGACTTTTTCCAACCAACAACCATCAAATAATCGTAAATACATTTTATTATTTCTTTTTCTGTTTCTTTAAGCACATTTTTATCATTCAATTTAGAAGTTTTTGTACAATTTTTATCTTTTGAACAGTCTTCTTTGAAACAGAAAACAAAAAATAGAAACTCTGCAACCAGAATAAATAACGTGCAAATATTTATTTCTACGACAGAGTGCAACACAAGCGGATATTGTATCTTCAAGATGACTTGAAGTGCGATGGCGAATTTGCATGTATGAATTGCAGCGACTTGTGCGCGTGCACTCGTACATTTAATATACGACATTCATAAATGACAAGTTCAAACTGCTACCGGAGCTGAATAAATAATAAAAATCCATAAATGAAATATTAAAATGTTTTGGGAAATAAACGGTTTATGATACACGATCAATATTTAAAAATATTTATGGGAAAAAAAACGAAATATAAATTATTTTATTTGCCAGCTTTTTCCACTTGTAATGCGCTGCTGAAAAATGTTTATGTCCAGTTTGATTTAATTAGAATTGAGATAAATTCAATACAAAATTAATGGGGGATATATTTTCACTGAATTCATGAGCAGCGAAGATAAGAGCGCACTAAACAACTATAACTTTTCCATAAGTAATTCAGAAGGTTTCATTTGTGATTCGCACTAGTAAATTTGATTCCAGAAAGCGGCCACTGTAATTCAGATTATGAAATTCAAATTAAGAAAGCGGCAACTAAATATAATTCAGATCAGTTTGATGTTAATTCAAAGATGTCTTCTTTTTTAATAACTTTTCTTAGAATGAATAAAAATATGTTTTCTTTTTTGATGTCTTCTTCAAAGGGAGTAAAAATATTAACCAGGCATTTTTAGATATAAAACTATGACATGGTTTTATAACGATGTTATAACGGTATTATAAGCCAGAGAAGGGTGCATAAAATTGGCCACTTTTTTATATTTTATGTATTCAAAAACATGTGCTAAATGTATGCAAATAAGCCAGCCTTTAGTGAATATGCAAAGAAACAGTGCACGTTGCACAGTGGGGTATTTAAAAAGTAAATGCTAAATTCAAGATTTTTGAAAACTAAATTTTTATTTATCAATATTTTAGGCGGGAAATGATTTTATTATTGTATTGGTACCAAAAACTTATGAGACTTATTTGTAAGACTTCCACAATTCCTAAAGAAATTGTTCAAAATCTCTATAAGGGGATTTTTTAGTATTTTTGCTGTACTTGTTTTATTTATCGCAAAAGCCATTATTATTTTTTAGGCCTTAAAGTGGAATGCAAAATTAGTAAAGCGTTAATTTTAATTAAATAAAAATGTCGCATTACAGAGTATTTTAACTTAAGGAAATTTTTTATACTGCAAATTTTAAATGATTAAAATTGAGCATTTTTTTCAAGTTCAAAAAACAAAATAATAAAATATTTAATTTCATATATATTGACCTTTAAAGATGCTCTATAACTCATTTAACAGAATAATGAAACGTTTCAGACTTGATGAGTTTATGAATAAATATGACTAATTATTAAGACTTTTTTTATATTTAATTTTTTTTTTAACAAAAATACCGGAAATGCTGTTCAATGGAAGAATAATTACAAGTCATATTTAATATAATTTAAACAAAAACAAAAAGTACGTTGTACAATAAACATTTAAAAGTGTATATTTAAAGCAGATGCTGGAAACAAAACGTCAATAAATTACACGTGTAAATGATTTAATTTGCTTTTAAAACAAACGACCTTCAGCAAATACATTTAAATGTTTTATTAAAAATAAAAGAAGAAGAAGAAAACAAAAACAAAACAATATCAAGAAATTTTTAACGTGTCATCACAATAATTTAGAAAATCAGTTGGCACAATACAAAGAGCTCCACATCTTTGAAATCATATTGAATGGAAGTTTCATTTTTTCGAAAATCGATTTCAAGCTTTTAATTGTTGCCGCAATTAATATCCACCGTTCACTTGTATGGCAACAACAACTACCAACATGATCATATATTTTATATTAATAAAACAACACACCGAAACATTCGAAAAATCATAACGAAAATTATTATTACAAATAACATGCCACCAGCAACCATCAGCATCCATGGAGACCGACCAACCGATCGCCTCATCATCAGCCGCCACCGCCACTCACTCCCCATGCATTCACTCACCGCGACTACCGCATGCAGTTACCAATGAACAGCATTAAAATAATTTAAATCTCTTGCTGGTTACCGCCATGGCATGTCAAGCCGTCTCATTTAAAATAACAACAACAACGAAAACAACAATAAAAGACCAATAATGCAATCAATACTTTTAAAGATGATGATCTTTGTTTGTAATACTTTCGGAAAAATAACACACACACACACACTTTAAGGAATTATTTTAAGAAACACTCGTTCGTAATAATAAGAAATAGTCACACTTAAATTTAACTTTTTTCTTTCCTTTTTTTTTAATGCGGCAGCCAACTTAATGACAATTGGATTTCTTGTGTTTTTTTTTTTTTTTTTGAAAAACCCTATTGATTTTCTTAGGAAATTTTTGGTGTTTCCTAATTAACTGCAACAATTTTGCTATTTGGTGATTACTTTTAGGCTTCCGTTTATTGTATTTTAAAAACCGACTTTATCTTGGAGTTGGGATAATTTTATAAGCGTTCAATACTTGTTTTCTTTCAAAATGTTAATTTTATTTAAATGCGGTACAGTTGCGAGCATAAAAGAAGCGACTAAAACTATTTTTTTTTTTCAAACACAATACAAAACAGAACAAAAGAACATTATTTATAACAAGAATGTGTGTATAGAATTTTAAAACCTTGAGTCACGGGTAATATCCTGGTTTTCAATACCTTTACATACTAAAAGCTCAATATCTTCTTGGAATATTGAGTAATTTTTTCTTTCCTAAAAGATATGAAAAGTAGAAACTAAGACCTTTCGAATGATATATAAACATTTACTCTATTTGAAGAATTGAGGGAAATGTGTACGTCTTTCTTCAGCAGTAAATATTTTTGTTTAATTTTTTTCACTTATTTTCACAAGCTTTTACGGAGTTCTGTTTTTCACAGGAACCATGAAAAAGCTAAATTAAATTAATTTGCAAATTTAGTTGAGAATAAATCCTGTTACGATTTTTAAGAAACTGTTTGAAACCCATCAAGTTCTGAATAAATTTTTGAGAGGAAGTGTTTGTTAAGAAAAGTTCATGCAGATTTTTCTTTCTCTTTTTTTGTTCTTCACTGTTCGATTGTTATTTTCTAAATAGTAGCCCGTGTTACATGTTGTATCACATTTGCGTATCAGCAGTTGTAACCAATTTTCCCAAAATATTTTTTAAAGAATGATGCAACTTTTTTCTTTTTTTCCTGAATGTCTGCATTTCGAGGGTACGTAAATAAAATTATATTGATTTTTTTTTTTGCTTCTAAATTTATATGGTTTAAGGCAGCAGAGAGATATGCAAAGTATGAGGATACATTTAGAAGTATTTAAATGTTAGAAAAAAAAGTTCAGCAGAGTTATTTTTTTAGTGCAGTATAAAATTTTTAGAAAATTGTGTTTAAACTTGATTTTTACAATAAAAAGGCGATCAGTGGTTTATTAAAAAAAAATTTGTCTTACAAATTCTTAGCTTATGGTATAACCTTTTAATTAAATATAAATATGGGATAATTATTTTCGGAAAATTTTTTTATAATTTGGAAATAATCAATGCATTTTTTATTCCAAAAATAAAACAGGAAAAAATTCACTTTTTGCAAAATTTTAAATTAAACTGGTTATAACTTTTAACTGGGCTGTGCTTTTTGAAATAATTTTTTAAATATCTAAAACATTTTTTCTTAATCTACAGCGAAAAATCTTTTCCTATTTCCCCAAAATTTTACTTTCCTTTTTTCAAAACTGCCAACCGAAGTAGGGCAAGAAAATACAAACGCATTATTCACAAACGAAATAATTATTTAAATTGTTTCAAACTCCTCAAACAGCAATAATTTAGCTGACTTTTAAATCATGCCACGCCTGAAAATACTGCGCTACGTAACAATGTGCGTGCGTATGAAACGAATATCCAGCATATTGTTTGCGCGAAATTTCTCATGCACTTTATGTTGTAATAAAAGTACTCGTACTTCAGTGTGTTACTTTGGAAACTTATACGAAATTAATTATTTTGTTAAGGCATTTGCTGATGAGTTTCGGATATGGAAATGGGATTGTAACAAATAAAAGACCATAAAGTTTAAAAGGACATAAAAGGTTTTAATTTATTTCAGTTTCGTTGCATCAAAGAATGCTGACGTGAAGTGTGAAGAGACAAAGAGAAAATGCATTTCATTCTGGCAAGTGCGTGTTGTTTTGGTTCCTTCAAAGATAAACAACACGAAAACTTAATGAATGCGCACTCATATTAACAAAATAGTATTTTAAAATGTTCATAAACTGAAAACAAATTACTTGTTCAAGTGGCACAAAACCAAATAATTATGAACTTCTTTTCTTTCTTTTTTAATTGGCCGACAGAGCATCACAAATAAATAATAGGGCCTTAAGCGGAAACTGTGTCGTCATATAAATCATAAAACTATTTACCAAAAATTTCTTTTAGATTTTGCAGGAGACCAAATTTGTTTTTATTAATAACAGCTGAGATGTTTTATATTCTCATTGTAGCGTCATTCAATGATCCGACTTTAAGATTTTCCTCACCTATTAAATTGCTGTCATTTACAGGATTTCATGTTTCTTATAACGATATGTTGTTATGCAACTTTAAGTAGTTCCTGTCTCCATAGTAACACTCTGGCGTTTTAATAAGTGCAACCTTGTTTTTGCCTGCACTGAGTGAAGTGCTGCCAAGTTATACGTGGGAAACAGCTGAAAGAGTGTGTAGAATGCACACAAAAATCCACCACGACTGGACTTTTTCTTTTAAAGTTTCCCTAATTTTAAAATTATTATTATAAAATTATAACTGGTTGTATGTTCCATTAATTTTTTCAAAAGTTGGTCCAAATACGTGGCCATTATTCCATTTGGAATACATACATTCAGATCTTCTAAGCTTAACAGCGCTCTGTTAATATGCTAACAGAGGACTGTTAACGTGCCTGTGGCTTTTGTCTAGGGTTATAAATTTCGTCTGTTTTAATGCTAAAATTTTCAATGTCCAAACACTATAACTCTCGGTTTGTGTTGTGCTTCTACGCGTATACTTAATATCATTAATAATGTTACTCATACGCCAAATTGTACTCATTCAAAGTCGTTGGTGTTAATTCTCTTCTCATCTTCTCATAACCTGAATTTTTGCACGTTTTCGCACACTTTTTAAGATAATCGAACTAAAAAGCTAAAAATAAAATCAGCAAATAATGCACAAGACTACAAGAATGATTGTGGAAAAAAGTGTGGCCGTTTTGTGTCCTATTTTTCGTATATCGAGTGCCCGAGCGTACAGTATTTATGTTGTGGTTTATTATTGTTTTAAGCTTTTTTAAAATTAATTTTTGTATTTTATTCAACCTTGTTTTTTTGAACGTAAATTGTTATTGTATTTATTCTGCAATAAGACAAGAGCTCTAGGTCTAGGCTCTTTTTTAAAATTTATTTTCAACTTTTTATTTCGAGTATCTTACGAGACGTTTGCTTTAGTTTTTTAAATTATATTTATTTACTATAATTTTTTTTTATTTTTTAGTTTGATGTTCTTGTTAAACTTTGCTATTCATTTAAACTTCTCAATCAGTTGAGTACAAAATAACAACAGCATTTGTAAGTTTACTAACAGATTTTGTTGGAACGTTCATTGTACCCAGTGCAATACGCAATATAATCTTTTTTTATTCTTAAAAAAAGTGGCAAATAGAATTATAATGTTATTTGAAAATATATATAAATTCTGTGACTGTTGTTTTACACTATTTCGGGGTATTCATTTGAAAATTGTCTAGCTGCTTCACAGCACACTTATTGTACCTCTTCTTTTCTATTTTTTGCATGACAATATTTGAAAACTGTTTTAATATTAAATTTTTAATCTTTTTCTTTAGAAAAAACATGTATATTCTTTGTTTGAAAATATCTTTCAAATATTTGCATAATTTAAAATTAAAATTTTACAAACATTATCGCTGTTTTTTTATATTTTTTGCAATAAAAATATTTGCTGTGGTTAAATACGTACAAATATGTGATTTTCCTATCATGTTTGCAAATGACTTTGAATGTTTTAAACGTGTAGATATAATGTAAAGCAAATTTAAAGTATAAAAAAACAACAACAACAACAAGAGAATCAAAAAACTGTCACGATTAAAGAAGTTGTTATGAAGATATACGAAAAGTAAAACTCCAAATGATACTCTAACATTTAACATCCTCAGGCGGCAGCAGCAGCAGCAGCAGAAGAAAAAAGAAGTTGCCTTAAAGATAGAGAATCTTGAAATGTGCAAACTGAAACAAATCTTAATTCAAAGCAAATTAATGGTTGTGCTTTTTTTCCTCCTGCTTGACTGATCCAAAATAAAACTTTTAAATTGCAGGTTAATGATGGTTCTGCTGCTCTGTATTTAACTAAAAAAAAGCAATTTATTAAATCGCATCAAATAATAATAGTAATAACTATTATTACAAATTAAAAAAAAAAAGCTTAAACTAAAAAAAATCAATTAAATTATATAACGCAAGAAATGAAACGAAACGTATGACGTGAAGATGAATTGATAAATTCATGAACCAGCAACGATTTTGAAAAACTGCATTTATTACAATTACTCCGGGTTTAATTGTTAATAATTTTTTAAAATAAAATTTTTATAAGTAACAAAGTTTTCTTTTCTGGAAAACATGTAACATTTTTTCACTTGTTTTGTGGAAGTTTGGAGGAGTTTTAAAACAGAAATCACTTTTCGTAAGTGGAATTTCTAATAAATTCCTTAATTTAAATTATCGGAATGTTGCCCTTTTCTGCTAAAAAGTGCAAAAAATGTTGCACTCTTTTCTAGAAAAGAAATCAGCTTAATTTTACAGCCCATCAAATTCCATTCTTCTAATTCTTATCCGGCATCAAAAACAACTTTAATCATTGAGAAATCTTTTCGTCATCTCTATACAAAATTTTTTTTTTAATTTTCTAAACAAATTTTTTCTAACAGGCCTGTAATAATTACCCAACCTTTTTTTTATACACACTCCACTTCATTAAAAAGAAGACTAGAAAATTTTATTAATTTCCTTTTTACTTTTTTATGGCACAAAAGTGCAAAAAGTTTTCAAGGGTGAGATTTTTCAATGGGGGCTACTAAACACCTTAAATTAATTAGATTATATTTAATTTATTGAAATTAATTAGTTACGAATTAATTTATATTTAATAAAAACAAACATGAAAAATTCAAAAACTTATTTAAAAACTTGTAACTTTATGAAAATTAAGCAAACTTGCAATAATTAATTAAGCGTATGGGGAAGGAGAGCGCCAAGTAGTTAAGGAAAATATTATCGAAACTGTTTATGAATTAATAACTTTCGACATTCAAGTGATTAATTAACCGTTTTACAAAAACAAACAACCGCAGAGTGTTAAATCTAACGCTGCCAACTTTTCAATCGTGTAAAAGAGATAATTTAAAAAAGTCATAATTTTTAATAATTAATCAGCCTTGAAATTATGATTAAGACTTTGACATTAAATTGATATAAATAATAATTAAAAGCGTGGGTCCCAACTGAGGGTTAATTGGATGTTTTTTTTTTTATTTGATTGACACACTGGCAGACAGTTTCAGATTGAATAGAATTTCAGCACTAAAAGAAAACGCCAAACATTTAAATTTATTTAGCGGTTATTTTTTGTTTCCAAAACAGTTTTATTTTGTATTGCAAAATTTCGAATTTTTTTATAAATTTTTTCATTTGACGACGATTTCTTTTGTAGAAAATAATGCAACATTTTTCGCACTTTTTAACAGAAAATGGCAACATTTTGTGATTTCAAAATACGGAATTTATTAGAAATGAGTCCAACAGCCTTCAAGAAAAATAACTGCTGTTTTATAACTTTTCCAAACCGCCAGTTTTAAGCAAATAAGTGAAAAAATGTTACATGTTTTCTAGAAAAGAAAACGCCCTAAGTTTATTAAGCGCATATTTCTGAAACAGTTTTGTTTAGGTTTAAAACTTCTAAATTTTTTTTAAGTGTATTCAGTTTAATAACATTTTTCAAAAAGCCTACTACGAGTACAATTTGTCTATGCGGCACTTGAAGTCTTCAAGACCGCAGAACTTCAAGCAGCTTCAACTTGTTAAAGAACTTAATCATAATTGTAACACTTGTTGGGAATGTGTCTTGTGCGAATTTGTGTCTAAACAGTAGTTGGTAACGAGTCAAAGTATTTTGAAATATTTACAAACAAAAAATTTAAATTATAAATACTAAAACCGGAAGTGCCTATTTGATTTATATATGAAAAAATAAAACTCCAACAAGAAATTAATTTAAAAGAAAATATCAAATTGTACAAAGAAAAAATTAATTATGAAAAAAAATTAATTAAAAACTTAACAAGCGTTGCTGATACAATTTAAGCATAATTTTTCATTTGAAATTTGGCTTATTTTCGCACCTCAACCACAAATACGTTTCGTTCTATTGTCTGAGTTGAAACAAAAAAAAAATAAAAAATATTATGAATTCGAAATTTCTTAAAGTTGATTCGATTAATTTTTCAGTATTACCATTTATTTTAAATAATAAATGTTCAAGTGTAAATTGTTGCAGTGCTTAACAATTCGCTCAGGGTCATCTATTGTCTTTTACAATTGCGGTTGTACGCTGTGCGCCATTAATAATATGTCGTGACGCTGATGCTTGTGATCAGGCAAAACACTTAAAAATTAGGGGCTTTTTTCTCTAATTTACTATCTCAAGTATTTGCAAGAAAGTTTCAAAATATATATAATTTTTTATTTGAAAAATGTTTCAATGTTTCGAGAGCATTTATCTTAACAAACTTTGTTTGCTACAATTTCGCAGCTTGTCAGTTATTAATTTTCTTGGCCAAATTTCATAATTATTGTTAAACCAAAAATAAGTGGACAGCAACATAACTGTTGGTATTGAACTTTCAATCAAATGAAATGTTTACGAGTTTCTATAACAGTCCCGAGAAAAAGGATCAGGGACATGTTGCAATTAATTTTGAAACTAGTCCATCTAAATATATATATTTTGATTTAGCATTGAGTGGGATATATAATTTAATAAAAAAAAAGAGAAATATTTCAATAACTATTAATACCAAAATAATTGCCAAATTATGCTCCACCTCAGTTAATTTTACGTAGCAAATTAACAATAATTAACAGCTCAAATAACACGAATATTTATTTATATTGTAGTTATTAAAATAAAAACACATTTTTCAAACGTCTTTAATGATGATGACTGTTAAACTAATAAATTGAGTTTCATCTAACGAATGTAGATAATCGATTTACTAAAATTTGTTAGAGTAATTAAAACTCATATTTTGTTTATTGTTTTAATATTCACAACATTTTGGCGTTAGGCAGCAAACGGAGTTGCTTTAGATCGCTAACAAGCTTAAATATTAATGCAAAATTATAAACAAAACAAAAATTATATATGAAGATATTGAAATTGGGCCGATTTTGAAGCGATCAATTTGGCATTCCATTTAAAAGAAATTTAACAGAATTGAGAAAGAGGCAAAAAATCTAGATTAAAACTTTTAGTGCTAAAATTAAATTATGCCTGAATTATATGGGTGAGTCCATATCAAATCGACTAGGAGTTAAAGACACGACCTCTTTCGATTTGTATTAAGATGGTCTCTTTTATTGTATTCCGAATTTAAATCAAGGCAACAATGAAATCTTTCTGTTTTCCTATTTTTATTTGAAATTTTTAATTTTTAATTTGCGCACAACTTCAAGTGTTTAATAAACAGACAAACATGTTCGTTTATATATTAAAATTTTTATATTTAATTTGGCTCGATTCCGTTGAAATCGCTTGTTATTTGTGTCATGCGAATATGAAGAAAAGAACTGGGACAAAATTAACTCAGGCAACTTGTGCGGAATCCGATCCCAAAAGCTATTACGATTCGATCAGTGCAACATTTCAGCTATTAAACCGTCGACTTTTCCTCCAACATCCAAAAGTTATTATATGTAAAAATATAGGGTGTTTTTGTAGAGTGATACAACTTTGAGTTGGCATCACTGCTCTATTTGACCACCCATTTAACAGCTGATAGTTGCTTTTTGTTAAGTTTGCTTTGACATTTCATTGTGGATCGACTTACACTAGAGCAACGCATGCAAATTGTGGAAATTTTTAATCAAAATAATGGTTCTGTTCGTCAAACTTATCGTGATGCACTTCGTCCATTCAAAATTTCATTTTCCGATAAAGCCCATTTTCGGTTCAATTTGGGCTGAGGAGAATCCACAAGCCTTTTTTTGAACATCCACAGAAAATTACTGTTTGGTGCGTTTTATGGGCTGGCGGAGTCATTGGCCCATAAATCTTCAAAAACGATGATGGTCAGAATGTTACTGTTTGTGAAAATTGGTGCTCCAGATTGCGCCTTGCACGCGCCAGCCGTGGCAGCCGCATGGCCGAAATCATATTCAAACATAAATGTCATAAAATTTTCTATCCAATAAAGACCTTTTCATTGAGATCAAAAATATGTTACTATTATTTTTTACGATTTAAACTTGTATCACTCTATAAAAAACACCCTATGCATGGCACTAAATTTTCACAATTAAAATTCTCTTTAGCTTCAAATTTCCCATCTTTTTACTGAATGAATAACAAAGTATGACGGCTCAATTCTTGACATTTCACTTTTTGACAAACAATTTACTTCCTAACCTCAAATTTGCCCACCCTGAAAGACACATGATATTTGTCAGTCGCCTTATTTATTGTACCATGATTTTCAGGTTTTATTTGCCCTTTTAAAAAATCTCTATCCACAATTGATGTGTTACAGCTTAAGCCTTTTTTTCATTTGTTAAGTTCTTCTCGCAAAACTCACCTTAAAGTTAACTTTAATTACTTAATTTCGTCGCAAGACTACAGAAAATATCTGCGAGAAGAAAAAAACTATTTAAGAAATTCCTAACAAATAAATCACACAACAAAACCATGTAAAACTGAAATTTAAAATTAAAAAAAAAATAACAAACGCCAACTAAGCACGGGTATCAAAGTTTCAAGATAAAATTGTTTATGAAGTTTCTTATCGACGAAAACATCAAAAACAAACTTGTCAATTGCAGAACGCATCGCAGTTTTTGACAGTTCAGCTCTCATGGCAATTCCGTCCTGTCTTAAAGATGATAAGTTCTTTATTATTAATTTTTGTTTTTCATTTATTTATTTATTGTTATTATTTTTTAAGAAAAAATATATTAACTGCCTCCAAATGCTCCAACATCATGTGAAGGTTAAAAATCACGCAAAAAACCGTATTCATTAATTGTAATATTTTGCTAAATGAGCTAATCCGGCAATGTGTCTGTGTGTGTGTATGTGTGGCATAAAAATTGTTCCATAATTTCAGTTTATTTGTGCACTTGAATGGCTGGGGTTGGCTTGAATGGTTGTGGTATTTTATGGAATTATATTTTTCTTTTTTTCTTTTGCAGTTGCTTTGACTGAATGCGGCTGAATTACTGTTAATGTTTTGTTGTTGCTGGTTTCTCTATTTCTTGCAACAACTGCCAACGTTTAGACTTTAAACCCTAAACCATCCACATTTGCTGCGAGTTCATTTGCTAAATTAAAAGCCTCAAATATGTTGCATGTAACATTTATGGCATTTTTTGTGTTTCAAATTTATAAAATGTGATATTTAATAATTAGTCAAAAGCGGATGATAGTCAAACAAAACTAAAAGTAAACAAAAAAACAAAAAAAAAAACAACAACAACAAAAAATAGAAGTCAAAGTCGCATGCGCAGAACAATTTTGCGATTGCAATTAGAGATTGTCTGTTGATGGCAGAGAGGAAAAGCACAGAACGATCTCGTTGCTCTTCATCTAAATTAGTTGATTTTTTATTATGTAAATAATGGACATTTTATTCTGTATGGCAAGCGATTGTGCTTGATGGAATCGTTAAAATTGACTGCAAGGCTACATGAATTACGAGCACCAAATTTGTGCTTTCAAAAAGTCATCTGAAAATTATATGTTTTTGCCAGCATCAACTTTTTACAATTTCAAAGATTTTGAATATAAAAATCTAACCTAGAAAAAGTTATTAGCTGCTTTATGAATTTTTATATATAAAAGTTTTATTTAAAAGCCAAAAAAAAAAAAAAATGACTTAAGACACATGCTGAGTTCTAAACAAAAGACTTAAGCGGCCAACTTTAATTGCAGTCATCTGCCCCGTTTGGCAGCACATTAAAAATGAAATTAAATTGCATTTTAAAAACTCATATTCTATATAAAATATAATATAAATATAAATAATAAGAAATTGAAACTGATCCAGATTTTATACAAACATTCAAAATTTTTCTCACGTTTGTCCTGATTTAATTAAAAATATATTCAAACTCTTTTAACAACATTTTCTGATATGCCTTCAGCTATTTAATATAAACGATATGAAGGTAACATTTTTAATAAATTATGTTATTTAGTTACTCACACATGATATCGATCATTTATAAATCAACATTAAAAAAGTTGTTTTGCGGTAATTGAAGCGCTTAAGAAGAAACATTAAACGAGGTGTGAATGGCAGGTTTTAGCTTAACAAGAGGCACATGATTGAAGTTATTTAAAAAAAACAAAAATTTATTTAGCCTTAAATTTAAATTAATTCACAAACAATTGTTAATGTTAATGAACGCCTCAAAGGTTCTTTAACCATACAAAATCCCTACTTTAAAGCAACTTTAATTTTAATAAAATGGTTTATGAATAACAGCAAAAGAAATAAATTTTCAAAAAATTACTGCGGATTAAAAATGATTCCAAGGATACAAAGCGGGGGTGGGAAAGTGTTAAAATATATTTAAAAAAATCCACAGGAAGTATTTATGGCACCGTGCAGCGGCACCTGATCAGCTATTGATTTACATTAAGGAAAAATGCCTTTTCGGCAACGTAGACACAATTCAAGTTAATATAGAGTGTTTTTTATAGAGTGATACAACTTTCAGTTGGCACCACTGCTCTACTTGATCACCCATTTAACAGCTGATAGTTGCTTTTTGTTTAGTTTGCTGTGACATTTCATTATGGATCGACTTACACCAGAGCAACGCTTGCAAATTGTGGAAATTTTTAATCAAATAGTGGTTCTGTTCGTCAAACTTATCGTGATGCACTTCGTCCATTCAAAATTTTATTTTCCAATGAAGCCTATTTTTGGAGTGTTTTTGTCGAAACACCATGACATCCACAGAAAATTACTGTTTGATGCGCTTGATGGGCTGGCGGAGTCATTGGCCCCCATGTCTTCAAAACGATGATGGTCAATGTTACTGTTTGTGAAAATTGGTGTTCCAGATTGCGCCTTGTACGCGCCAGCCGTGGCGGCCACATGCCGGAAATTATATTTAAACATAAATGCCATAAGATTTTCTATCCAATAAAGTCCGTTTCATTTATATCAAAAATATATTACTAGGTTTTATTATGGTTTAAACTTGTATCACTCTATAAAAAACACCCTATATTTTCTTCCAACTTAATTTTGTTGAACTTAAAAACAAAAATATAAGAAATATGGAGGGTGTTAGTGCTTCAAGTAATTTCAGTGTAGACTATGACACACTCAATTAAAACTTTTTTTCTCAGCTGCATTAGCGCATGCCTGCGTTAGTTGTTGTGTTACTGTTTCAACAACGATGGCAAAGTTAACACTTCATGCGCTTTTGTTTGCAAGCGGCTGTGAAATACGATTCATATTCCAAAAACCCTTTTTTATACTTTCAAAAATCCTTTTCACAAACTAAAAAAATTAAAAAAAAAACTGTAAGAAATACTAAAAAATTGCAAAATAAAATTAACTATAATAAAACCAAACAAACAACAATTGCAACAACAACAACAGCAGCAAACGTTTTATTGCACAAATCAAAATAATAATAAAAAGCATCGTAAATTACTTAACAATTTGTTATGCATGTAATTATTTATTAGAAATTGCCAAAACAAAACTATAAAACAATTTTATTGGTCGTTAACGTGGGCAAGAAAAGAAGTTGGCAAAACAAACAAAAGACTTAAGCAGCGAACTTTTAAAGGTACAAATCGCATTTGAAAAATATTGAATTTGAATTTTCTATTGTTCCAACGAAAAACAACAGCAAAAAATAACGTTCTTACATGTTAAAATAAAATCTCAAGATTTGCTTTTATTTAAAAAATTAACAACAACAAAATAAACAAGACTCCCAACATAAACACAGGCCACCTGTTAGAACACGGTGTGCGTGCAGCGAATTTTCGTTATTTTTTTGTGTGTGTGTCTGCTAATTAAACGCACAGCAAAAGTCTTGTATTAAAAGAGAAAAAAAATAATAAATAAACGTGCGGCTTAACAGCAGCAACAATGGCAACATTTTTTAAGTTTAAAAAAATTATGTTGCACAACTTTTAGAGCTGCAGAAATAGACACACAAAATTCAATTAAACTTTTGGAGTCTTTTTTTTTTTTTGCTGTTGAGTGTTTATGGTCTCCGCGAGAGCACATCTGAATGACATTCTTTCGTTGCTGCTGTTGCTGTTGTCGCTATTTGCCGTCTATAAAATTTTTATTTTGAGTTGTTTGCTTCGCATTGAAGATGCTGCTTTTCGGTATTATTTTGGCAGTCAGAACGTCTGTACGAAATGATTGTTGAAATTGAATTTTTATATTTCTTTTATTAAGCCTCCGGCTTACAAATATTTAATACGCCTTCAGGCTGCTAAATTTTGTGTTCACTCGCATACAAAAAGTAAATGTAAGTTGTTGTTGTTGTTGTGACTTTTAGTTCTTGTGCTTTTACGACTACCGTTTGTAAATAACTTTTGAAAAGTGTAAATCAAATGCAGCCACCCAGTAGGAACAAGTATTTTTCTCGTAACTGTTACATTATTATTTAAAAAGAAAATGTTGGTTAGAAAACAGTATTTCTTAATAAGAATATTTTGGATTTTAAATAGTTACAATTGGAAATAATTGATGAGGAAATTTTCCACCAGGAATGAAATCGTAGAGTGCCGATTTTAGAAACCGACTTTTTGTTACCATCCGCTCATGTGTAAATCAGCGAAGCTCATTTAAGTTCAGTTTGTTATATTTTTGTGCTGCTCATAAAATTATTATTTTGTTTTTAAGTTGTGCAATAGTTGGTTAGAAAAAAAGAATATAAATAAAAATACAAATACGCTGGTGTTTATATTAAAAAGATGACTTCTGCGAAACTTCTTCTTTGTCTAGGAGAACATGCACGTACGTGTGTGCATGTGTTTGTGCAGTTGGTACAATTTTAAATGCATTCAGTTATATTTCTATAATAATTTGATAACCCAGCAAACAATCTGAGATTCATTTATATTAAATGAAAATTTTTACGTGGTATTTTAGTCTTAGAGTCAGTTAATTGACGACCATTCAACAGTGGGATAGAAGATCAGCGCTTCTTTTCACTTTAAGCGATATGAGGACAAATTTAAATGGCAGAAAAACGTGCCATCAGCTGATCGGCAATGGCCAGGTTATATCAGACTTTAGCCTTAATTGAAACAATTAAACTATAAACTGAGTTATCTCTTTGGTGTTCTCACACATTTAATTCGGGGCATTATTCGGGGAATTCAATCTTAATATGACAACCGCAAATGTTTCAATCATTTTATATATATTGTTCTTTTTTTGTTGTAAAAACTGTGTTCTTTGCAAGTCACCATTTCAGTAAAATCTATTCCTATTCTTTGAGTTTTTGTGCCATTCCTGAATGCCAAATATTATGTCAGCTTTTCGTTGTTGCAATTTTATAGTGTGTTTTTTATAGAGTGATACAAGTTTAAATGATAATAAAACATAATAATATATTTTTGATATAAATGAAACGGACTTTATTGGATAGAAAATTTTATGACATTAATGTTTAAATATGCTTTCGGGCATGTGGCCGCCACGGCTGGCGCGTACAAGGCGCAATCTGGAGCACCAATTTTCATAAACAGTAACATTCTGACCATCATCGTTTTTGAAGACATGGGGGCCAATGACTCCGCCAGCCCATAAAGCGAACCAAACAGTAATTTTCTGTGGATGTCATGGTGTTTCGACAAAAGCTTGTGGATTCTCGTCACTCCAGATGCGACAATTCTGTTTATTTACCTGCCTATTCAACCAAAAATGGGCTTCATCGGAAAATAAAATCTTGAATGGACGAAGTGCACGATATGTTTGACGAACAGAGCCATTATTTTGATTAAAAATTTCCACAATTTGCACGCGTTGCTCTGGTGTAAGTCGATCCATAGTGAAATGTCTAAGCAAACTAAACAAAAAGCAACTATCAGCTGTTAAATGGGTGGTCAAATAGAGCAGTGATGCCAACTCAAAGTTGTATCACTCTTTAAAAAACACCCTACTTGAACCTATAAGTCATTGTTAGTTGTTCAACTGTCGTACCTTTAACTAACGCACAATTTGTTGAAATTCGATCGTAACTAATTTTTTTATGAGCCATTTCTGGTTTATGAAAAAAGTACATGAGTAAAAAATTTCTTGACTATTTTTTAAGGACATAGAAAAATCTATGATGCAAATAAAATGAGGAAACAGAATTGTTCCCCTGCCTGTCCAACCATAACAAAAGAGTTTTCCCATTTTTAACATCTTTGGGCAAAGGCAAAAAATCTGTTAAATATTCTGTTCTTTACTCGAATCTTAGAAATTTTTAAATATCTGTTGGAAATTGTCGTTCTTAACTCTTGAATTTTAACTGTGCCAATTTTCATTTTCTTAAATTTTGTTTAAAAATTAAAGGTTGTCAATGGGCTGCTTTTAGCTGGTTCCTATGCGCAGGGCTAATGCAGATCATCAGGAAACTTTTACCCAATATTTCTGGGAATAATTTAGAATCATTAAAGATGTTATATTAAACATCCATTTAAATAAATAAGACGTTTAAAATATATCAAAATTGTAAAAAGAATTCTTTGAGTTTTTAAATAAAATTTTAAGCAAAAAATCACCACAATTGAAATTGAAGAATGATGAGAATTTTCCGAAATAAAATGGTAATAAGATTTTACTATAGAAAAGCTGACTTTGGACAGATAAATTATTGCTAAAAAAATAAAATTAATTTATGGAAAAACGATCATTTACTTCCCAACGTTAAAACGAAAGTCTCTAATTCGTGCTTCACCCCCACAACTTGCTGGGATGTCTGCATCTTCTTCCACTACCACGAATACATTTATGAAACACAGATTTTACCACAAACTGCAAGTTGGTTACAAATTCATGTTAAACTTTATGTACTGCATGTGATGATGTTGCTCCACTACATGTCATGGCTTGAATCATATTAAAATAAGAATATTATAATAAAAACTAAAAAGAAAAAAACAAACTGTATAGAAATAATTATTCATGTTTCATATTTGCTGATGTTTTGAGGCAGAACATCGTTTGGTTTTCTTTTTGTTTTTGTTATTTTTTTTAATATCTTTCCTAAAAACTAAAATAGATTGTAAACAAATAATGGCGCAGTTTCCATTGTGCGGTGCACATGTTGGAATTGCTTCCATTATCAATGAGCATAAAATTAGTTAGACAACATTATGAGGGCAGGCAACGTGTACGAGAGTACATTCGTATCCGCAGATAAACCGTAACTTAATTAGAAACGTATTTTGAATGGAACACAATTTTACAAGAGGCTATAAACCAACATACTTGCCTGCCATGAATGGCAGCATATTAACGAAATATGAAATGGCAATAAAAGTTGTTATAAAAACATGTGTAAAAGATGTACTTTTAATTATCCCATAATGAGTTGCAGAATCATTTACACGGTTAAAGCAAAATGTAACACAATACGCCGGTGTGGCAAGATCGCAAAATAGAAGACTGGGAAAATGGCAGACGCCATGGAAATCACACAATTTATCTGCCATAATTGAAGGTAGTTCACAGAGAAGTACTTCGTAGTAATAAAAATTGACTAGGATTGACTTGCCACAAGAGTGAATCCTTGCATAAGAAATAAATATTTCATAAACAATTTAAAAACGTCAATGATTTTTGTTGCGCTTGACTAGTGATTTTTCTGCATTTCTTCCTGGCAAATATATTTAAACATTTCTTGGATTGTGGTGTTTATGTAATTTAACTCAAAACAAAATACTTTCAAATTACTTGTTAACTTGTTAAGAAAAAGAAGAAGAAGAAAATATGACGGATTGTCATAAATACAAAATCGAACTGAACGATTGTTTGCCAACGTTCAGTTGCATAAACAAAGAAAAACAATTCAAGACATTCATTTTATCAGACCAACAAGAGAAATAAAAGTTATTACGATTCTGCACAAGGGGGACATTCAAAATGCATGTACTCACACACACACACACACATACACAAGAATCAAACCTACAATTGCCAACAAATTTAATTAGCATTGAATTTAAAAGCAGAATCATCTACTACCGAATTGGCTGCATCATGACACTCGTAAATATGATTATTTACACACACCGTTTGCATAATTTTCAAATAAAAATACTCAAATTGTTGTCTCAAAATGACACTTATTTAGTTTTGAAAATTTATTAATACATGATTTGATGCCTTGATTGTAACGTAAAATAAAAAAAAATTATAATAAATAAATTATAGACAACAATTTATGTTTAATACAAATCTAATCTGATTAAACAATTTTTTTTTTTCATTCTAATCAGCATATTGTGACTGTGTTCTGCTAATTTTAAAAACATTAATTTCAATTACTTGTATTTATGAGTGCTGTTTTTTATAAGAATTAAAATTTATTCACTTCAATTGCAAATGTGACAGACAGCAGCAGCAGCACAGCATTAAGCAAATTATTTATGCGATTGTTAATTGTATAAATCAACGAAAATTAACAAATTTAATATTTTTATAAATTTTATTACAGAAACATGGAACAAAAAGTTCAGAACATGAAGAAAAAAAATAAACAAACGGCAACGCAGGGTCTAAATGAAAGTGTGCTACCCTCGTTTTGATACAGTTCTCGTACAGTTTTGCATAATAAAATTGGATTTGCTTCACTCCTTAAGACTCCAAGGCCAGAAGCTCAAAACTATTCTAAAAAGTTCGATTTAACAAAACAAACAATTCAGTAAAATAATAGGACATGAAGAAAAAACGGCAACACTGGAACTTCATAAAAAAAAATTGTTACCATCCGTTGGGTACAGTTCCCGCACGCTTTTTTATAACAAAATTGGTTCAAAGAGAAACTGTTATCACATTCAACTGAGCCACTTAACAAGTCGCAGTAATAAAAACACCCTTGAGTACTGATGATGAAAGTGTAGCGGTTTTCGAAAACAGCTATTTCGCTTTGCTGTGTACGATGAATATATAAAGCTGGTGTTAATTTTACATCGTGCTTGGGAATACTTATCAAGTCTATTTGAATTATAAAATCATATTTAATGCAACAAAATTGTTTAAGTCCAGTTTTGTAAAAGACGAAGGCCTAGAAATGACGTCATCTTTTCTAGAGGGGCTTCTTTTTAATATTAGACTTAATTTTTTCCTCGCAGACAATAATATAATTTTGCTTAATATAATATTTATTACAAATTAATGCAACTGCATTTGAAAGTGTTTTTTTCAAATAAACAAAATAAATTTAAATTATTCAATTCATATGATTTTAGAAACTATAAATTTCTGATGATCACGAGTATCATTGAAAAATGGACAAAGAAAGTATTTAAAAAAAGCGAATGAAGCGAAGGGTGCTGTTGGCTGAAGTAGTGAACGCAAGACCACGAATTAGACCCCGCACTCGGTTATGAATATCGCATGTCGAATTTTTGTAATCTGGATTAATGCAGGATTGTGTTAATTTTTATCGGTTTGTCTCGATAACGAAAGCATCGGACTGGTCGCTGAACATAACCGACAGCGATTAACACCGTCTTGCAATAAAGGAGCGGAATACAGCACCCTAATTTGTCAGTGTCTGAAACAAAAAATATCCCACCGGCGATATAAAAAGTATAAAAAAGCTACAGCAAATTCTCTATCTAATCTTCTATCTGTCCTCTTGGCACTACCCCCTCCTTTCTAGTTCGGGCCCAATGCACTGCGTATGTAGGAGTCATGCCCTCAATGCTAGTCGCATACAAAAAAGAAAATGGAACATCTAAAGGACATTAAAAAAAAAACCTTTGATTTATAACTGATTAATAAAACAAATTTTTCCACATAAACTTATTTTATAAACCTCTTATAAATCAATTTGTTTTTATTTATTCGACTGCATGTAAATGATTACAAAACGAGAGGTAACGAAAACACTAAGTCTAATGGCGTTTTCTTTTCACTTATTTTATAAAAAGTGGAAATTTGGAAAATTTTTAAAGCAGAAATAATTTTTCGTGATTGATGTTGGATGCATTTCTAATTCCTTATTTTGAAATGGCAAATTGTTGCCATTTTCTGTTGAAAAGTGTGAAAAATGTTGCACTATTTTCTAGAAAAGAAATCGAAATAAGTGAAAAGAGAAAAATTAATTGTGTACAATTCGTCTCTTTCAGCAATAAATATCTGATGGAAGTTGCAGCTCAGCCAATAACTCCTCAATAAAAAACCAGTCCTTGCAAGTCAAAAAAGAGGCACTGAACTTGTGAAATTAAGGAACAATTTATTCAAGGAATATCGTTTGTAATTTGCACAATCAAATAACAAAATCATGTTAAATTTTTGGCGTTCAGTGAAAAGAAGAAAAATGGTTAATTTGGATGGGCCATACTGGGAAACAGGAGCCATTTCTGAGTAGCCATGGCAGCAGTGAAGGTGGCGTTATGGTCTGAAGTGTTGTAACCTCAAATTTGATGTGGGACTTGCAAAATCACAAAGTACTGGACGACCGCATGCTGCACTTAAAATAAACATTTTTTTCGCCAGGATTGTACAACAATACAGCGCTCTTATTAATAATTTTATTAACAGAGTTGTAAAGGAGTTTATTTTACAATATTCTTTTGACTTAAGCAGACTTGAATATATTTGGAATTATAATTTAAAGATAAAAAATATCAATAATTAAAGGCTACTGAAATAAGATTTTTTTTTCATTATTTTAAACTGTTAAAAAAATCATATATTTGGGTCATGTTTACGAGATATGGTTTGCTTTTAAACTGAGTTTAACGTGGCCTTAAACTGTGATTTTTCCAGCATAAAAATTATTGGTTCTCTAAGACATTTTAAGCTGTTGCATCAAAATTTTATATAAAAACTGGATGATGGTGGCTCAAATCTTTTTTCGGATTAACTAAACCTGGTTTAACTAAAGTCTTGAAAATCAGCCCTTGAAGTTATTTTAAAAAACTTACTGAGTCGATATACATAAAATATTTTTAATAAGCTCAACATTAATTATTCCTGTTTATAAATTATTAAAAAAAAATAGTTTTTCATTAAGTTCGTTAAAGGATTCTAATAAAAACAAGGAAAAAAAATTATATTTATTTTTGGAAAAGAGCTCAAAATGCCTTTATTTATAAAAAAAATTCTATTATATAACAGCCCAATAAAAAAATTCATACAAAATTTTATTTTATGAGCCTCTTATAAATGTTTTATTATTTATTAATTAGGCGGCAATTCATAATCTTAATGTTTAATATTTTATGTCGATTTCCAATGATATAGAAATACAGACACAAATTTTAATAAATAAGACCTGCCTTTAACAACGAATTCTTTCTAATGAAAATTTATTCGGAATAAAATAGGAAAAAAAGTTAGTAAAAATTTTTGAGTATTCCAATTGATAGTTTCAATTATGCTGACTCTTTTTCTTCAAATTTTAGAAAACAAGTGAATTTTGTTACACGGCGTTTGTCAAGGCAACTCAAACAAATAGACGCCTCCAGTAGCACAACTCGTCTACAGTTTTTGAAGCAAATTCAAGCCAAAAGTTTCCTTTTTTTCAATTACATTCGCGTAAAATAGTGGTCACACTAGTTTCGCCAAAAGTTTGTGTAGTCTGAATTAAAATTCATTTCTTTTTTATTCAATTAGAAAATCTAAAGATCTAAAATATTTAGGCGAACATCGTGTTTTAACAACAACAACACAAACGAACAATTCTGAATTGTTTGTTTCAGGACATGGTTTTTGAATAACTTTTACATCAGAATACAATTTAATATCTAGATTAATACGGAAGTGCTGAATATTTTTTAGAGGTTAATGCAACAACACAATGAAATTAATTTATTAATTTGGCTTTTAAAAGCATCACGATTAATAAAAAGTGAACAGAAGTTTCATTTTAAGTCTTTCAGTTAAAAGAATTTTTAAAAGTATTTTTTTTTTAATTAAGGTGATGCGTATGGGAAACGTGGACGCTCATTTTTATATTCAGTGCAGCAATTGTTGTTTTTTTTTTAAATATTATGAACAAAAAGAGTACTAATTTTTTCTAATTTTATTAATTTTACAACAACAAATCTTCGCTTCCTGTTTTAGGAGTTTTTCAAACGAAGCCCTTTTAAAACTCTAGATATATATTTATATATTTGTTGTTATAAAAATTTGTTTAACAAAACAACTCTCGAATTCCATTCAACAAAATTAACGAAAACAAAAAACTTAAGACACGAACTTCACATTTGACGTCTTCTGAATTCATTTTAAAGCCTGAAAAAAGGCTCGATTTTCTTCAACTCCTTTCAAGCAACATAATTCCTGTTTATTTTCAGACAGATAAAGTTAAGCGCTCTGTTTACGCTGTTGAAAAATTAACAAATGAATGAAGATGCCTGCCACAATAAACCGACTTAGAAGCTCAGAAAAGACAATAATGGCAAACATAATTTGTCTTCAACAAGCAGCCAAAAGCAAAAAATTAAATGAAAAAAATAAAAATGAAAAACGCCAAGCAAACAAACAAACACCTTCTCGCAAAACGTGTACCATCACTTCAAGAGCAATTTTAAGCTGAAAGCGTAGATTTGGTTTTACGTCATCGTTTGAACATCTCCGCGATGGCGAGAGAAGATATTTTCAAAAAAAAAACCACCATAAAATAGCAACGCCAACAAAAAGTGTGAATGGAAGTTGTGGCACAAAAAAATAATAAAAAATAAAAACGACACAAAAATGTTTGTGAACTAATTCCGCTCATCAAGCGAGAAGCATCAGCGAAACTGAAGTAATTTATTTGTTTTTTCTTCTTCTTTTTTTTGCGTTACAGAAGAGCTTTAAACGAAATCAACTCAAGTGGCGATGATTAATTTCCTCAAAGCAAAAATAAAAAAAACAAACAAAAATTATAGAAACTGAAGAACTCTTCGTTTCTGATTTTTCGAAAGGCCCATACAAAAATACTCGGTTGATTGTCATATTATGCACACTGGGGATATTGCAATTACATGATGTTAAACAACAAATATGTGGTTACCGCACAGTGGGGCGAAAGGTAGAAACTAGGTCATGTGTGTTATATAAAAAGTGAGATATTTATTATTGCGAGTTCGAAGCCTGTAATGGGGCCGTGTATAATGCCTCTTATTTTACTTGTTTTAAGTTTGATATTTTTTTATACTTCTCAATCTATTGAAAACTATTACGGAGCTTTGGCGTCAAACAAAAAATCCTTTTCGTCTATCATTTTTTGATGGCAACTTATTATTTGCAATCGCAATTAACCGATTGTTGTTATTAAAATAAAATTCAACAAATACGATGCCTGCACTTTGTTGAGGTTATGGCTCGGCTGCTTTATTTTTTCTAAGAAATCTTGTTTCCCTGATCAGCTGCATTATTTTTTAAATATTGAATTAGAAAAAATCACCGTAATTAACTTAAAATCTGTGTTTAAAAACAGTTTCCAAACAAACTTTCTCTTGAATATAAATTTTCCATTTACAGCATTTTTTAAACAATCCCCCATTGTGCAGCGACAAGTAAGCAGTTGTGGAATTTAAAGTATATACACATTTTTTTCTCGTGTTACAATAATGTTTAAATGACTCCCTCAGTACTCAGTTGTACTGCTTTGCTTTCAAACAGACTGGGTCTTAACGAAAGTTTTTTTTCTTTTTTTTTTTGCCAAAATTTACAACAACAACTAACTAAGGCTTATGCTCATTTGCTAAGAAAAGAAGAAGAAAAAAACGTATATTGAGATTTTTGCTCATGATGTGTAATAAAGTAAATGGAAATGCATTTGTTTAATAGGGTTTTTGTTTGTCTGTGTTTGTTTTATGCCAAGTTAAGGCTGCTTTAGATTCTTGTATTTGTTTTGAGTTTGCAAGAAACGAAAAAAAAAAGCTAGAAAAAATATCTGTAAACGATTTGAAATAGTTTCGTTCAAGGGAAGAGAAGGTTGTGCTGCATTTTCGGTTTTAATAATAACGATTCTCTTTGTTTTCTAACTCGGTTTTGAATTTGGCGCGCTTATTTTTTTTTCTGTTACTGATTTCGTTGTATGCTGCAGCTGTTTGGCATTTTTTCTGTTTTTTTTTTTTTGTTGTTATCTTTAAGCAGTTTATTTGCTCTTGTGATGTTTAGTTTTATGTTTTTGGGTATTTTGATGTGTTTTTTTAATGTTTGATGTTCAAATATAAATACTGGCCTACAAAATTGTTACAGTATCAAATCCCATTCAGCCATCTTCACAAGAAGAACAAATAGTATTTGTATTTAGTTAATAAACAACTAATTTGTGTGTGATCCTTTAAATTAAATACTGAATATACAACAATGAAGGTACATATACTGTCTTGCTAAATAAAGGACATTCAGAATATTTTTGAAAATTTATAACTAAAAGTGTAAAAGAAGTGGTAAAAAAATATTGCAAAAATATATCTCATAATAACAACAACAAGAAAACGCCAAGGATTCGAAAACAAACTATATTTTACTTTCAAATTGGCGTTTAGTTTTGCCACGAAATCAGACTCTCACACGTGCCAACAGAAGAGTCAATTTGTAATCAATTAAGTTTCAAGTCGCTGTAAATGAAAAACTCATTGAAATTCTTTCGACTTTTTGTTTTGCTGATGTTTTTAATTCGAAACTAATTTTTAACGGTTTTGCAAAATGTTTGTGTATTGAAAATATTGAAATTATTTAAAAGATGCTGATAAAAGGAAATTTATATAGATAAACGTCAGAATGTCTCAAGTTTCGAAAAGTATTGAAATATTTTTTTCCTATATTTAATATGCAAACATGTTGCTCATTTGTATAACTATTCTGCTTTATTCATAAAAAAGTATATTGCTTTTGTTAAAAAAAAAGGAATATGAAATTTATTTTTTTTTAATTGCCATGATATTTGCAAACAAGATGCTTAAACTACACATTTCAAAATATATATTCGGGAAATTAGATTATCTTGTAAATAAATTATTTCTTAAATCTGTTTCAAATCTTTCATATGAAACGTCTAATCGATTTATAAATAAAACTTGTTTCAGTATTTCAGTGCAAAGAATGGCTCTCTGGTCAAAATTCGACCACTTGACATTTACATTAAAATAAATCTAAATCTATAAGTCACTCCATCTTCCAAAAGAACGACGACGAGCAACACTTGTTCTTTTCTTAACAGCCTTAAGCAAATAAAAAGGCTTTAAAATGCATATTTTCAAATATGCAAAACAAATTTATATGCAAAGATTTTTTCAAGCAAATTCAAATATTTTATTTGCAACTTTTTACTAAAAATTTAGTTAAAGAATTTATATTGTGCAAGTCTACACAAAAATGCCTTTCAAATCATTAATATTTCATCAATACTGGTGGACCATAAGACACGTAAAAGTGTACCACAAGAGTACAAGGAATGTGTGGGGTATTTATATGTGAAATTGTTGTGCAAATTTACACAAAAATGCCTTTCAAATAGTTAATATTTCATCAAGATTAATATACCACAAGAAATGTGTGTTGTATTTATATATAAAATTACAACTATACAAGTGGCAAATACAACAACAGCTTTGGCTATTGAAAAACGTTTGCAGCCGTGCCAAAATAGTTTCATGATTTTAAAGCGTTTCTAAAATATAATTTTTCTAAGTCGTCTCTGAAAATTATCTCGAAATAATTGAAACATTTTTTTTTTATACGAAAGCAGACGTCACTATGTCGATTTCTTTTCTAGAAAATAATGCAACATTTTTCGCACTTTTTTACAGGAAATTGCAACATTTTGCCTTTTCCAAATAAGCATTTCATTAGAAATGAGTCCAACATCTCTCACGGAAAGTAATTTATGTTTTAAGACCTTTCAAGACTGTAATTTTTTAAAAAAGACGTGAAAAAATTTTACATGTTTTCTAGAAAAGAAAATGCCATAAATTAAACAAAGAAAAATGTTCGGAAATTTAATAATTACGAATACTTTTCGTATCCTTTTCGATAGTTTTCGATCATTAACAGTAAAAATGTGGAATTGACTTTTCATAAAAAATTGCCTGAATTCAATATTTTGTAAAATAATTTATTTCAATAGAAAATCGACCGCTTGGAAAATTTTTCAAATCGTGTATGCTTCTTTAGAATTTGGCTTATTTTAAAGTGCGGTATTTGAATTAATTTTGGGAGCACAATTCTTTTAAATCAACTATTTCTTTTCAGTTTCAATTTCAATTTCTGTTTAAAAAATTAGTTCAAAATCTTTTTGTTCTACTGATCTTTCGACTTTATCGAAACAAAGTCTATCTGAAATCTGTTATCTGCCAAAATATATAATCAGTGTGATCATTAATTCAAAAATCTCCTAAAAATGTCTTAACTTTTTTGTTAAGTTTCATAAATATTTTGACAACAGGAATAAAATAATTATTTCAAATATTTCTATATAAATTTTTGTAATTTAATAAAGTGAAAACTGCTGAAGTTTATTAATTCAGATGATCAGCTATTGATCAAATTTTGATTAATTCATCATAATAAATAATTCAGCTGATATTTTAAAAAGTTTTGAATTTTTAGAAATTTGTTCATTGATTTTATCTGAAATTCTATTTGAGAATAACTTGTCGAGTCTGTAAAGACAGACCCTTTAGAAGAATTCACTAACTCGCAACGCCTAAAAATTACGTTTCTTGCAGCCTCTTCGAAATTTTAAATTAAAAATATCATGCAACTGTATTGAAGTTCATTAAGCCCTTTTGAGGCTTTTTCATAATGATTTAATAAAAAGAAATTAATAATTTTAAAAAAAGACTCACCGGTGGTTGCTTGCAAGTTGTTTATATTTCCTGCAAATAAAATAATTAAAATCACGTATTAGAAAATGTTTGCACAATATCTTATTTCTTTAATGTACACATTCTATTAAAGGCCTTATTCATAAAAATGTTTTATGCTTATTAAAAGTTTACTTGACAAATCTTCATATGAAATAAACATAAAATATTTTTTTTATTAAAAAGGCCAAAATCATGTAACTTTGAAATCAGGTTAAATCATTTAAGTTAGTCGCACTTTTTATGGCATTAAAAATAAAATATATAACAATTATTTGTAATAATTATTATTAAAACTCTGCAATAGTTGACCTTTAATTTAAGTGCTTTTAAACAAAATTTAATTTGTCTCTTCTTTAATTATCATTTTGCGTGTAAAACTAGAAATAAAATTAAATCATTTTGCTGATATTTTTAGTGCACTCGTAAAACAAGAGTGAAATGGCCTTTTATTTTATTATAGATAATTCAAAATTAAAAGTAGACCGTACCAAAACTAATAATTTATTACTGAAAAAAAAACTAAATATTAGAATTTCAAACCAGCGTAACAGGATTACCAGGACACAAAATTATTGAAGCCAATAAAGCATCAAAAGAACTCAAAATAAATCACATTAATGAAACTCAGGACAGCTGATCGTCATCTGCTTTTAATCAGCTGTTCAACTTTACATAAGAAACTATACCGACTCTATATAAAATAGTGTCGCCATAATTTTTACAAGAAAGCGAAAATCAAGACTTCAATATTAATGAGTCAATAAAAAAAAAATAAAAGCCTCTAGAACAATAAGTGCCATATCACAATATGACTTTTTGGGTCTGCCTTAAGTTGACGACTTTTCTTTTAAAACCCCTATTTATATTATGAGTTTTTTTCTCATGACTTTTCTTATAATAATAAATCTGAGAATACAAAAAAAAGGCCTAGAAAAATGTCGAAAATCCTTTCGATTTTTCATTTCGTTTGACCCCGCAAAGTTTTTAACACAAAATCATAAAAAAGACTAGCAAACATTGCCTTTAAAGACAAGCACAAAAGTCACAGTGTAAATTTCATTCAAGTACAATTCGTTCAAGTTAAATTGCCGCCCAAGATTAATAAAGACTTTGGCATTTAACTATTTGGAATAATTGCTCCTGGCAAGTTCCCATCCCTTTTGCTAATTAGACCACAAACAATTCGAGTTTAAAACTCGAATAAAAACCAAACATGCATTTGAAAACCCGCACCATATAAAACGTTTAACATTAATTTTTCATACTCTATTGATGTTTGAGACTCTTGGCCGAAACAAAATTATCGCAATTTTTCTTTTAAGTTATGAAAAATTGTGTCATTAAATATCTACGGTGTGCTAACAGATTGTGACAACTTTATTATAATTTGAAAGAAAAAACAAACTGAAGAAAAATCATTTTTAACATTTTTGTTGTTGTTGTTGTTGTTGTTGTCGTAGTACATGAATAATTTAGTTATCGAGCATAATAGGAAAACAGCAACATGAACAAAAAATAATAATAAAACAAGTGCCACACACAATCTTATTTGCCTTCCTCCAACTGATTGTAAGCAAATTTTCGTGTGTCTCGAAAGAGACTGCAACATACAACAAGCATGTGTAGCATGCCACATTTAACATCATAGTTTTTTTTTTTTTTTTTTGTAAACATCTTTTCAATTTTGTAGATTTTTTTCTCTCTTTTCAGCCAAGTTTTTTTTTATGATAGAGATCTTGCATATTTTATATTGTAAAATAAACTTAATAAAAATCACTTGATGTATTCTTTATTCTTCTGTCTGTCTGTCTGTCTCTTCGCATGGCGCTGTGTGATAATTTAAAACTCTTCTTTTTTCTTCTCATTTTATGAACAGACAGATTATGAAACAAATTCACTACAATCAAGTCTTTTGCTATTTAGACGTACATAAATTGTTAAGATATCAATTAAAATAAAGATCAGCTGAAGCTGAGATAATAAGATTAGATTTGGCAAATACTCGTAACTTTAATGTTGAGTTGCTAAATGAGCAGCAACATGGGAAGATTTTGTTGTAAAATTGAGCAAACGAACTGAACATGAGGGATTTTATTTTATTTTGTACGCTGCAACAACTGAAGGAATAAATTTGTACAGCTTTAATCAGTAACTGTTTTCATTGAGATAAAGATAATGAGTTTAAATTCGCTTCTTTCAAGCTGTGGTACATAAGGCCTGTTCACAAGATTTTAAACCCGTATTTTTATTGAAACTTTATGCAAAAATTATTTTATACTGTAAATATTTATCGTCCTGTTTAAATCCACATTATTTTTGATAAGCTCAAGAGTTAATATTTTTTGTATAAAACACACACTATTTGTAAAATAATTGTTTGCATTAAAATATTACAAAATATTTTTTATAAAAATACTTTATTTAAAAATACTTTCTCTTAAAATATTATATTTGAATATATTTTATTAAAAAGTATTTAATTTAAAAATAGTTTATTAAAAACTATTTTATATAAAAATTGTTTATTTTAAAATATTTTAAATAAAAACATTTCATTTAAAAATATTCTGTTTAAAAATATCTTATTAAAATATATTTTATTCAAAATATTTTATTTCAAAACATTTTATTTAAAAATATTTTGTTTGAAAATATTTTATTAAAATATATTTTGTTTAAAATATTTTATTTAAAAATATTTTGTTTAAAAATGTTTTAATTAAAAATATTGTTTTTTTAATATTTTATTTAAAAATATTTTTTTTAATATTTTATTTAAAAATATTTTATTAAAAAGTATTTTATTAAAAAATAGTTTATTAAAAACTATTTTATATAAAAATAGTTTATTTTAAAATGTTTTATAGAAAAATATTTTATTTTAAAATATTTTCCTCAAAAATATTTTATTAAAAAAATTTTAGTAAAATATATATTTTTTTAAATACTTTATTAAAATATATTTTATATAAAAATAGTTTATTTTAAAATATTTTATTTAAAAATATTTTATCTTAAAATGTTTTATATAAAAATATTTTATTTAAAAATATTTCATAATTATTACAGATTGATTTAACAAAGTTTGAAATATCTGTTATAATTAAGGCCGTAGATACTTTTAAATACTTTTAAAACATTAAGAAGTTTTAAGCGGCTTTTCTGACAGATTTTGTAACAAAATTTGTCATATAAGCAATTAATAAAGCAAAAATATTTTTATGAATAAGACCGTCTACATTCCAAAATATATAAAAAGATATATTAACTTTGTTACTGGTTTAATTGACAGATTTTATACAGAAATATGTCCAATGGCCAGGTAATAAACATAAAATATTTTATATAAATTGAACATTGAGTTTTGTTGCACTACGAGACAACTTTTAATTAATTGTTAATATCAATGACTTTGTGAACTGGATTAACAAAATGAGTATAAGAAAGAAACACTATTATTTATTATGTAAATTTTTTTAATAAAAATGTCCTTTTTAGCTTTTTGTTTGTAAAACTGTTGCAAAGCTTTTATTGAATCATGATTTTTTATTATCTTATAAACATTTAGATTTTTAACTATTTCTAAAATTGATAAACTATTGAAATTCACAACTTAATTATTAATAAAGAATTTCTATTAATTTTGTCTGCAGTGCTTTACAACAATCGCTGTTTTGGCCTGCCTTTCCTTCGCAACTGCCGAGCCTCCAGTACCGCAGAACAACTATTTGCCACCCAACCAGCAACAACAACCAAACAGCAACTATCTGCCACCCACAAACTCTTATCAGGCTCCCTCTAACAACTACTTGCCTCCTAATCGCGGTGGTGGCTCTCAAACTCCCCAAAACAGTTACGGTGCTCCAGCTGTCACCGGTGCCATTTTCCCCAAACAAGGTGGTGGTGGTGGTGGTGGTTATGGAGGCAGTGCTGCTGGCGGTTACGGAGGCAATCAAAACGGCTATGGCGGTGAGGAAAACTATGGCCCAGCCAAATACGAATTCAAATACGATGTCCAAGACTTTGAATCTGGCAACGATTTCGGCCATATGGAATCTCGTGATGGTGATTTGGCCATTGGCCGTTACTATGTGCTCTTGCCCGATGGCCGCAAACAAATCGTAGACTACGAAGCTGATCAGAACGGTTATCGTCCCACCATCCGTTACGAAAAAGTCAATGGCGGCCAAGGCGGTCGCGGTGGTTATGATAGCAACGCACAACAACAACAAGGCAAATTTGGTGGCTATCAATAAGGCTTTAACAAGATTCTTAACTTAGGCTTATCTACACTAAACTGAGATTTTATTCTTGCATATTTAGTCGCTATAAATTCTGTAATAATTTAGTTTTAAATACATTCATCAGATGCTAGACGATAGGGAAAGCTTCAAGTGCCTTTGAAAGCGAACAGAAACAATCTTGTATTTTCATTTTATTTAAATAGTTACAAACTACTTCTACCTCTTTCTTTGTCTTTTGAAAAACTGCTCTTCACACGACGAACACGCCTTAGCCGTAAGCCTACCAGCCAACAACCATCCATATCAACTTGCCATAAAGCTTTTGCAGCATTCCTCTTCACAAGTTTCTCGAAGTTGGAGGGCCATGAAAGCTTTTTTGTTGTGTTTAGATTTTTGTTTTATTTTTCATAAATATAATTTGTTAAAATATTATCTAACTATAATTTTCTAGTGTTTTGCTATCATCACCGTTAAGTGCTTTCATTGTTTCTCTAACTGTATATTTCAAATTCTGTTATGCATACATGCACAGCATAGAAATCACACACATACTTGCAAACGTACCATGTTAATAATCATTAAATATGTATTTTATAGACATAAATAAAAAAATGTATATTTTATAAAACCCTTAATGTAATACAATACTTTCTAATGCGAAAACGAAATATCATAGAATCCATTATAAAAACAAAAATCATGTTGAAAGAATTTATATATTAATTAAATAAAATGCATTTTTGTATAAAACAAAGTAAATATTTGAAAGGACTTTCAATTTGTCTTTCTGTCTGAAATTTATGAAACCATCTCGCATGGATTAATGAGCGTAGCGTAAAAGTCTTAACAAAATATTGATTTTGACACACAAACTAAGAAAATGTTGTCAGCAGTTTGTTTGTTTTTGCTTCAGCTGAAGTTTGCAACAAACAAACTTAATTAAGATGTTAATTAACTCCGTTGTTTTTTTTTTTCTATTAACAAAAAATAAACCAGAAAGACATTTTCCAATCATGTTTTTAATTGGTTTTTAATTAATTTCACTAACTGATATAATTAATATTTTGATTAAATATTTCCTCGGATTATGCTGCGTAATACAATGCGAAAGGAAATCTGTTTCCAGCTGTTGGCTATTGAAATTGCAATGCTTTAGCAATTGCTTTCGTATCGTATTTCAGAGTCACCCATTTAAGAAAATTTTTTCCCAAAAAACAGGCCCATTTCCTAATATTGATTTATTGGTTCGGTGAGGGTTAAGGGCCTGATTGCTTATCCGATGTAGTTTTGCGGTTTGTGAAAAAGTCTGGCGGTAAATCTTTTTTTGTCTTGGCCTCAGGGGATAACCCCTACATAAGGAGTGCATTGTGCCAGCACTAGAAAGGAGAGGAAAGTGTCAAGAGGTCAGATGAAGGCAGATTAGAAGAGGCTTTTACTTTTTACTTCGCCGGTGAATTATTTCTTAATTCACCGATGAGGGAGAGGTCTGTATTCTGCCCTTTTAGTACATGACGGTGTTAATCGGTGTCGGTAATGTTCAGCAACCAATGCTATGCCTTCGTCATTGTGACAGGTCGCCAACATTTAACCCAATCCAGCGCTAAGGCAGATCAGAAAAATTCGACCCATATTCATGACTGAATGGGAAGTCCATCTCGGGATTTAGGGCATCGTAGTCTTGTATTTATTACTTCAGCCAACAGTGGGCCGAGGTTTCATTGTTTTTTAAATTTTATTCGATAGTGAAAACACGCTGCTCTATCGAGTAACGCCGCATTTTCACTATCCCTAAACTGTTACCTATCGAATTGTATTTTTAAGGGTTGCCAGCACTTTCAAATGCAATTCTTGTGGTAATTTTGAGAACAAATTGAGCAGATCATTAATAACTTCTGTTTTACGTTCAGCAAAGTAGGATATTTAAACTTATTAAAGTAGTTGAAGAGATCGGATTTTTCAGATCGCCTGCGCTACAAATGGAAACGAATTCAAAGCTTTGGGAAAATCTTGAGTTAATTATGGGACACTATGTGTAGGGAGAATATCGAAGCAGATCATTAAAGTAGGATATTTAAACTTATTACAAGGATTTAGTTGGCTGAAGTAGTTAAAGTGTTGGGAACGAAAGCGAAGATCATGAATATAAGATCGCATTTTTCAAATAAACTTTTATTTATTGCTGTTTGTATGTTTAAATGGCAAAGGTATAGCCTTCTTCATGGGACGGTACCAACAGCCATTCATGCAACTGTAAAAGGAATAACTTTCTCTGTCGTTATACGATCTCTGTCGTGATCAAGTGAGTTATATGGCGCATTTTTCCTATGTTCCCATCTCATTTTGTCACCTTTTTAGAAAAGTACAAAAGTAATCCGAGTTTGAATGACATTAACGCTGCTAATGATGCTCTTGCCCCTGTAATTTATATTAATCAACAGTGCGTCACAAAATATTCTCGTAGTTTTAATAAAAACCAACAATATTTTTGGGCTGCAGATAAGTCCTTTAGAAAAATTTTATATGAAAAATTCGCCAGCATAACAAAAGTACACTTCTGGTTACAAAGTTAGTTCTATATGTAGTAGCGTGCGTCACACAACTTTCTGTTTGATTAATTCGCAAAACATGTTCGTCAAACAATTATGTTTTATAACATTCCATGATAAACTTAAATGAAAGACAAGAAAATTTTTATATTTTAATACACAAACTAGTACAAGTGTAGCATGCGTCACGCAGGATTTGCTTATATAAAACAGTTTACCAATTCTTTAACAAAGTTCAGAAGTATAACATAAAATTTAAGATTTATAATTAATAGTTGTGGGAAATAATTCCTGTTGGTTTGTATTAGAAATATATCAAAAATAATAAATTTCAAGAGCAAAAACTGCCTGCCAAACCCCAAGCAATTTGGATGCGTCTACATCAGCGCAGCATAATCAAATAACGTGGGAATTTTGTGGCTCTCTAAAACAGTGTATTGACTGGTTTTGTTAAGTAATAGTTATTGTAATGCAATTACAAGATTATTAAAATGTCATATACAATAATTATTTTTGAGGAAATTTCTATAGCCAAGCGTTGGCAAATTTAAAATATTTCAACATTTAACGCACACACACACAAACAGACTTTCAAAATCAAATACTTTATAAATGAGAGAAACCTTTTTAACAATCAACTGATATTTCTTAACATGTTCCCTTTCATTTGACAAGTGCATACTACAAAAAAATAAATAAAATATTATTGAATTCCATCAAATGCCAAATAGACTGACATTAAAAACTGAAACATATTTAATTTGAAAGTGGAAACTTAACAAATAAAGATAACAGCTTAAAGGCATTCGAGCGTAAAATCATGCAAAAGAAATTGTTACGATTTTTAAAAATTAACAAAATGGTACACACTCTTATAATTGGTGTCAAGTGTTGACACTTAAATGTTAAATAGAATAGCGAAAAATTTTATTGAAAGCCTTGAAGGTCGAACGGAGTCAGCGATGAGAATTGTGTTGTTGATTTATTTTCATTAAAAACTATATGAAAGCAATAAAATGTAATAAAAAGTAAATTACGAGAAACTGTCCCATTGTGTAGCCAGCAAATCATAAAGAACAAGATTAAATTATATATCTAAAATAACAATAAGATTATATTTAAAACGTTGTCATTTTTTGGTTACATGTTTTACCAAAATAATTTTGCTTTAATTTCATTCAATAAATACACTACGAAATTAACATAAAATTCGTGCAATTCATAAAAATATATATTTTATATAAATAATATCAACAAATTGTTAACGGTTTTCCTATTCTGTTTATTTTATTATTATTAATGATATCATTGTTGCAATTGGTAACTAAATAAAGTCTAGTCATAATAACAACATTGACCCATCAAAAACCTCAAAACTTGAACGCTTGCACACCTTAACATGGTTTTAGATTTCAAAACTCTGCAAAATCGCTACTGTTGTTGTTGTTGCTGTTGTTGCTGTTGTTTTCGTTTTTAATTTTTGGCAAGTGTTAACAGATATTTAGGTGCATTCAAACATTTGAAACAGAATAGCCGTTAAACCGTTAAAAATCATTGAAATTATGATGTAACAAATGATATTTCGGTTGAATCGACAGGGTGCTTTAAAAAGATGTGTTGTGCAGACAGCATTTCGAATATTAAAATGTAGAAAGTAGCGAGTTTTTATATAAACAAAATATATATTCAAAATATATATAAAAATATATTCTCATATATTACAAAAATCTGTTATTATTTAATTTTATTAGTTTGATATCAACAGAATAAATTCTCCAAAATTCTACTTTTTAAGAAGGTTTTGTTTAGAATAGGGCTGCTTTTAAAAGCCCAAATATTTCTCAAATGTAAGCACATTTATTTGCAAATGCAGATGTCTGTAAGTCTAACACACCCTATTTAAAACTATATGTGAATTAACACATCTTAATTCACCACCCTATTGTATGAATCCCCTTAAAATACGTTCTTGCAAATTTATGATATTTCATCACTTTAAATTGTTTTGCTTGCTATTGTTTTCCTTTACAGATTTACTTTTTTTTTTTTTTTGTATTTCGAACATTAAAATTGTAGGAAAAAAAACTTTAAAAAAAGATTTATAGAAATTAAAAAACGTGTTTCACGTTTTGTTAAACATACAAATTCAAGGGCTTCTGCACATGATCGTAAGTTTTTATGCTCATTTTTTGTTAAGCCTTTTCCGTGATCATTTTTTATAGTTTTTGAAACTTTGTATTTCATTTTTTATATTTTTATTATTATTATTATTATTATAAATTACAATCTCAAGTAAATAATGCTACAAAGTTGAAATCAAATTTCATAAAATTTTTCTTTTAAAATAAATTTTTTCTCAATTTTCATATCTATTATACGGAGACATTTTAACAGACGTTTAACGATATCAAAAAACTAAGCCGAGATTTATTTGTGTGACACTGAACTTGAAATTGACTTATTTTGAGTGAAAGAAGTCTCTCTTAAAAGGTCATATTCCTTAAATACAAACTGATGCGACTAAATCAAGTTGTATGATGCACTCGCTCTTAAAGTCAATGTTGTGGTGTTATAAAAAATGCAGTTCATTAAACAAATTAATGCGTGTATTGAATATTTAATGAAACAATTGTAAGAATATATTTTTGGCAGCCACCCCTTGACGAATGCAAAAAAAAAAATAAATAAATACTTGCAATTTTCATGCACTTCAACATTTTTACGTGCTTTAAATAATAAGTCTAGAATTCGAATAAATGCGTAAATATTTAAAATTTTCTATATAAAACGCGAAATATATAGAATATTTATAGCAGTCGGAGCAATTGCGATAAACCAGACAATTAAAAACAGAATTAAAATGTTGTTGAAAGTAAGGATAATTTTCAAAATATATTTTGAATTATATTTCGAAAATTTATTTATATATTTATAAGTATATTACTTATAAATATATAAATAAATAAATACATTTTCAAAATATAATAATTATTTATGTTTACGATTTTTATTTTAAGCTCTTGTTGTCAGCGGCTTTATTAGTGGTGAGTTCGTTGGCTGAAGCTCCTTTAAGCAACCAGTACAGTCAAGCTCCTTATGCGGCAGCTGGTTTCCGCCCTAGCATACCCTTCGATCTGCCAGGAGAATATTATCCTTCATATGAAACTGAAGCGGAACAACAGTTGCCCAATCAAGGCATTACTTTTGAGATAACCAAACAGCGTGTAGATTTTGCCGGTCAAGAGATACAACGTGTACCTGTTTCGGAGCCACAAAATCAATATCTGCCACCCGAGCAAATAGTTTTTGTTAACAACCGAGTTGGCAATAATAATCGTAAAGGCTTTGGCCATAGACACAATCATAGAAGACGACATGGCAATGGCAATGGCAACGGCAACGGCAATGGAAGTGACAATGGTCGGAGTCCTTCCGAAACACCTCAGAACAATACACCACAAAATAAGCCACCACAATTTCAGCCCAGTTTACCACCACTAAATATTCCTGTGCCAAAACCAAATACAGACGAACGATTTGAAAGCCAGCAGTTTTTCCCTAGAGATCAACAACGTCCGGCATTAGAATATGGTGCTCCCAATTACAATATTGATCCAAGATATAAGGGAAAACATTTCCAACAGTCCGACTCACAATATGAATCTGCTGACAGCAATGTTAATAACAATTTGGGCTTTGTACAACCCGCCTTAGAATATGGTGCTCCGAACAACGTTTTTGAGGATCAACAGAAACCTGCGTTAGAATATGGTGTCCCAGCTAGATCACAAGACAGCAAAGATGATGAATTAGCAAAACAGTTTGCCCTAGACGCGTTAAATGCAGCCGTAGAGAACTATAATCGCTTGCAGGATAATGATATTGATAGAATTGCACAAGGACAATATTTTGTAGTTAATCCCGATCATTCTATACAAAAAGTTAAGTTCACCACCAAGAAAAGTGACGATGAGGCCAGGCAAACTGACTTTACAGCTGAATTGAAATATACCAAAGTGGGTGAAATAAATGATCCTCTATATAAATATACAGCCGAAGGACAACTGGTGCGCATTGTAAGAAAATAAAGCAAATAAGAATATTTAAATATTTTATATGGACATACTCGAACGCAGTATATAAAAATATATTTTCAGTTAACTAGAAACTTGTCAAATTATTAAGAATAGATGCGAAAGTATGTATGTTTATATGTATATGTAAATAAGTAAATAATCCAAGACGTTACACTATTAATACGTGCCCACCACTTTCCAAAACTGAAGTCTCCATTAAATCATATATTTTTTTATTAATTTTTTAAATCCGTAATTCAAAGTACTTTCTATCAATCCATTATAACAATATGAGGCAATATTTTATGATAACTGCTTCAAGAAATTTATTTCAGAGTATTTAGTTGCATTAAGAATAATAATAATATTATTTTATCACACTTAAACTACGTGCTTGCGTTGCGTATTATATATTCACTTTCAAAACGATTGAATTGAATTTCTGGCCCAATGTGAACTCTTGTCCAATTACCTGGCAACTCTACTTCTTTTACCTCAACCACTCTTTTATTTGTTTTCTATAATATTCTCTTAAACATTTACCATCCCTGGTTCTACGATAACTTGTTACTTTATCATCTCTACTTTATTCATAGTAATTTTTATTTTCTGCTTTTGTGCGTGTTGAAAATGTTAGCAGATACATTTTATAAGAAAAACTCTTAAGATTTGAGAAAAATTAAGAAAATATTGTGTAAAAATGTTAACGAAATCATAATAAAATGAGGTATTAATATAATTTCTATTGAATCTTATTAACCCAATAGAAAACTCGTCTGAATATAAATATATACAAAAAAAAGTTGATGTTCAAACAAGAAAAAAAGAACTACTCTGGCATGTGTGTACAATATGCTTGGTGGTATAGGTGTATCTGTGTGTTTCACTGTTCCAATATGTGTTTGGTTGATTTTAGTACGCTGTTATTGTTGTTGGTGTTTTATTTCTTCATTGCATGGAAAAGCGGCAAACAACAAAGAAATAACAACGATTGTAAATATAAACAAACAGAAGAATAATATTATAGTTCAATATTAAAAATAATAGAAAAAAAATGAGTTTAAAAGAAAAAATGGAAAAACAGATAATTTTAGCTTTCATGTGCATTTTTGTTTTCTTTTAATTTCTATTTCTAAGCAAAATCAACACCTACAGAAGGAATTCTATACTTGTTTGAAAAGAAAATGCTTATATTATTTGTTGTTCAAGTGTGATTTAAGCCGAAATGTAGGAAGCATTTCACATATTTGGTCCGAAACAAATATTTACCCCATATTCATAAAATTTAAAAACAGTTTGAAATGTATTTTATTCCATATTTTTCTTAAAATATGTTTCAAGACATTATGAATACGGGGATTAAAATGTAAAGAAATAGTTAAAGCGGAAATTATCCTGGACACTAAAAAAATTTTACGTTTTTATTAATCACACAATTTAAGGCAAAATTTTTTAATTAAATAAAAATATTATAGTGAACCAAATTGCAGCAATTTCTGGTAACACATTCTTGCTGGATTGAGAAACTCTGATGTTTATTTCTTTTCTAGAAAATAGTGCAACATTTTTCACACTTTTTAACAGAAAATGGCAACATTTTGTCATTTCCAAATAAAGAATTTATTTGAAATGACTCCAACATCCCGCAGGAAAAATAATTTCTGTTTTAAAACTCTTCCAAATTGGCACTTTTTAGAAAATAATTTTAAAAATGTTGCATGTTTTCTGGAAAAGAAAACGCCATAAGTTTGGTTACACTTTGTGCCCTTAAATCAAGTTGGAATATTTTCTTATCACAAAGCTTTTGTTTGAATGGTCTAACTAAATTAACCTTTTTGTAAATTAAACAAAAAGTGAGTGTTTAAATAAAATTTTGTATGAAAAATAAGTTTTAAAGAACAATTCAAAACCACATTATTTTCTCTAAACGGTCATTTAGTATTTTAAATATATCCTGTGTACGATAGAATTAACAAAACTTTAAAATATTATGTTGGGAAATTGTGAACACACAAAAAGTTGAAGCAAGTAAAAAGTTGATTGCAATTTCAATTTTTAATACATTTGAATTCTAAAGCAATTTTAATTAATTTTTATTTTAGATTTTTCTTGAAATCATTTCTTATATGTGAAATCTCACAAATGTTCATAACGTCCATTATCTGCCAACCATTTACATGGTTGGTATTCCTTGCCATCAGCACTTGTATGGCTTATCAAAATACTAATTCGAATACCATACTACAGCAGCAAATTAATGTTCCTTTAACGCAAACTACCAATATCCACTACCAACAAAGACCACAAGAAAAAGATGAAAGTATTAAGGCGGTAGCTGAAGATCCAAAACGAACAGCGTTTAATATACCAGCCATAAATATTGTCAAACAGAAAGTGCCTTTACAATATAATAATGAAACCATAGAATTGGTGCCATCTAGCATACTAAGCCAGGAAAACATTGCTGTTCCCGGAACACAGTTTTTACAGACACCAGCCAGTGCTTACCTCAGTAATTATAATAGCCAGCAAAATGTAAGACAATTGCTAAGAAATATAGATGAGCGTATAAAAAATATGAGAAATGTAGAAATGAGAGTGGCCAAAATACAGGTAAAGGAAAACTCAAACTAAATATTTAATATACGTACGTTTTATTTATAAAAAGAAAATTTTATCATAAGAGGCTTTTAGAATAAATTTTTGTATGGAAATTTGTTTTATGGACCTGTTATAAATTGGAAATTCTTTTATAACTTAGACCCTGAAACTAAATTTTGTTTCGTTTATTTTTAAGGAAATTTTCGATTCTATGCATTTTACTTCAACGGCCTCCATGACTTTTAATAAAAATCTTACTGTGAATGGAGACAAAAGCTCGGAGCCTTCTTTGGAGCTTAAAATGCAACATGATTTGCTTTACTTTAGCAAACGTCTAGCCCTGAAGCTAGAAAAAGCTTTACATATAGTTCAAGAGCTAAGAGACTTTTTCCAAACCAATATAACACAAATTATGCAATTTACCGCCGAATATGAAGAAGACTTAGACGATGAAGAAGAGGAGGAGGATGAAGATAGCGAAGTGGAGCCCGAATTCGATATGGAATTAAATGACATAGAAAAACCTCTAAGTTCCCACATTAAGCCCTTATATCTGAACACATTTATACAATCGTGTTATGATAGAGATTCTTCAAGTTTTGCCACAACCACCGAAAGTTATAACAAACAACAAATACAAATACTTAATTACGATAAGACTGACTATGCCCGTACCATGCGTAATTATATCGATACCTCTTTGCTCAATGAAAACAATGAGCTGACTTTAGAAGCCAATGCTTATATAAAAGAGAAAATCAAAAGCCTTAAACTTTCTTTGTTAAAAAATGAGCTAAAAACTGCTTGGAATGTGGAGAAACAGGAGAACAACAACCCCAAATATTTGGGAAATCATATAAAACACATATATTTCTTGTCCCGCAGTGACGATGCCAGTGATTCTTACATGAAATTCTACAACGAAATACATTTTCGTTATCTTTACACTTCAGCTATACAAAGCAAATATGTATTTTTGCTTTTAGATGTGGGCTCAGCCATGAGCGGTGAACTTCTGGAATTAGCCAAAACATACATATCAAATATTTTACACTTGCTGTCTCCCAACGATTTGTTATCATTGGTTTGTGTCTCAAATGAGATTGAAAATATGCTTTTATTGGATGCCTCCCCTTACGATGCGGCCAATGGTGTGTATACCACAAGTCGCGAAAGGAAGGAGGAAATTTTAAATTATGTAAACAGTTTGACATTGAGTCGCTCATTGACCAATCATTCCTTGGGTTTCGAATACTCATTTCGTATGATATCCCGGCTACAAAATGCCACTTTGATAAATGCCCAAAATCCCATCGAATTTGTTTACTTAACCAGGGGTCTTTTCATAAATTTCTCCGATTCCCGCAATGTTTTAAATGTAATGGCCAGGGGTCAAAGGTCACTGCAGAAGCCCATTATTATAAATGTTTGCGGTGTGGTATTGGGTAAGTCTGAATTGAACGAAAATTTCATATAAACATTCTGTCACTTATTTTTAATTGCTAGACGAAAAACGCATTATGTATGAAAAGCAATTTTTGGCAGAAATTTCATCGCAAAACTATACCAAATATAATATAGACACAAGCGATTGGTACAAACCGGAACACATTTTAACAGGAAAACTGTTTATGTTGACAAAAACTCAACAGGATGTTATTATAAAGGCAGCCACATCAATTTTTGCTGCAGACTTTCAAGAGCCACATATACAAAGGACCTGGCAAGTGCATTCACCCATTGTTGAGGCAAACAGTAGAGGTAAATTTTATTTAATTAGTGCTAAAATGTTTAAAACTAACTACTATTTTTTACACAGATTCCCTTGTATCGATTACCCATGCTGTTCTACCCTTTGGAGTTGTTGGTGTTGACTTATATTTGTCTGATCTGATAGAGGATATTTTAAGTTACCAACAACAACAACCGCAATTTACTACAAATACGAATGAATATTTGTATGCTTTCCTAATTGAAGTCGACGGCAATACCTTAGCCCATCCAGCCTTGCCCAGACCCTTTACACAGAATCAAACGCCCTTTCCAGTAGATATACAATATCTGGAAAACTTCACCGAATTTTCAGTTATAAGACAAAAGATTTTAACAGAGGAAAATGGTAATGTTTCCACCACTATATACTTGAATAAAAATCGCAGGCTGCAGAAATATATAAGAACATATCAATGGCATAATATATTGGGAATTTATATATTGTGTTTGGTTAATACAATAAAACAAGAGGACACCAAAAACTCTACACGTCCTATGGGAGAAATGATGCAAACTGCAACTGCCATGACGCAATCTTTGCCTTTGAATTTAAATAATTTTTCCCCAAAAAACACTATGCCTATATATCATCAAACTGGCGGAGACTATGAGGAGTATTATACAACAATTGATTTAATGTATCATCGTTTGGATTTATTACGAGGTAGAGATGCTACTAATCTTTGTCGCTATTTTCGCCAAATAGCCACTTTAGATGTAGCCACCTTGTTTTTAAGCTCATTGGCCTTTGAGTCACCATTCATATTCCTCCACAACAATCGCATGAGTTCGCCACAATCTCAATTGCATACGGTGGAAAGTATAATGGCTTATTTAAAGGATACCACGGGTTTATTAGCTAATCCTGGCCTAAGACCTCAAATACGACATGAGGTCAATGCTCTTTACAATGCCATGCAACATTTGAAAAACAGACATCAAGATGTCAGAGGTTCCCTAAGGAACTATATAATACGCCGCTATATAGCCTCCGTGAATGGTGTATTACAGATTTTCCCAGGCTGTTTATTAAATAACAACTACGATCCCTCGCAAAGACTGTGGTATCGCAAGGCTTTACAGAATCCGGGCAAAATAATAACTACAGAGCCATATTTAGACGCGGGCGGCTCAGGCTATATAGTAACCATAGCGCACACCATATTTGAGGGCAAATCAAATGCTTTACATTCCATAGAGCGTGATCAGCCTGTGGCTATAGTGGCTTTGGATTTGCCCTATGCCTATTTCTATAGAATGATTTTGGATTCCACACCTTTATGTCAAATGCACAATATTAAGTGTTTGCTTTTTGAAAATGAAGGATATTTGATAGCGCATCCCTCCATGTTGGATCCAAAATCCAGTGTAAAAAATCACAGAAGACCCCATGAACATTTGACACACAAGGAATCTTATTTGGCCAACGATATTCTGAATCATAAAAATCTGGTGCGTAAGTTGGCCTGTGCCAACTATCAAAATCGCACTCTACAGCGATACTATGTCTTTAATACCTCTTTGAATGAGATTTTAACAAATGTGGTGCATGGCGAAAGAACAAAATACGCCATAGCTTTGCTCAAAGGTAGCAATATATTTGCTGCAGTGCTCAACTCTACCTGTGATGGTGGAGCATTTTGTCCTTGCAGTACTATTGATCGTCAATGTTTGAACTGTAAACGTATGGACCAGGCGGATTGTGAATGCCCCTGTGAATGTCCAATGCCTTTGATGCAAACTTTAAACGAGGATAACGAAAATTCTAGCAAAGAACATTTTTCATATTTAAACATAACACAGCAATTTGATTACTGTGAACCTCCGTATGAGCCCTATCTGGCTGAACCACAAATAATGCTGCAACAGGAGAATGTTTTACTGTCCTCCTGCATCAACATAAATTGTGATGTCTTTGGTACACAAAGGGAATGTTTGGCCATCATGGGTTGTGAATGGTGCCAGCAAGACGTGGATGGCAATGGATTTGCAGCTGCTTTTTGCAGTGCACAATCCGCATGTTTTAATGGTACGTATTTTTACAACTAAAGTTAGAAGGGATTATGTATATGTATGTAATTTGTATGCAAGAAGGTTTAGAATTGCTGGTATGACTTGAAATCTTTTTCTTTAGTTTCATTGGATTTTCGTATTTGGCATTAAAGATATAAGTTTTTAAAGAATATTAAAAAATTATAATTTTCTAACAGAAATTAATTATTATTATCTCTCACGCTTCGCAGGTGTTCTAGCTGGGATTTCGCCTTACGGCGACTTAGAAGATGCAGACTTATTGGCTGCCCACGGCTACAACCCCTCACAAAAACCCAGCACCTATTCTGCTTTCGGACCTGTTGGAGGTGCTATCATAGTTTTGGCTGTAGTAATTGGCTTTGCCATTTATTGTTATCGTCAAAATGTAGATTCATCGTCACAGGAACAATTTTATATGGACTCAATGCAAGAAGAAAATTATGGTCTTCCTTTGTCACGCTTCAATTTCGATGATTGCCAGGCTCATGATGATCCCCCTGGTGGGGCGAATGCTGGCGGATATGATCATGCTGCAGCTCAAAGAAATCTTATGAATGCAGCTGATATATCACCTTATCACATGAGCACTGGCAGCAGTTACAGACGTCCGCCAAATGGAGAATCCGATCATGGCTACTCCACAATGACACCGCATGAAGATTCTTCCGATCACCAGTGCTTTACACTGGCTGAGCCTTTATTATTACATGACAAACGAAATAGTAAATCTGATACTATGTCTATATCAACTTCCATATCATCACCTACTAATAGACAACAACCACAAACGCATTATAATAGTTTTCCGTCAAAGGATTCTCGCTACAATTTAACATCGCCCAAAAAATATCAGTCACCCAGCAGGGTATACGAGCCAACAACAATACCTTTGCATCATTCGCAGCATAACGACGATGCTACAAATGTTACAGGAGCCACCCATCTGATACTCGCACCTGTTACAGTACACAGACACATGGAAACTTCCGAATCATAGCCATAGTTAGCAATTAATTAAAGGGATAAGCATTTTAATATAAAACAAATATATACGAGCTGTTTACTAAACTTTTAGGTTAAATAGAAAAGGGAAATAATCAAATAAATAATAATTCCACCTTCATTTAATTGCCAATATTAATTTCTAAGTTAGTTAAGTCTAAAAATCTGTTTCCATCTTTTATTTTCTAATAGTTTAACTATTAATGTAAAGAATAATTAAAAAAGAATTGCTTCATAGAAAAAACAGTGCATTTGAATGCCAATTTGTATTAAGTTGAAATTAAATTGTTTTTGTATTTAAATATTTTTATAAATTTTTTAAATATTTTTATATATATAAAAAAAACTAATAATAAGCTATTTTCTTCCACTAAAATATCTCAAAGTACTTATCATAGAGAATTACAACTGGAGAGCCCAATCATGGGCTCACTCTAATTCTGTAAATATACATATATAAAAGCCTATTATTTTTAAACATACAGGTTTTGAGTGAATTCAATAGGAATGAGAGAGCAGAATTTATGCAATCCAATATGGAGTAACAACAATGCTTTACAAACGAAAAATCAAAACATTTGTACACTACTGCAAATACAATTAAGTATTACATACAATTAAAAATTATTAACAAAACTTTAAGGTTTATAAGATAAAAAACTTGTTTCATTTGAGTGGAATCGGGATAGATTTTTTAAAATGAGAACTTTCAATATTATGGTAAATGATATATTTGCGTTAAAATTACATATTTCAAACAATTAATTTGTGTTGGAAAATGAAAAACATTTTTGTTTCTGAAAATGTAATTCTATCTTCTTTTTACTTTGCATTTTTAGACAAGAAACCTGCCAATATACAGTTTTGATTTGGGAACCACCTATTCTTTACATATATACATGCATATACATTATGTTTGTTCTTAAAATTTTTGAAGTGAAATAAAACTCTTTATTGTTGCACAAAATCTCTTTTCCTAAAATTTTCTTACACTTATTAGCTTTCATTTTCTGACTGTCTGTCTATCTTGACTGTGTTAATGAAAATTTATTTTTAAAATTATAAAGAAATATCGCTGCACTACACTCACGAGGTAATGTGGATGCAAGTTTTTAAGTTCTCTTTCGATTGAAAAACCAAAAGAAATAATGATTTTTGGCGAAATTCTCAATAAAATTTTTAAAATCATTTCAGTTGTTGGGTGTTAAACGAAAGCGTAAGATACGCTGAAAAATAATATTTAAACGAAATTTCTTCTTAATTAAGATAAATTTCGTTGAGCTGCTTTAGTAAATAAATTCATTATAATTTTATTATCTTACAAAAAAGTGAGTTAAACTTAATATGAAAAATAAATCAAATTTGAAAAGTATCTGTTTGAGTTCTGCGAAAAATATGTGAAAATATTACATTAAATAACATTTAATAAATTATTGCATTATGTAATAAGAACATAGATAGATACGTATATGTGTACATATATCAGCAATTGAGGAACATTTTGCGTCAATAACAATATATAATTAAAAATTTCAGGCTCTGATTCGAAATAAATTGTATAAACAAGAGTTGAAAAACCAACAGATAGTGTTATTTGCAATAAGTTTTATTATAAATTGCCTCTTTTTCATTTTATGTTGCAATCGATTTTGTTTAGTTAAACATTATAAGTATGCAGTGTTAATGACCTTCGGTGAAAAATTGCATTGAAATTAAAGTTACATCATTTTTGGCAAATTACAACACAGCATAACCTCAAAAAGAGTATTGCTTAGCGCTAGCATGTAATTGTCTAATGAACCCTTGAACTTGAACTATACTTGTGTTTGATTCAGATGCGGAATAACTTGTTGAGCATAAAATTAAATGTTCATGTGGTTTACTTTCTTCTTTGAATATTTAGGCAGCTCTTATACCATGTATTTTTCATAAGCTAGCTATGCTTATATCAGGGGAAAAATATCTCTATATGCATATAGAGATCTATATATATATATATCTCTATATGTATATAGAGATATAAGAGAGTTAGGTGTACACTCTATGTACGAGTCTAGTTATAAAAAAAGTTATATATGAACATCTCATTGCAAATCGTCTTTTGAAAATGCAAATTATCTGTCTACTTTTCGATATCGAAAAACTTCTTCATTTCGTATAAAAACAATTTATAAAATTTAGTTTTTTCTCATATGTATGTAATTGTAGGAGAAAAATCTTTCGACTTTGTGTTATAAGAATTTAAGTTAAATTTCGTTTTTTGCAGCAAACCCAACAAGATGTTGTTTTCATCATTAATAGAAGCTGCTCAGAATTCCCCATTCAAAAAGCCCTTTACAACAGCCAGCTGTGAACCAGCTTTGGAAAATGGCAAATTAACAAAGAACCATAATATCCAAGCTGCTGCAACTGCTTCTGGTGGTATACATACTTTGGACAAAATGTTTGTAACGGAAAATTAAGCGTTTGTTTTAATACCTGATTTCAGATTCTTGCGAATTCGGCTCAAATATGTATTTCGTGTTATGTGGATTGGGTGGTATTATTTCTTGTGGTAGTACCCATACCATGGTCGTGCCATTAGATTTAGTAAAATGTCGTCTCCAAGTCGACCCTGGCAAATACAAGAGTGTTGTGAATGGGTTCCGGGTTACCTTGAAAGAAGATGGTGTTAAGGGCTTATCGAAGGGTTGGGCACCCACTTTCATTGGCTATTCCATGCAAGGATTGTGCAAATTCGGTCTTTATGAAGTATTCAAAGTTATATACTCTAATGCTATCGGTGAAGAAAATTCGTATTTGTATAGAACGGGTTTGTATTTGGCTGCCTCTGCATCGGCTGAATTCTTCGCTGACATTGCCTTGGCTCCTATGGAAGCAGCGAAAGTGAAAATTCAAACTACTCCCGGTTTCGCTAACACTTTGAGAGAAGCTTTGCCAAAGATGTCGGCTCAAGAAGGCATAGGGGCTTTCTACAAGGGTTTGGTGCCTTTGTGGATGCGTCAAATTCCCTACACAATGATGAAGTTTGCTTGCTTTGAAAGAACTTTGGAATTATTATACGCGTAAGGAGTCTATGCATATCTTTAAAAGCTTTTAATTTAGTAATTTTGAAATTGTTCAGGTATGTCGTACCTAAGCCACGCCAAGAATGCACTAAAGGTGAACAGCTGTTGGTTACCTTTGCTGCTGGTTATATTGCTGGCGTTTTCTGTGCTATCGTTTCCCATCCAGCGGATACAGTCGTATCCAAATTGAATCAAGCTAAGGGAGCTTCGGCGTTTGATGTAGCCAAACAATTGGGTTGGGCTGGTAAGTTTGACACAATTTTTTTTATCACAACTTTGTTTAAAAATTTTATATAAATATTATTTTTAAGGCTTGTGGGGAGGCTTAGTTCCCAGAATTGTAATGATTGGTACTTTAACTGCCGCCCAATGGTTTATTTATGATGCAGTAAAAGTATACTTGCGTATGCCCAGACCTCCACCACCAGAAATGCCCGAATCATTGAAAAAGAAATTGGGTCTTACTGGAGAGGCCAAGTAATTTATAAAACGTTGATAGGAGCAAAATTACATATAGTTATTAAATAGATTAAATATTTTAAAGTGAATTGAGAAATAAAAAATTATAAAGACGAAAGCCAAAGGCAATAATAAATATTGAAATTATTCATAAAATTGTAATTTAAAATAATTCTGACTTGTAGTGATATATTAAATTTCGAAATAAAAGGAACGTTTTTAATAAAGTGTTTCAAAATTAACAACAACTAAACAATTTTGAACCGTTATACGTGAATGACAAAGAATGTAGGGAAATACACGTTGTCAATGGAATCTTACCAAAAGCCGTAAAAGAAATACTTTTCTTTTATGAAATAATGAATAAATTATGTAAATTTATTGAGACGAAATAATGAAATTTCATGCTTATATATACACATATATGCATAACAACTACATACATGGCATTGCAATCTATCCCGCGGATGGGCCCCTCTTAGAAACTCTCAATCGAACTAGTATGTGATTACGATTTCAACACACTACGCAAAAAAAATATATATATCAAGGTTTTACAGCGATCCTTTGAAGAGAATATTAAGAAAGCCAAGGAGGTAACACTCCAATTCGACTTGCAAAGAAAACCGTTTCAATTTTTTTTCCGAATCGAATTACGCAGCTAGAATTTCACTCAACAATGAACTTGATATAATTACATGACTTTGTTCTATGTATTCATTCCACTAAGTTTTAATACTTTGTATTAACTGTATAAGGCCAGTTTTATCCAAAACCGTTATCCGAAAATTTAAAAAGCAGCCCTGACATTTAACGAAATACAACCGTGTTTTAGCGATACGTTTGGTTATCTCTTCCCCCTTTTATATACTTCGCAAGAATGTGATAACAAAATAGAACTACAAACAAAACAAACTAAAGTTCTACTAAACACGTGCGGTAAACTTTTATTTAATAAATTTAATAAAAACTATTTTGGAAATGGTTCAAAATAAGCAGAAAAGTCCAAAAATCAAACCTCCAAGCGTAAAGATCAATAAAAAGGCAGATCAAACTAATGATAAGTGGGAAAAAGTGAAAATTAAAGGCAGTGTTATAAACGAAGATGGTGTTGGTCTAGAGGGACTAATTGGTTTGGAAGTTTTAGAGGAATATGAGCCTGATTTGATAGGAACAGCTAAAGTATATAGTTACAATACAATTTTGCGAAAAGAAACTAAAAACTTTTATTAAAATCTAACATTTTCTAGACTAAACAATCGCGTAAACAAAAACGTATAGAGCGAAAGCAGAAAAATAACAAGCGAAAGGCAGAGGAGTCTTCTGACGAGAATGAAAGTGAGGCAGAATGCTCAGATGAGGTCGAGAATGGCGACAAAGCAAGAGCATCGAAAAAGGCTTTAAAAAAGGAGGACTATGTAAATAAAAAGCTTGAAAAGCGCCGCCAAAAGCGAGAAGAGCGCAAATTGAAACGCAAAAATGCTAAAGCCAATACAAAAATACAAACCGACAAACAGGAAAAACAAAGACATGAAGATCGCTTTAAATTTTTACGGCCTCCACCAGAAGAAGATTCACAGTCTGCAGAGAGTGATGAAGAAGCTGTGCCAGATTTAGTAGACAGCAAAGCTTTAAGCATTGATGATTTGGAGGTAACTCGAATAGACATAAAAATGAAGCACTGGATTTCTTTAAAATTATCATTTTAGGGTTGGAATGGTTTGGGTGTCCCTGATCTTATTCTTAAAGCATTGGCAGAAAAAGGGTTTCAGTCACCCACAGAGATACAATCACGTTGCCTGGCAGCTGCTATCTTGGGTAAAAAAGATATTTTAGGTGCAGCTGAAACAGGCAGCGGTAAAACCTTAGCCTTTGGTATACCCATGTTGGCTGGAATTATGGAACTTAAGCGGAAAAATGCGAGAACTGGCATAAGAAAACCTTTGGGCCAAAAGAAACATAAAAATACTAGTGAAAATGATTTTGAAGAGGAAGAAGAAACCATTGAGCTTAATTCTTCCGAATTTATCGATTCAGAAGAAGAAACAGTAGATGAAGGAGGTGCCCTTTATGCCTTAGTTTTGACGCCCACAAGAGAATTGGCTGTTCAAGTCAAAGATCATTTAATAGCGGCTGCTAAGTATACCGGCATTAAAGTGGCTGCTATATTTGGAGGTTTATCGTTAGCTAAACAGGAACGGATATTAAAAACACATCCTGAAATTGTAGTAGCTACACCAGGACGTCTTTGGGAACTGTATCAACAAGGCAATAATCATTTGTCGAAAATAGAAGATATTAGTTTCTTGGCCATAGACGAAACTGATCGTATGGTAGAAAAGGGCCATTTTGAAGAATTGAGAAGTTTATTGAAAATAATAAATGAAAACGATGAAAAAAAGCAATCAAGACAGAATTTCATATTCTCAGCTACCTTAACATTAGTGCACGATTTACCGGAACATATGCAAAGTAAGTTAATTTTAAATAGCGAATAGAATAAAATAAATTTAATTATTTGTGTAGAACGGAATTACGGCAAAAGGCCCAAATTTGTTAAACAAACCTCAGAAATGAAAATCCAAAGCTTTATAGAAGAATTAGGAATATCACAACCCAAAATAGTAGATATCACTAGAACCCAGCGTAAGTGATTTAATTATTAGCCATTACTTTTTCTAACTTAAATGATTATTAGAAACTGCGCAAACTCTAACGGAATGTCGTCTAATTTGTCCTTTGGAGCATAAAGATTATTATTTGTATTATTTTATACAACGTCATCCTGGCAGGACTATCGTTTTTTGTAATTCAATAGACTGTGTGAAAAGATTGTCTACATTATTTGGTTTATTACAATGTAATCCCCTGCCATTACATGCCAATATGATACAAAAGCAGCGTCTGAAAAATCTTGAAAGATTTAGGGACAACTCTTGCGGTCTATTAATTGCTACAGATGTTGCAGCCAGAGGATTAGATATACCCAACGTTGAACATGTCATACATTACCAGGTTTGTTTTGAACTCAAAAAAGAATTTTTTTATTTTAATACAAATTATTAAAGGTACCACGAACAAGTGAAAACTATGTACACAGGTCTGGTCGAACAGCAAGAGCTAACAAAGATGGTATAACTGTAATGTTTATGGAACCAGCGGAAGTTAAAAATTATATTAAATTGTATAAAACTTTGGGAAGAAGTATGAAAAAAAACAATACATATCACGTACCTTTTTAATGATGTTCTGTCTTTTATAATTGAAGCTGAAGATTTGCCTTTATTTCCGGTGTCAGAGCGTTACTTAAATTCTGTGAAGGAGCGTGTGAATTTAGCACGAGAAGTTGATAAGCAGGAACTTAAATTAAAACGTACTCAAACAGAATTAGGCTGGATGAAAAAGCATGCTGAAGAAATGGATATGGTGATAGAAGGTTTTAATGATGAAACGTATGTGCTTTTTTTCTATTTAGTTCTTTTTTTCTGTTTAAAATTATTTTTAAATTGCAGAGGAAGTGATCAGGATGAAGACCCCTTCATAATAGAAAAACGTCGCAATCGCATTCAGTTGGACAGCGTTAGAGCGGAACTAAAAACATTATTGTCACGCCCAATATTTCCTCGAGGTTTTAGCTTCAAGTAAGTTTTAAGTTTTGTGTTTTATAGGAATATTATTATTAGAATTGATTTTATTATAGGTATCCCTCTGCTAATAGCCAACTTCAAATATCGCAAACTTCAGGTGAAAACCACAGCGATGCACCAAGTGCCGTAAAAGTGATGCAAGATGCAATTGAAGATTTAAAACAAGCCAAAAAAATGCGCAACAAGAAAAAGAAAGATGTATGATTAAATGTAGAGTGTATATAATAAAGTTAACGTCTGAAATTCAATTTACCTCAATGTTTAGCTACATAGTAACGAACACCGTTATCCATTAACGACCTTGCTTGTTTGGCCATTAAAGATGATACTGATAACACTGGAGTAGAAAAGCACCTGAGACATAGCTTAAGTTGGAATATGTAGTTCAAAAAAATTTTTAAATAGCTTACTCAATATACGGTTCGATTTCATCTAATGTCCATCTGCTTTTAGTTTTGAACAATAAACGCATGCGATCGTGAATATTTAAGGGCAAGTTGTCCTCTGATAAAGATTTTATACACGGTATGGCACCTTCTTTATCAAATATTCCCAAACCTTTTAAATATTTTTCCTTTGTGTTGGATATTTATGAAGATTAATTAATTTAGGTTAATGTAAAATATAATAATACCTCGCATTTCATACCCTCGGGTAGAGCCTCTTGCCAACTGCTCAAAAATTCATCAATTCGAAACTTTAATCCAGGTTGCAGTATGTTTTGTGCCACTATACGAGCCACAAGTTCCTCTGAATAGGTAAACCGATTTTCTTTTCCTTTACTGGGGATTGTATACAGATCAAATAATCCTTCTACAATTTGTTTAGGAGCTATGCCATCTAATGCTGCTATGGTTTCTTCTCTTTCCACCTCATCTAATGGCCAAGAATTTTCTGTGATTAGACCCACCATTAAATTAACTATTCTAAACTCATATTCGCACTCTAAAACTCGCATGTAACCCTCATACTCAATGGCTCTATAAATTTTTAATCCTTCAATAAATTCTTTGCGACTGCATTGGACAGTGTCCAGTAATTGTTGAAATGAAAATAGGAGTTTACTGTCTATGCATTCTTCATTTTCCGGACCAGAGTAACGAGTTAATTGTAAAAGGTCACCCAATTTACGAAATTTTGGCTTTATTTCACGACATTCGAAATACTCGTGATATATTTTTAGTATTTTTCTTTGTTCTAAGCTGCGTGGTATATCAAAGTCGTCGTCTGCACTATCATTTAAACTTCTATCTGCAGAAGTATTATTACCCGTACGGGGGCTTTTTAGAGGGGAAGTACTTGTAGCGGCAGCAAACTTCAAATCGGGCACCAGTAACAAGCTATTCGATATTTCGGCAGCTTTAACATCATAGGTTTTTTCATCGGTACACAAAACTACTTTCTCATTTAGGCCGCCTTTAAACTGTAAGACTTGACCTTCGCTTATTTGTCTGAGCATATGCTCATCCAGCTCTAATAATTTCAGATTATCACTGATAATATCGGCTGATGGATAGTATAAAGCCTAAAAATTTCCTATCAGAATATTGGAGCAGACTACTTGCTTTCATATCCTACCTGAGTTACTGGCGTCAGATTTCTTTCATCCAATTTGGCATATTTAATAATGCCCTTGACATCTTCCAGAGTGCGAACATATCTAACAACAAATGTGTATTATTAAGACCACAATTTATATTAGTTGAAAAGTATTAACTTACAAATTTTCTGTTTCCTCAAATTCCATGCAAGAATCCGACATGATTTTAAAATTTTACGTATAACACTACTAAATTACTTCACAACATTCCCGCCAAAACAATGCGACGCGTGAAACCACAGAATATATATAACCTGTGCGTGAAACTAACACAAAACATATGAATTTTAGGAAGTAGTTGGAATCAAGTCAACGGAAATATTTTTTCTTCAATGTTTGATGCATTTGTTATTGTACAATAAGCTTTATGTATTTTTATATACATATATATGAATTCATATAGCATTTCTTTTTGTCCTTCTTGGTAAATCGAACTAAAATCACTGATATTATCTTGGATATGGGATTGTATAACGCTCGCAGTATAAAGTTACATATAACATGTTGCAAAAACTTCCGTGACTTATACCAACGGATCTTAAGAATTTTAACATGTTTTCTATATGACGAAATAGTCATATTTATGTATACTATATATATATATATATATATATATATATATATATATAAACTAAATCACAGAAAATATACATGTTGCAATCATAATAGATACCGGTTTCAATTCATAATAGTTACCGGATTGTACAATTTTGTGACAGTTTACAAAACGAACTTTCTGGCAGCACTAATTCGAAGGATTAACATCCTTTGGTTTTGTTATTGTACACGCAGTGTGTGAAACAAAGGAAAAGAATTAAATACAGAAAATTTCCAAAGTTTTAACATGTAGATATTTTTAAACTAGAAATGTTGATTTAAAAAAAAATATAAATATACACCAATAAAATTTAAATATATCCTTGAATAATTGAATTCTTTGTAAAGTTGTTGCCTTAAATATGGAATTTAATGAAATATCGATGTGTATGGATGTTAAGCTGGACATCTTTAATAAACGCCCTGATTCCTTGAAGTTCAAAGGATGGACAAAGTGTCAGGTGAAAATTGAAGCTATCAAATGTTTACCCTGTTTTTTGCGTATAAGTTTCCATACTGTAACGCAAGGTGATGAAGAGGAATCGGCGCAACTAAGTGTATCCATTAATGTTCCTGGTGTGACCATTAGCTTGGCCACCTCACGTACTAAGGATTACTCATATGGATTATTCTGGACGCACAATCGACGTGATTGTTTCATATACTTCTCCTTAGATACCGAATCAAGTTGCCGTAAACATATGAAATGGATTAAAAAATCAATTAAGAATTTGGAATTATATAGGCAAGTCTTTTTGGAGCAGAGACGAAATAGTCGGGAATCAGGTTTACTAGACAAAGTAAACAAAATAGCGGATAAAAAGATGGAGTTGAGGTAAGCAATTATTAAACATATTTATTATGCATGTGATTTGTAATTGAACTCACTAAGGATGTACATATCCATATACATGTGTATGTACGTGTGTATGCACACAAATAAAACAGGCAAATTGAAAGGGAAACATTTTAGATAAAGATCTAAGTTATTGATCCGTTTGGGTTTTTACCGACTTTCAATTATCGGTTTGACATCAATAGCTTGCTGTATATACATACATATGTGTGTGTGTAATTGTTTACATACATAGTATATCTTTTGAGTTTTTCCACACATCTGTAATATAAATAGTTCATATTATGCCACATTGTACTTATAGTTCCATAAAAACATGTCCATATGTGTACGCATGCCTAAGTATATCCATATGTATGTTTACACTAGCCTTTAAACATATGTACATATATACACTCACATAAAATATAAATTTTCCATCAGTCAGTCGTTGTTAAGAGCTTGTAGCGAACGAAAGTGTTTAATTACAGCTTACTTACAAAGTACAAAAATCTTTACCCTCTCTTTCATTGTTAATTTCGCCGTTAAGTGCATTAACAAAAAAAAAAAAAAAAAAGAAAACAAAAAACGTACTAAGCTAAAAACCCAATATATAAATATATAACTGTTCAATCATGAATGATCCACCTGATGTCTCCAAGAAAAAATCATATTTTACTTATAACCCCGGCTTGCAATATGACTTCAATAAAAAAATTACAATCAACTCGTCCGGTCCTATATACCTAACCATCACACGTTTAGATAATAATAATGGATTCACAAACGTATCACCTTTTTTAATTAAAAAAGTGATTGATACTACTTGTTCTGGTGATATAGCTGACTGCAAAAAACTGCGAAATGGTACCCTCTTAGTTAAAACTAAGAATACTTACCAAGCAAATAAGCTTATAAAACTCACGTCTATGAGCTCCACAATAAAAATTGAAGTAACTGAGCATAAATCCTTAAACTTTTCTAAGGGAGTCTTCTATTCTTCTGACTTATTTGATATCCCCATCGAAGAAATACTTACTAATCTGGCTGATCAAAATGTTACAGAAGTCAAAAAAATATTTAGAATGGAAAATGGAACCCTCAAAGAAACTGGCCTAATAATTTTAACTTTTGCATCAATCAATCTTCCTGAGCATATATACCTAGGTTATCAAAAAATTCGTTTGCGCCCCTACATACCTCCTCCACTTCGTTGCAGCAATTGCCTCCGTTATGGGCATCTACAAAAGTTCTGTGAAAACGAAAAAACATGTTTCAATTGCGCTAATACCTATCATATCAACGTAGATGTTAATGAAAAATGCACAAACACGATTTGCTGCATTAACTGCAAAGAAAGTAACATGGTTAACCTAAAGCACTCAGCTAAAGACAAAATTTGCCCAATCTTTTTAAAAAATAAGGAAATTCAAGCGATTAGAGTACATGAGAAAACCTCAATTAAAAATGCTGAAAGAATTTATAACCAACGACACCATAACAAGAGCAACACTTATGCAGCTGTTACCAACCCTAATCAGTCTAATAACAATAGAACCAACCCAGTCATCTACGACGATATTATATACACCTCAGAGCATAAACAACCTACGCCCAGCCCTGTTAACCACATAGCCAGTACCCGCACGATAGAACCTCAATCAATCATACTGGAGAGAATAGATCAAACACAACAATCCAACATTATTAAGGCTCAAGGACCAATTATTTTACCAAAAAATACTTCAAATAGAATTAAATCGCAGTTGAAAGCTAAGTTTAAAACTAATACTTCTAAACCTAATCGTAGTTCAAAGGTCATTGATTCCCACATTACTGATTCTAGTGATCAGGAGGCGGAGATGATGCAGGAGTGATCCTTATTCCTGCATTAACATCCCTGCACTTCCTCTTCTCATTAACTTAATATTTAATCTTTTCTTCTACATATGACATTAAGCATAGTTCAGTGGAATATCAAAGGATATGCAAATAACTACAATCAGCTCCAATTGCTTTTAAAGAAATATAGTCCTAAAATCGTATCGCTTCAAGAGACTCATTTCCATTCTACCGCTAATTTGCCCATTCCGTTAAATTATAAATGCATCTTTAAAAATTCGGTGCCACATTCCTATGGTGGTGTGGCCTTACTTATTCACAATTCCATAGAATTTGTCCCTATTACACTTACAAATGATTTCGATTCCGTTGGTGCTATAATTCAATCTAAACAGAAATTTACAATTATCAATTCCTACTTGCCCCCCTCTCAGAATCTAACCCTATCCACATTAAGAAATTTATACGATCAGTACATCAATAATGTTCTTATAACTGGGGACTTCAATAGTTGGCATACATTGTGGGGATCCACTAGTAACAACATGAGAGGAAATATTATAGCTGATTATATTACAGACTCTAATCTTATCATATTTAATGATGGCTCTCCTACACATTTCAGCACTCGGCACTCGCTTACTAATATAGATCTAACATTTGGCTCTCCCAACTTAAAAATTCAGTCAGAATGGAGTACTTTGGATAACCTCTACGGTAGTGATCATTTTCCCATCCTTATTAAAGCGTTCTCTTCACCACCACCTGTATTTCCTAAGCCTAGACCTAAATTTAACACAGACAAAGCTGATTGGCCCAAATTCAACAATATGTCTTCTCATTTTGATACTATGCGTGACAAAAGTAACAACATCAATAAAGAAGCCTCTAACTTGCAAAAAATTATCATGCAGAGCGCGAATCACTCGATACCACAGACTAACCTATCTTTTAAAAAAACAGTTCCTTGGTGGAACAACCGTCTCAACAGTCTTAAAAAAGAAAAAAACTATTTTTGGCATAAACTTAAAAGAAATATTAATACGGAAAATATAATTAACTATAAAAGAGCAGAAGCCAAATTTAAGCGGTATTTAAAGATTTCGAAGTCCAAATCTATTTCGGATTTTACCTCCGAAATTAACCCAAAATCTCCAACCAAAAAGATATGGCACAATATCAGAACGTTCTGTGGCCTACGTTTACCTCAAACTATCCATTCGCTACAATCTACGTCAAATCCTAGTACTTACGTTACAGACAATCACTCTATTGCTAACGAGTTCGGGCTATTCTGGTCCTCTGAGTCTCATGACACCAATTTCTCAAACGAATTTATAAGTAACAAAGTTTCTGTAAAAAATTTAGTTCTAACATCTACCTCGGACAACATAGCAATGGCTATTGAAGAAAATATAACTTTACAGGAACTTGATTTTGCTATTAGCAGATTGAAGGGGAAAACTCCGGGTATAGACAGAATTACTTATCCGATGATTACCAACCTCAGCTATACCACTAAAAATAGACTCATCCGACTATACAACCTAATTTTACATAACTTCATTCCACATTTCTATAAAATTAGCACTATAACTCCTATATTGAAACCTAACTGTGACAGAACCCAAGTTAAATCCTTCAGACCAATTTCTCTAAATATTTGCACATCTAAGGTACTAGACAAGATTATTGCTAACCGTTTATGGTGGTTTGTAACCTGCAAGGGTCTTATTTGTCCTCATCAAATTGGATTCAGAAAAGGAAAATCTGCTAGTGATGCTCACCTCTTCATTGATCACTTAGTAACTAACTCCTTATCTCATAAAAGTCACACATCAATAGTCTCACTTGATTTCTCTAAAGCTTTCGATAAAATAGGTATACACACTGTCATCCATCAGCTAATCGAATGGGGCGTAGGGCCCATTATTATAAAGTTCATTACAAATTTTTTATCTAACAGATTTATCAGAGTTAAAGTCCACAATAGTTATTCTAGAATTTATCCTTTACACAATGGTATTCCACAAGGTTCGCCACTATCGGTCATTCTATTCTTAATATCTTACAATAAGCTTAGTAACTACTTTCTCTCACTACATGAATATAAGTTCGTTGCTTATGCAGATGACTTCTACTTAATTAAGAACCTCAACAAAGAAAAAAGCCAAACTATCAATATGGAACCTCAGTTCAGATACATTACTAAATGGTGCAAGTACTCCGGTGCTGAACTGTCACTATCTAAGTGCAGACACTTACACATTTGCAAGAAAATTAACTGTCGAACCAGTATCTCCACTGGCTCTTTAAATATACTTAACTGCGACACCCTGAAAATCCTAGGAATTATCCTTAACAAGAAATACAACTGGAATGATCACATTAGTTATATTACCAACAACCTAAACCAAAAATTAAATGTTATAAAATGTTTATCTAATAAAAAATATAACTGTAGCATACATTCAATAATATCCGCCATTAAAGCCCTAATCTTAGCTAAAATCAATTACGGCCTATACTTATATGGATGGGCCCCAAAAACACGGTTTCAAAAAATACAAAGAATAGTCAACTCATCGCTTAGAATCGCTTTCGGAGCATTTAGAACTACACCGATTTATAATCTGTTATTTGAAGCAAATATTCAAAGCCTTGAAGTTTATAGGGATATAGTTTCTCTCAAACTTCTACGTAATATTGTCGATAGTTATAACTCCCCCATTTTCAAAATTTGTGTAACATACTCTCGCCGACATACAAGCACCAAGCCCTCCTCAGTCGTAAACAGAATCATCAGACAAGCTCAGGAAAAGAATCTCCCATACAAACCAAGAAAAAATTTATCAACTCCTACTAGACCTCCATGGCAGTTTGATAAAAGCAGACTGGATTTTTCCTTAAGTCTATATACTAAAGATAACACTGCAGCTGACATATACAGGAAGCTATTTCTCCAAACTAAAAGTTCCTATAATAACTATTCCCTCATATATACAGATGGATCTAAACATGACAACAACATAGCATTCAGCGTCACAACGGAAAATTCTGTAATAAAAGTTTCCCTTCTTCCGGAATATTCCTCTATCTTCTCAGCAGAAATCATTGCTATTTATGAAGCTATTAAATATGCTGTCAAAAAAGCTGGTAAATACCTAATCTGCACTGACTCACTTTCATCTCTCCACGCTATAAACAATCTACATAATAACAATTTCTATGTTTCCTACATCAGGAACGTTCTTATAAATTACTACCCTAAAATTGCTATACTGTGGATTCCAGGGCATTGTCTTATTCCCGGAAACGAGTTTGCGGATGCTGCAGCAAAAAGTGCCATTCGATCTCCCACTTTTGTTTCTGACAATCTCAACTTTAAGGATATTGTTAAACATATTAATAAATCTATTGTTTTCCAATTTAATCTATGGTCTAAAACCTCTAACTGGTACAAGGATATCAACCAGAACAAAATTAATATAGACACTTACTTAAAAACTAATATTAGCAACTTTGTTAACATAACTGAATGTCGTAGATTTCTAAGACTTAGGCTTGGTCATACCTCTGTGACTAACAGGTGCTTGATTGATCCCAGTATAAATAACACATGCCCATATTGCGAAAGTAGCATAATATCTCTCAAACACATCTTAATCCATTGTACTAGATTCACAGACAGTCGCAATCACTTTTTTCGAACATATCCCATCCATTACCTATCCAATCCATCTATCCAACATATCTTTACTCTCATCTCGTTTCTAAAAGCAAATAATATTTTCAAGGACATTTAATACCTAAATACCCCTATATTAACTTAAAAAAAAAAAAAAAAAAAAAAAAAAAAATTAATAATTGAATTCTTTTAGGCAATTTCTTGTATTTCTTGCATATCCTTTTAACCAAAACAACGTTAGTAATAGAAGCATTTAACTATTCCTTAACCTGACTAGCTGAAGGCCATAGCAGCCATTGCTTTTCCATATAAGTTATCCTAACTAGCCTTAAGATAGCTTATAAATAAATAAATAAATAAATAAAATAAATAAATTTTCCATCAGATCTTGAAAAGAATTTTTTAAATTCTTTAAAAAAATATAGAAATTAATCTAATATATATATATATGTATGTACTTTAGTGAAAAATTTCGAATATGCATATAAATCAGGAAGATATAAATTTTTATAAATTTTGTTGTAGAGCTGTCAAGGATGCTCTTTACGCTTTGGGACCTCTGCCACAAATACCCGATGCCAACAGCGGCCTTAATTGGTCTAGACGCGTTTCTCGTGTATCAGACATATATGAGGAAATAATTGAAGGAAATGTACCTCCGCGTTTATCTCGCCGTTTGTCGCGTACTTCAATTGCTTCAGGAATTTATGAAGAAATGAAGCCGTGCACGTCCAATATAAACGCAATATTAGAAGAACAGACAAACAGCCCACCTCCACTACCACCTCTTCCACCACATCGCAGAAGGCTTAATACCTTTGAATCGGACCCATTTGGCATTTTTGGCGATATTCCCCGCTCCAATACCAATCCAGAATCAAACTTGGTCAACAAGAAAAAGTATAAAAATATCCTTGAGAATATATTAGATGTCAGCCGACCTAAAAGGTCGGAGAGTGTAAGTGAAACATCCTCTTGTACGATAGAAGATATAATAAACGAAGGCAAAAGTGATAAAATTGTTCAGCCCATTTATACAAACGAAATTATAAAATCAAAAACAGTATGTGTAAAGCCCAATAAACGTAACAGCTTCTCCAGTCCAGATTTATCAAAAATCAATTACTTGGATACTTTTGATGAAGAAAAATTGGCTGCTTTATTGCAACTAAACAGTTCAAGTGATTTAGATGTACATGTAGATGAAGATTTTGATTGCGAAGAATCGGAAGCTGCTCTCAACTACAGTTCGCACAGTTTAAACGAATCCACTTTAGCTCCCACCAATTCTATGGAAATGGTTTCTCCATTAAACTGCTTGAAATCAGTAACTGGTTCTATAGAAAGCTTAAATATTTCCGGTCAACTGCCACAAAATTTTAATTTCTCAGCCTGTAATACTTCCTCTATAAACTTAATAGGGGCCAATGGAGCGGTACCTTCAACAAGTAAACTCAAACGAAATAAAATTATATTAGAAGATGAACTAACGGGATATTGTGTAATGGCGCCTATTATAAGCAAAAAAGTAGATACTCAAGAAATAGTTAGAACTGCCACTTCTTCTACGACGTCTTCCACAACTTCGGGATATTCTACCGGGTCCTATTGCTCTTCTACAAGTTCTTCATCCTTCTCAAATGCTCAACTTAAAGAAATCAAGGACCAACAACAAGTAAAATCTCAAACCAATAAACCTTCAACAACAGCTACAATTGAGGGCTTCTATGATGAGATACGTTTGGGCAAGACTCCTTTATCATTGGCAGAATCTGGAAAGAGTAACTACTACGAGAATGTGCAAACCCTTTCACCTATAAATAGCAGCAGTGTTACTCTAAGAAACACAGAAGTGACGCCAACTTATAACAAAGACTTGACGGGCAATTTATATGAAAATTTGTTAACTATAAAAGCCGCCCAGGAACTGGAACAACCTCTGCCAGCTCACATATGTACAAGCACTCCAACCGAATCTCCGGCCGATAAACCACCTTCAACTGATGAAGTTCAGCAAGAAAATTTCTATCAAACACCACGTAAGTCCATAATAAGCGTTGATGATAAAATTCCTTCTTACTATCCAAATAGTTGCGATACCCTCAAAACTAGGCGACGTTCGAATAGTCTTTCCAAAAAAGTAACACCCACTTCGATTAAGTCGATGGAAAAAGAGGTAAGTACAACATAATTAAAAGTGATCTAATCCAAAAGCATACATATAAATTATTTCCACTTTAGAAATCCTATATGGGTCTTAAAAATTTAGTGAACATCAAAATGAAATGCGAACGCAAAGAAAACTTATACATATCCTCACCGCAACAAATACTAGAACAACGCAAAAAGACATCTTCAAATTCTTGTCCTACCAAATCGAAAAAAGCAGCTAATGCACAAAAAATTGCTGACAATGTTTACTCGGTTAACCTATTCAACAAGAAATCTATACGACTTAATAATAATAATAATAATAATAGAGAAAAATCACCATATAAAGATATAAGTGAATCCGGCCAGCTTCCAGAAAAACTGCATAACGAACTTTTACAATTAGCTTTATTACAAAAAATTGATTTTAAATTTGATGATATGTCCAGCATAAATATACCACCCAATAAAGATGACACAGCTATTTCCCACAATTCGCAAACGCAATTACAAAGTGGTATTGCCAAATTGGAACAAGCTGAATTAGAATATGAAAATTGTTATCAAGCTAGTAAAGATGCTACTCGCTTACTACATAAATATGCCACACTGGCGCCCAAACATTCTATGCATGTTAAGCAGCAATTACAGCAGCATTTACAGCTCAATCAGGGTTCAAACCAAAAAGTTTTAATGACACAGTCCACAAAATTGGATTCACCCGAAACTTGTACTGATATGACAGGCTCGGCTGGGGCTATGAGCTCAAAGAAGTTTGCTTCTTTACCTAGATTTAAGAAAATTGATTTTTCGCCTTTGAAGATGAAAATTAATAATGTTTTGCAAAGAAATCACCAAACTCCAGACTTTTGAGTATGGAAAATCTTGTAAGTGGCTTTTATAATAGTTCAAATATTAGTGTTAATTGTGTATGGAAAAAATTAAAATCAACTATTTCCATTATATTTGCCATTTATAATTTTATTAAATAATTTTAACTCTAATGGATCTATTTAAAATTTTATTGTTATAATAGTTATGTTAAATTTGCCTTTTCTAAAATTTCTCACCTCCATGTATATTATTTTTTTATCTGTGATTGTAAAATAGATTTCAAATTGAGATTTTATCCAAAATTATCGTAAAATATTTTAGTACTAAGCTTTACTGTCTGTTTTTGAAAAATCTTTTCGAATTTAGTTTTATTTTCTACTTTGTAAGTTAATTTCTATATAAACTGTATTTAGTTCAACTCTTTTGAATAATTGTTCGTGTGTTCAATTCTTCAAAAACTTTTTAATTGATAAATCTATTATATTAGTAAAATGAGAATATGGAACATATCTAAACTGCTTCAAACTTGCTTTTATGTCAATATATTGCTAAGGTAGAATTGAAAAAGCTGTGGATAATCAATTTCGTTATGAAAGAATAAATATTCAAAATAATTTATATAAATACATACTAAAAATAGTTCGATATTACTCAATTAATGTTAATTAATAAACTTAATTACCATATCTCGAAACATAAGCTCAATTATATCACATTTTAGCATTTATTATTAATTAAAAAAAAAAAGAAAAACGTTGTTGACTTTTTAATGCGCTTGTTAAAATATTAAAAATCTTTTTTGTTGCTAAATTGTAATTTTTATTAATAATATAACTAATACTGCTCGTACACATATCAAAAACTTTAAAGTAAAACAGCTTTAAAATAGATATATTTTTACTCTTATTTAATTAAATGAGAACAGTATTATATACACATTAAATAATCCATAAGACTTAAGTAAATTTTGCTCGAATACAATAATGTTTACCACCAAATTAAACTATATATGTCTTTACAAATATAATTGCTTTAAAAAATTTATATAAACGCCAGCGTAAATAAACATAAATTTTTCAGAGTTCTCCATTTTGAGGATATTTAATTATATAATACAATATTAAACGCGAATATGGCTTAGTTGTTGTATTAATTATATAGAAACTTTTATAAAAATATACATGTACGCATAATAAACTTTGTATAAAATTTAAATAAAGAAACGCTTCAAATGGTAGTGAGAATAATTAAGATTTTATTTCACAACCCTATTTATTAAGAACGAAAGTTGCTTGCTGCAGAATAACTTGTAACTGAAAGTATATAAATTAGCAAAAACAAAATATTCAAAATGTGTTGGCACTTTGAATTGCCTCTTAATATTCAATGTGTTTGGTATTGCAACATTTTAAACTTTTACTTTTAATAATCACATAGTAATATAAAAAAAGAAAGATACTTTTCATTATTTAAGGAAACACCTTCGTTCTGCATGTATGAACTCTTGTTCTTGTCTGGAGTTTTTAGGAACTATATAAAATAACAAGGAGCCACCAGTAACGAAGAAGCTGAAAACTTTAAAAATGTAAAACAAAATAGCAATATTGTCATATTGAAAATACCCTTTTTCTTGAATAATTTCCCGAATTGTCTTTTCCACATTAACTTTGTGAACACAGCCGACTTTACGGTTTTCATAATAAACATTGACGGTGTCAGGACAGTAGCTCTTGCATTTATCTAGTGGTAAGGGTTCCGCAAATAATGCATCAAGAACATCAGACATACTAAAATTTTAGATTGAAAATTTAAATAGAGTAGTAGAAATTGTTGTATTTTATATTACGTAGCCTCTTCAGACAGTTGTTGTTGGAAATCACTGTACAAGAATTCGGGATAAGAAAATGCTGCAGGCCATATCAAGGTTTCATTGTCTTCATCTAAATGTACGGGATAATCTTCTAAAGGTAGAAATTTGGGTTTTAAAAGTTCTTCCGTTATATTAAGTTTTCCTGATCTTTGATCGTCATATTTCACTTTGCGTTCTTCTAAAGCTTTACATAAACGTTGGTAAAGTTCAGTTTGTCTCTTTTTCTCTGCTATTTCTTTCCGTGCATTACGATCCTTTTCCAATTTTCTTAATTTATTTTTCTTTAACAATTCTTGAGCACTATTATCGTCAACATTATTTGCCAGAATCTCTTCACACAGTTGGGTACACACATCAAAGCGCTCGAGTTCAAAAGCACATTGGGCTGCACGCCAACGTGCTTTGCTGTAGTCGGGATTATATTCTAGTGCTTTTTGGGCATCACTGAGAGCAGACCTATTCAAATAACAAATTAAAAGCCAACTCTATTTAATATTTTACCATATTACCTATAATTTTTTAAGAAGAAATGCGCCGCCGAGCGGTTGTTGTATAAAACCGACTGCACCTCAGGCTTGTCACACTTTGCTTTGAGGCCCTCGGTAAAACTGTAGATGGCCATACGGAATTTCTTGTGTTTCATATAAAAATTTCCATCTTCTTTATAGTTTAAAGCTAAATCTTCGGCTGTGTTTTCTTCCGGATCATATTTCAGTTTCTGCAAACCCTCAAACATTGGATGGACATCGTCGCCTGGTTGCGGCGCTTTTTTCATAAAAAATGGATGTTTCTCCATTTCCTATTTGTTTATTAGATGTGCAGCTGCATTATTTATTGTATTTTGTTATGCATTCTTATTACCTCTTGCCAACGGTCCTCCGGCCAACCATCTTCGTAGCGCTTCTTTTCCAAACCGTCTATGAAGTCATCAAGTTCGGCATCTAATTTAGCCGCTAGTTCCAAACGCTCCTGCTCTGTCCATTGCTTTTTAGATGCCTCTTCTTCGCTTATCATATTTTATATAATTATTTTGTAAATTTTACACTCTTTTTGCTTAATATAATGGAAATTAGACTTGAAATTTTTATTACAATTTTCACTTGTTAAGCATTTATTTTTGTTATTGTTTCTGTGGCCAGAGAAATGTCAAGACAACAGCATGTGCTAAAAGAGAGCGAGTACGCGAGTACGAATCAGAAATTAAGATGTGTTCAGTTATCTTACTGTTACGTATTAAATAATATCGAGAAATATTTTATTAAAATAACTGTAATTATCAATTTGAATCTCAAGTTAGCGAGAAAGAAGAGTTTTTAATCGCGTTCTACCAATAACTCTTTTAATTGGTTCGATATATGAGATCCAAATCAATTACTCTTCGAACAAATATTGCGGCTTTACAATTACAGTAATTAATAACAAGATATACGTACTCTGCTACTGCAATTGTGTCTCAGGGTTGATTAAAAAACCTTAAAACGGCTATAGTTATTTAACAATTTTAATTATAATTATGATTTAAGCTGCAGATATTAATGAAGTCAGTATTTTATTATATATTTTGTTTATTTAAGCAATTATATTGCTTACAAAATTTTCCGATTCAACTGAAACGTATATTTCCAATGATTCCATCAATTGTTTAACGTCAATAGTGTGTACATTTTCCAAATAATTAATTATATAGCATTTTAGTGTTCTGTTAACTCAAGAGCTTAACACATGCATAAAATTATTTCCATGAATTGATTCTAAGATCATTATTGATATAAATACGTATATTAAAAACTTTTGTTTCACTTTTCTTTGCAATAAGAAGATCAATAGTATATTTTGAGTAGAGTAACAGATTCAATATTCAATACCCATTATAAATAATGTACAAGCTGTTAAGTAAATAAGAAAAAAATCACACTTATTTGCACAAAACTAAGGCTGTGATGCAATTTGTATTGTTTGCTTATATTTTACGTACACACACACACACGTACGTATATACATAAGTACATATGAAAAATAAAATATATTTTATTTTTCTCTTTAGGTTCATTTCTTATAGGTTCACTGTGTTTGCTAGGAAATCATGTGCGACATATATGTACGCTAACTTATTTATCTTGCAAACAAAAAACAGTATAATGCATCATAGTATAACGAAATATTAGTAAATGCAAATAAGCATTGAAAACTCACAGTAAAAACGCCACTAAAAATTCAAGTAAATGCATTAGCAAAGTTTAACATTTTAGAAATAATTTGCAGCAGTAGTTATATTCGCGTAGTTACAGCAACAGTCTTGAATCGCTTTAAAATAATATTATATAAACGGATTTCAATAATATAATCGATATTATATATACAAATGTTTATTTATTGCACAAGAAAATACATCTAGTCAATTCCTACATAATTCCTGGGAACGTGCGCTATATACAATTGTACGCATCGCAATTAATTTTATATTTTGCATAAAGTTTATTTCTGTAGAAAAGTAATGAAAAGAAGGTGATGCCATTAAGTACCTATAATAATTTTTTAAAACGATGTGCTGTTAATCAAAGCTTTAGCAAAAATAGTTCGTTATAAAAGAAGTTCGTATAAAGCGCAATAATATATTCTTTTTAAAAGGGTTAAGATATACATATATCAGATTTACTTTGAGGTACGGTAAAAAAATTCGTTACAATTGAGGATTCGTTTCAAAAGAGTTCGGTATAACGAAAGATTTTTTTATGAAAATAGCAACAAAGACAGTGGGGCTTGAGAGTTATATCGTTACAACCAAGAATTCATTATAAACAAGTTCGCTGGCTATAAGCCGGTATTATTATAATATATCACCAAACGTAAAATAACGTAACATAATTTATATGATAGAAAAATAATGTATGTATATGTATGTGGGATAGAACTCTATAATATAATATCAAACGAACTAAAATAATTCATAATGATATATTGTCGTACAGAAATAAAAAACTAGGGACAATATTATGGTTGGTTTCATTTCTTTCTCTTGTACCGGCAAAACCATTTCTGTACAGAGGTAATGCGCGCGCAAGAAATCTCTTTAAAAAAGCTCTCTTTGTACATCAATATGCTTAAAGTAAGAGATACAAGTAAGAGATATAAGCGAATAGTTTAATCGCAATTAATTGGCCTTTTACTCATTAATAGAAGTTGAGATAAATTCAAAGACTTTCCAACAATTATAATTTCAACTTCGCTGCCAAATATTTGTGTGAATTAATTCCGCTGATTTGATTTCATTGAGACAACAGTTTAGTGAAACGTTGCTTTCGCATAATTATCATATGAAATTAATAGTTCCAGACAATTTCGTTTGGATTATAAGTAGCCAAACTACCTTTCAAAAATCACAAATCCTTTCAAGGACAATGGTGTGATAAAAGACTGGAAAATAAATTTTTCATATATAAAACTAAAAATCCCAAAGTGGCAGCTCTGATATTATTTTGAGTTAATTTTTACTCTGAACAAGAATTGTTCTCTTTATCTTTAATGTTTCTCAAAAAATTAATTCCCTGCAAATGTTTACATGCTTGTTAGTGTTCGCATAAGTGCGTGCACATGAAAAATGTCTATAAGTTGTCATGAATATAGAACTTTTAGACCGAAATAAACCCCCTTGATGTTAATTGTCAGCCAGTTAAATACTGCAACTTGCAGAAGAAGGCTGTCAAAAATATAAATGAAATTTTTAAATTAAAATTAAAAGGAAAAGCAAACCAAGAATATAATAAATAAACAAATACATATAAATTATAAATGGTTAAATATACTGATAAAAACCGTGTTTATTTAAATAAAAGTCCTTAAGGAATAACAGAAAAAGTGTCAAGTTGTGGCTAAAAATCGATAAAATCTAAAAAAGGCACTTTTTAACCACAAAAATACGCCACACAAAACAACAAAATTCTTTGATATCCAAATAAAATGGCTGGTGAAAATAAAAGTATTAATTATATTCCTAAATCGCAACTAAATAATTATACAACCGCTTTGGAGGAGGATGAAGCGAAGGAAGCTGAAATAAGGGATAATAGCGACACAAAGGCGACCGTAGCTTTAGATGAGCGTCTGTCAAAGAAAGTTAATGGTGTGTTCCCCAAAAAAAGGTTTGTTTCAGTGTCAGTGACTTTATAACACAAAACACACCCTCTTGCTTGTTAACCCGCACACACACACACACGCACACGCACACGCACACGCACACATTTTTACATGTGCGTGATTCCATTCCCGGTATTAATTATTTGCAGGAGGGTTGTTTTTAACTTATTGTTTTATTTATCCCAACTGTTTGTAGAAATTCTTAAATTTGACCTAATTATTTTGTATTTTCTTTTTATAAATTCTTGTACAGGCAGGATGTCCTCAAATGGTACGGTTGGGGCTACAAAGATTCAGAGTTTTATGTTAAAAATAATGTCATACATTTTCGCGGTGAAAGGTGAGTGATGTAGTGAAACAAAAGTGCTGTAAATAAAACATGTTTTCATAATACGAACGCACACTTTGTAGTCAGTTTTTGCACGTAAAGCGTGCGTTTAGTTAAGTGATCTCTAAGTAAACTTTCTATTCAACTAGACTGTCTGGGTTATGGAAATTACATTTTATATTAATGAATGAAATTAATAATTCTGTTTGAGTTTGTGTGTGCAAAAAAAATTATAAAAATTTTATAAGAAAATTTATATAAAAAAAACTGCCTCTCCTTTTTTAATACCTTATTGTTTGTTTTGAATCATCCCGACAATCCAGCGCAATCCAGTAATAATTTGTGCAAATTATTTATATATATCAAGTTGCAATATAGCAAGTAAATATATCATATATAAATATAATTTAAGCCTAATATTAGTTTTACCCAGCAAACCAAAAGTTAACACTTGCCTACGATCACGTTAAAAGAGAATTTTAAATGTTATATGATCGATCTGTGGCACGACATTAAGCTGATTCATGGCGATCTTAAATTGCTGTTCTTATCTCATATATCATATTACCTTGTTCCAACCATTCAAACCGTATCAATTTATACAAACTATCGATTTTGGGGATCACGGACTCCTCAAAGCTTCAAATATGGCATAACAATAATTGAGCTTTTCTGAAAAATTTTTATGATTTTGATGCGATCGCTGTAAATGCCAATAGTATACCCACTGTTCTAACACTCTTTGGTCAATTGGGTAAGGTGCTTCCGCTTCGAAATGCTGTCATAAATAGTGTGTGCGAGCATCTATATCGTTTGCTTTAATGACATCTTTTTGTTGTCGTTGTAATTAATTGTTCCAACCAGTGTGGCAGGCGGTCGATTCTATGATACTATACTGTAAGCCTAAAATTTAATTTTAGTTTAGCTGCAGAGAAATGTGTGTTTTATTTATATATGAGTTTTTTATACCCAACAAACATAATGCCACAAGGTTGAAAGTGCAGTTTATAGAAAATGTGAAGAAAACGTAACCCTTAAACGAAAGTTTCATTATGAAATATTATTTTTAAGTCAGTTCTTTTAAATTAGAACTTTTATAACAGTTTAGATGTGAGTTAATAACAATTCGGTGCTGTGCTAGTTGTTCTTTTATATTTAATTAATATATTTAATTTCAACGTACGATCGCATATGAAAGTTCGTTGTGTTTATGCACTCTACAATTTGACTTAATAGGAACTTTTAATGCATTCATGCATTAAAATGATTTCGAATTCAATTCAAATTGGTTTCGAATAGCCTCTTTTTATATGCATAATATGCACATGCACAAGTATATGATAATGATATCAATTAGATTGGGATATACTGGGGGCACTCATTCAACCTCTTATGAATCTTAAGTGGTAAACGTATTTCATACAACTTTGTTGCTAAGTGCATGAATGAATAGCTTCACTATAATTAGCCAGGTCAGAGAACTCTCTATATCATGTTGCAACAGGTTGTGACTGATCCGTAGAAGTTTTTAAAACAAAAAAATATATATTGTATTCTATTTCAAATGCGTAATTTGAAACAAACCAAAATATAACTTTTTGTCGAGCTTGTAAGCGAAAAAGAGCAACCGCAATCAGGCTGAATATATCCTTTTGATTAATGATCTCGAATATTTATAATTATTCTTTTATTTTCGCTTTCAGATATCCTTTGCAAGGCGCCACCTTGCCATACTTCACCGACTGGGTGCTTAAAACTTTCAATGTTAACGTTTACGACAGCATACCGAAACCGTCATTGCCACAGGAATTTCCGCTGCCCACCGTTTGTAAAGAGTTTATGGAAGACTTAAGGGCAACTGCTATACCCCATAGCCAAGATGGTATTGATCGTTTTATACGATGTCATGGCCAAACTCTGCACGATATTTATTACTTAAGCCACAATAAGTTTCAAAGAATACCCGATTTAGTAACGTGGCCCAACAATCATGATGAGGTAGAGAAATTAGTAGCCTTGGCCCATAAGCACAATGTGGTGTTGTTACCTTATGGTGGTGGTACTTCGGTATCGGGTGCCACAACTTGCCCACAGCAGGAGAAGCGTATGATTTGCATACTGGACACGTCGCAAATGAATCGCATGTTGTGGTTGAATAGAAATAATCTTACAGTGTGCTTTGAAGCCGGCATAGCTGGTCAGGATTTGGAAAATGTGTTGAGTGAAGAAGGTCTTACAGTGGGCCATGAACCGGACAGCTATGAGTTTTCCACATTGGGTGGTTGGGTGGCCACCAGAGCTTCGGGCATGAAGAAAAATGTCTATGGGAATATAGAAGATTTGGTGGTGAGAGTGAAACTGGTAACGCCCTCGGGAGTATTGGATAAGGAATGCTCAGCACCACGAATTTCTTGCGGACCAGATTTCAATCATATTATTATGGGCTCCGAAGGCACTTTGGGTGTTGTAACAGAGGTAGTGCTAAAAGTAAGACCTCTGCCGCCAGTAAAGCGCTATAACTCTCTGGTGTTTCCCGATTTTCAAAGTGGCGTGGCCTTTATGCGGGAAGTAGCCGCAAGGCGTTGCCAACCAGCCTCTGTCCGTCTAATGGACAACAGTCAGTTTGTGATGGGTCAAAGCCTTAAGCCCGTCAAGGGATGGCGTGAGGATTTAATGGACGCATTCAAAAAGAAATATCTGACCATGATAAAGTTTTTCGACTTGAGTAAAATCTGTGCTGCAACTTTGCTGTTTGAGGGTGAGCTGCAGGATGTGGATCGTCAAGAGTCGTTGATTATAAATATTGCAAAGAAGTATAAAGGACTTTCTGGTGGTGGCCAAAACGGTGAAAGGGGCTATATCATGACTTTTGTTATAGCCTACATGAGGGTAAGTTGGCCGGCTTATTAAGTGATAGCTTTTGGTTTTAGTGGGTTAAATTTCGTTCCAGGATTTGGCTTTGCTCTGCGACATCGTTGCCGAATCTTTTGAGACATCAGTGGCCTGGGATCGCTGCTACAGTTTGTGCCAAAATGTCAAAAGGCGTATAGAATTGGTAAGTGTAATTGGCAGCATACTCGTTTGATTTTTAAGGTTAGCAATGGTATTAGGCTCCATAGAGCTACTGAGCGTTTGCAACTCTTTTTGAACTCCTTGTCATATTGACTTACTCCATGACTTGGTTGCCCTTGCAGAAACAGAGTGGCGATGGTCAAAACTTTTAGGTATTTTTTTTTTAATTTAAGACTATCTGCCTCAAATTGGCCAAAAAGTTTCGGTCATAATTTTGCAGATCCCTCTTCGTACCCAAAAACATCCAGATTTAATTTCAAGATTTTGCAAAGAGGAAAAAGTTTATATTAATATATTTTTGTTATAATAAATAAATTATTTATTATAAAATATTTAATATTTCTTAATTATATTGCAGGAGTGCCATGCCAAAAGCATTCATCATTTCTCGATTTCTTGTCGAGTAACGCAAACGTACGATGCCGGCGCTTGTGTTTATTTTTATTTTGCATTCAATTACAAGGGCTTTTCGAACCCGGTCGACCTTTTTGAGCACATAGAAAACTGTGCCAGAAACGAGATATTGACTTGCGGAGGCTCTGTTTCCCACCATCACGGCGTTGGTAAGATACGTGCCCAATGGTATGCCGGTACTGTATCGCGGACGGGAGCAAATTTATATAAAGCCACGAAGCGGGAATTGGATCCTAAAAATATATTTGCAGCTGGAAATCTCCTGCCAGCAGAGCAAACGCCCCGAGAGGAATTGAGTATAGAAGAGAATATGATGAAATCAGATGTCTCTGTTAAGGCCAAGCTTTAAATATTGGAAATCTAAATTTCCATTGAATCTTAAGTAGCCAAAAAAGTGTTAGTCGATGGCTTTTATTTTGTTAATTTAAAATAATTGCTGCTTAGTCATATTATTAATGTGAAATGGAGCAAGAACTTCTTTTTTTTGCTGTGTTAAAGGGACGAAGGAGTTGATAATATTAATGCCTGGCATATTAATTTTTGTAAGAAAAACTATTTTTATGTTTATTTTTATGTGCATTACGTGTGCGTATATTTGTTGAAAAAACTTTGCACATATACAAGCTCACAAATATGTATGCATGTGTTTTAAAATATCTGATTTAAAATTTAAATTACGGCAGCATGAATCTTAACTAAAACTAATTTTTTAAATATTTTGCTTTGTATGTATATAATTTGTTGTTTGCCTTGTTATTTTTAAAGGGTGTTTTGTTTGTTATACAACGTTTTATTATTTTAGATTTTTAATAAATTTGTACCAAAAACAATAAGTAAAAAGGCTATTTTATTATACCCGCACAATCAATACGGTTTATTGTTGTTTTGCTTAAACAATTCTAACAGGAACTTCCGTTTCATTTCAACATGGCAGTACTTTTGCAGCTCATCTCTGTTTTTGTGCTGCTGTTAACCGACTCTGTATTTTCTTCAACTGTCATTCAGTTTGCGGGTTTATTTTGTTGTGTTCAGTGTGTTTGTGAAACTGCTCAATAAGTTTTAGTCTCAAAAATTGTTAATTCAAGCCAGGTATTTAAACAAATTGTTTACCTGCATTATTAAATGTGTAAATTTTGTGAAAATCATATCATTCCCTCTGAGAATATGTTATTTGCGGCCCGTTTTCGTTTACAAAAAAAGCACTTGACAAACATTGTTAAGAAGCGATTGAATGTTGGCTGCTGTTATTTGTGGCGACTCTGTTTTTATTCACCAACATCAGCATGTCTGTGTAAGTGAGCAGTGCTGCCCAACAAATGTTATGGGCTGTTAATATTTGAAAATACAACATGGGAATGAATAACAGGTAAATACTTTTAAAATTATTTTAATTTAATTTTTAATTTAATAATCAAATTGTTGACTGATAATTTCTTTGAACGACTTAACCCTTTCACCAATACGGTCTGTTTTCGAACCAGGCCACTAGATATTTTAAAAATACTCATAAGATTAATGGAAATAGATTCTGCTCCTACGACCAAACAAACGTCTTATTGTTTGTGTTATTTTTTTGTTCAAATTTTATGGACTATTTGATGGCACACTTGCATATGATTTTGGAATATTTTATTTGTTTCTTAATTTTGTATACAGTTT